>JARHVA010001221.1:1632500-1975000 GCA_037957365.1 Torreya grandis | reverse complement strand
GCAAATAAAATAAATCAAGAAAATAAAATAAACTATGTACATAATAGATTGTCTAGTTCAGGTATATGGAGTTAGAAAGCAAGGAAACAAAATACAAGTTTAAGTGAATATTCTATGTAGAAATATACATTTTCATATCCTCATGGTCAAAATATGGATATCTTGAGACCTAATAGTCAAATAATAATAACACATTGTATTCATCATCATTATCAATATGATCATCAACATTGTAGTAATTACCACCATGATAATCATTATCATTACAAGTAGTTAGATTAAATTTGGTATCCTATTGTAAATAATATAAATTTCCTTTATCCAAATGAATTTTAAAAGGATTGGATCATTGGTAGATTTTTTATATCTTGAATAGGCACAATATGTTATGATAATATTATTTTGGTACATGGATGAGTATGTACTTGATATTTAATTGTACTCATTCAAAGTTGTATGATTAGATTATTTGGTTGATTTTTAGTTAACACTTCATGTTAAATTTTTGTGCATGGATTATAGGTAGTTACTTCATTAGTAATAACTTTTCTAGTAAGGAAATTATTTAAGCACTAGTGTAGTGTTGATGAAATTGTTTTCATTTTATTAAGCCAGAGTCTTTCAATAAATATGTCATATATTTCATTATTTGGTAATATATGAAACCAAAGTAAGATAGTATTAGGACCCATGGGGGTAGATAAGATAGTTCCACCAAGTGGTGTGTTGGTTATGCAATCATATTGTTTAATAAATTTAATTGTATTGACTAAATCTCTATGGGTTTATCCAAGACTAGCGAGAAATTTCATTGTGCACATGTTTATACTTGAACCATTATCAGCCATAATTATATTCACTTGCCCCAAAAATTTACATGAAATATTGAAAGAGTGGTCCATTATTAGAGTAATAATTTGGGATTTCATGATCATAGATTATATTTGATGGTTTTATGGTAATATTTGAAAATTTTGTTGTAAAATTTAATTTTTTAAAGTAATCTTTATTAGATGAAAGGTGTAACTTTGGGTAAATTTTAAAAAAAATTAAAATTAATTATAGTAAATATATATTGTATGTAAAATAATTAACATTTCCTTAATTTAATATGAAATATTATAGCATTTGAATGGAAGTGTTGAATAAACCTCTATGAAATAAACAAATTCAGAACATGCAATGTTGTCAAATACAAAATTATACATGGACTATTAAAATTATAAAAAATCACTTGCATTAAAAAATTGTTATAAATAACAAATAAATAAAAATGCGAGTGTCAAAAATCATGTTATAAATAAATAAATACAATGTTGAACAATAACAGTTCACTTTTGTTCTCAATTTTAGCCCCCTTCATCAAAAACAATAATGTAACATGTTGACACTTGTCGCTTGAGCCTTTTCACTAACTATATATTGCATACACAATATTTTTAAAATTTATCACTTAATGATGTTTTCTACTTTGTAGAAACCCATTGAGATTCAATCTCTCTAAGTGCACACCTTAGAGGGTGCAATGGAAAAGGGGTGAGAAAACCATTGGTGCTTCACAATATTATTGTCCTCTATACCACCACTTGAAACCAACACACACCTCTCCTATACATTTAGCTAAGATTTGACACCTCTTTTACACACTCCTCCAAAAAATTCACCACCTCAAACAAACACTAAGTTAGAACCTCTTTTTGTCATTTATTGAACAAAGTCATCTTGGGCCAACACTATTCTTAAAATATAATCACATTATGAGATTAGGTTGGGGGACCTAGCTTCTTTATTTATTAAATAACAAGGTCAATTGGGATGAATCTATCAACTAAAACATTGTAAGCATTTAGGGTTAGATCTATCTATATAAACACATATTTTTCACCATTTCATAGAGAGAGATAGAGTTAATCATTCATTTGCACTTCTTCACAATCTGCTCTTCCACCATTCTACTTGAGGAGTCATTGCTTAGGTATTACAATTGGAGAGAAAGATGTTATCTTATGGAAAAGTCTTGGATGCTTAGGATAAGTCATATATCCTAGACCTATCTTATCTTAGTGATCCTTACAAACCATAATGACCTCTTACAAAGCACCCTTGGCCAAGGGAGAGATTGAGTCTCAATGAGTTTTTCTTCAAGGTAAGTATCTCTAACTGTTACTCATTTATTTTAGTATAGATAAGTAAAATAAGTAATGGATTTTAATGTATTTATATTTTCATGTATTAGGGTTATATATATTAAATTTATTAGAGTTCTAATAAGCATGTTTACTTTTATGTTTATTTCCCCCATTTTGTGCCATAATATTTGGTGAGCACTAGGTTAGATTTACTTTACTTATTCATTTAATTTCATAAGAAAACGTAAGATCTAGCTAGGGTTATAATGTGGCATTGCTTGACTATAGGCTTTGGAACCCTTGTTGGGGATCAACCAACAATGGATTACACTTATGAAAGCAATCAATGCGGAAATAAATCAGATAGATAAGTAACTGAAATGATAAATAGCACAGAACAAGATATACAAGAAAACACCCTGAAAACTTGTATTAAAAACTCTTTACAATAGGAATACAAATGAAGAACTTTGTTCTTCCACACCTCTCTCAGATGCACACAAGATCTCTCACTAGATCTCTATTCCTCAAGAGCTCTCACTAAAGTACAGTCCTTCAAACATTCACAATGTTCTACTTTGTACTCAATTACACTCTCATACACTTCATCTTCTTACAATAGCTTAGAAGATCTCTCCTACATATAGAAAATAGGAAACTTAAGCATGCTCTTACAACAAACAGTTAAGCCTCTTCGACAAGGGCTCTAAAAATAACATTGCTAACAATAGAGACGCGAGCATGAGTCTACAACTCAAACTCATCATGCAAACACTCGCTTCTGTCCTCGGAAATAGCTTTCTGGACACGCAGGTAACCGACGTCGGTTCCTGTCTGTTCGCCTGTGACCGTCGCCGGCCGACCATACTGCCGACGTCGGCGTCTCTGAACTGCAACTGACCGACATCGGTCGCTCCTGACCGACGCCGGCGTCTGTGTAGACCCGAACCTGTTTGTCTATGCTCCATGGTGAAGCTTTTAGCTCCACATACCTAACAATCTCCCACTTGGAGATAAACCAGCTGCACCAATACCTGTACAGCAAGATCTTCTAGCTCCTCCATCTTCAACTCAATCGTGAAGACCAACAGAAGTTGAATGAAGATTCAACTTCTCCTTAGTAACCGGCTTTGTTAGCATATCAGCAGGATTCACGTCTGTATGGATCTTCTCCAGCTTCAACTCACCATCTTCCAATACCTGCCGTATGAAGTGGTACCTTAGCTGTATGTGTTTGGTTCTTGAGTGAAAAGCTGAGTTCTTTGCCAAATGGATTGCACTTTGACTGTCACTATGCAATCTGCAACTCCCATGCTCCCTTCCAAGCTCTTCCATGAACCGTGTCATCCATATCATTTCCTTGCTAGCTTCTGTAGCTGCAATATATTCTGCTTCTGTAGTTGACAAGGCTACAACCTTCTGCAACTTAGAAATCCAACTAACTGTCGTTCCACCTACAGTAAAAACATAACCTGTAGTGCTCCTCCTGCCATCCAAATCCCCTGCCATATCTGAATCTACATAGCCATGTAGAGACGTATCTGAACCTCCATAGCATAAGTGTCTGCTGCTGGTTCCTCTCAGATATCTAAGGATCCATTGTACTGCTTTCCAATGTTCCTTTCCTGGATTGGCCATATACCTGCTTACTACTCCCACTGCTTGGGCAATATCTGGTCTAGTACACACCATTGCATACATCAAACTTCCTACCGCGGAAGAATATGGAACCTTGTTCATGTACTCTACCTCATCATGTGAATTGGGACATTGTTCTTTACTTAACTTGAAATGTCCTGCCAAAGGTGTGCTTACCGGTTTCGCATCCTGCATGTTGAACCGTTTCAACACCTTGTCCACATAATCTTCTTGAGACAATATCAACCTGTGATTTTCTCTGTCTCTCTTGATGCTCATGCCAAGGATTTTCTTAGCTGCTCCTAAATCCTTCATGGCAAACGTTTGAGCTAACTTCTCCTTAAGCTCTGAGATGTCCTGCATGTGAGACCCTGCAACCAGCATGTCATCTACATACAACAATAGAATAATGTATCTACTGTTATCAAATCTCTTAAAGTATACACAATGGTCTGATTGACACCTACTGAAACCATGCTCAGTCATAAACCTGTCAAATTTCAAGTACCATTGCCTTGGAGCTTGCTTGAGGCCATACAAGCTTTTCTTTAACCTGCACACTAGTTTCTCCTTACCCTTGACCTCAAAACCTTCTGGCTGTTCCATGTAAATTTCCTCATCTAAATCTCCATGAAGAAATGCTGTTTTAACATCTAGCTGCTCGAGATGTAAATCCTCAAAAGCAACCAAAGATAGTACAACCCTTATAGAAGTCATCTTAACAACTGGAGAAAAAATTTCGCCAAAGTCAATACCTGGCTTTTGTGTAAACCCTTTTACAACCAATCTGGCCTTGTATCTCATCTGACCATCCTCACCTTCCTTCAACCTGTAAGTCCACCTGTTCTTCAGTGTTCTCTTACCAGCCGGCAATTCAACCAAATCCCATGTTTGGTTCTCTCTTAAGGACTCCATCTCCTCAATCATGCCATGCTCCCACTTACTCCTGGACTCCACCTGTAAAGCTTCTTCAAAACTTTCTGGTTCTCCACCATCGGTTAGCAATAAATAATATAAAGAAGGAGAGTATCTAATTGGAGGCTTACTTACCCTTTCAGACCTCCTGATTGGTGTCTTGGACTCGTTTTCAACAATCTGTCCATCCAAATTTTCTGACAGTGACCGACCTCGGCCACCTGTAGACCTGTTACTGGCCGACGCCGGTGCCTGGCCTGCCGACGTCGGTCTCTGTATGACCGACATTGGTTTCTGTACTGCCGACGCCGGTGCCAAACCTGCCGACGTCGGTCTCTGTGTTTTCCTGTAAGTGATTATTTCTTTTTCCCGCGAGCTCATTTTGGACCATAACTTCGTCCAACTCATTATTGCTCTGCCCAACTTGATCTAGCTTCCTTGTCTGATCACTGTACATCACCCTTTCATTGAAAACAACATCACGGCTCCTGATTACCTTGTTAGTTCCTAGATTCCAAAATCTGAAACCAAAATCATCTGAGCCATAGCCTATAAACGTGCACCTCATAGACTTAGCATCTAGCTTCTTTCTATTTTCCTTATCTATGTGCACAAAGGCTTCACAACCAAAAACTTTGAGATATGAAAGATCAACCTTTTTACCTGTCCATGCCTCTTCTGGAATTCCACCATCCAGAGCTGTAGAGGGTCCTCTATTGATCAGGTACACTGCGGTGTCAACTGCTTCTGCCCAAAACTCTAAGGGCAAACCTGCATGCAATCTCATACATCTTGCACGCTCCATAATAGTCCTGTTCATCCTTTCAACAATACCATTCTGCTGAGGTGTCCTTGGAACCGTCCTTTGTCTACGGATCCCATTCATATAACAATACAATTTGAACTTAAGACTGCAGAACTCACCGCCATTATCGGATCTCAAGCACTTTAATCTTTTGCCTGTTTCATTCTCAACCATGGCTTTCCATATCTTAAAGGTCCCAAAAACATCAGATTTCTTTTTAATACAGTAGATCCATACCTTTCTTGTGGCATCATCTATGAATGTAACATAGTACTGTGATCCGCCAATAGAGGCTACATGAGCCGGTCCCCACACGTCTGTGTGAACAAGCTGCAACTTCTGCCTTTTCTTAGTAGATCCAGTCTTTAGAAAACTAACCCTTTTCTGTTTTCCAAACACACAATGCTCACAAAATTCTAGATCCATACTTTTCAAATCTGAAAGCATACCTTTAGACTTCAGGATAGACATCCCCTTCTCACTCATGTGGCCAAGCCTTGAGTGCCACAATTTAGCATCCACATCTGAAGTAGATAAAACTGAAGGAGATTTGTTAGTAATACAATTACACAAATAGAGAGTACCTTCTCTCTTACCTCTGGCCATAACAAGTGCACCCTTGGTCACTTTCCAAGAATCTGCTGTGAGAGTTACTGTACAACCCTCATCACCAAGCTTACCTGCAGAAATCAGATTTCTCTTCAAACTAGGAACATGCATCACATCCCTCAACACCCATGTGTTGCCATTCTGCATCTTTAGCTGCACTTTACCTTTGCCAATAATCTTGCAAGGCTCATCATCCCCCAAGTATACTATTCCAAAATCTCCGTGGACATAGTCACTGAAATATTCTCTGTTAGGGGTAGCATGGAAAGACGCACCAGAATCTAATACCCAAGATTCTATGTTATTATGCAAAGAGAAAATAAGAGCATCCTGTGCAATACCTGCAACCTTTGTCTCTTCCTTTCCTTCGTGCTGATTATCCTCCTTAGGCTTTGACCAGCAATCTCTGCTTATGTGCCCCAACTTTCCACAGTTCCAGCATTGTGGCCTTCTGCCATTCCTGGATTTGGATCTGCCTCTTCCCTTAGACTTAGATCTTGATCTCCTCTTGCTCCTTTCTTTTTGCCTTCCTCTGCTCTCGAAATTTAAAGCGTTCCCGGATGTCCCAGAAGTCTCTTCTGTGCTTTTCCTGCGTATTTCCTCATTCAAAATAACACTAACCACATCCTCTACTTTTAAAATATTCGAAGCAGAAGCAGTATTAGAAACTGCCATTACCAAGCCATGCCAGCTTTCAGGCAAAGAACATAAAATTAAAAGAGCCTTTATTTCATCTTCAAATGAAATATTAACAGAACTTAACTGATTAACAATACCATGGAAATCATTCAGGTGATTAGAAACAGATCCACCTTCTTGCATATGCAAATTAAATAACTGCTTCATCAAATATACCTTGTTTGAAGCGGAGGGTTTTTCATACAAATTAGCTAACGTGGTCATTAACTCTACCGTAGTTTTTGCCTGTGACAAATTGGATATCACAGTGGAGGCCAGACTCAGTCTTATAGAACCAAGAGCCTTTCTGTCAAGAACTTCCCATTCTTCATCCTCCATGTCCTTGGGCTTCTTTGCTATCCCACCTAACGGTAAGTAAAGATCCTTCTGATACAGATAGTCCTCTATCTGCATTCTCCAGTGCTGATAGTGCTTGCCATTAAACTTTTCCATTCTCAACTTACTTTCCTCTGCCATTGCTTCTCCCACTCAAACAGAAATCCCTGTGAGCAACCTGTAATCCGAACACACTACACAGATCTGAACCACCTGTTAGTGAACCTGATCTCTGATACCACTTGTTGGGGATCAACCAACAATGGATTACACTTATGAAAGCAATCAATGCGGAAATAAATCAGATAGATAAGTAACTGAAATGATAAATAGCACAGAACAAGATATACAAGAAAACACCCTGAAAACTTGTATTAAAAACTCTTTACAATAGGAATACAAATGAAGAACTTTGTTCTTCCACACCTCTCTCAGATGCACACAAGATCTCTCACTAGATCTCTATTCCTCAAGAGCTCTCACTAAAGTACAGTCCTTCAAACATTCACAATGTTCTACTTTGTACTCAATTACACTCTCATACACTTCATCTTCTTACAATAGCTTAGAAGATCTCTCCTACATATAGAAAATAGGAAACTTAAGCATGCTCTTACAACAAACAGTTAAGCCTCTTCGACAAGGGCTCTAAAAATAACATTGCTAACAATAGAGACGCGAGCATGAGTCTACAACTCAAACTCATCATGCAAACACTCGCTTCTGTCCTCGGAAATAGCTTTTTGGACACGCAGGTAACCGACGTCGGTTCCTGTCTGTTCGCCTGTGACCGTCGCCGACCGACCATACTGCCGACGTCGGCGTCTCTGAACTGCAACTGACCGACATCAGTCGCTCCTGACCGACGCCGGCGTCTGTGTAGACCCGAACCTGTTTGTCTATGCTCCATGGTGAAGCTTTTAGCTCCACATACCTAACAATAAGCGAGCTTGACTAACAGATGTTCCAAATCTGTTAAGTGTTTGTTGATTACAGGTTACTCACAGGGGTTGCTGTTTGAGTGGGAGTATAGCAAGGCAGAAGATGGTACGATGAGAATGAAGGAAATCAGGCACAGAATTAACACCACATGGAGTGTGGTGGGTTGTCTTCGAGTGGGAGCTTGGAGAGGAATACAAGCCAGGATACAGATTGGACAGAGTACTGGTTTTGGGTACAGGTGCAGCTCTTTATCTCCAAGTGGGAGATTGTTAGGGTGTGGAGCTAAAAGCTACACCTTAAGGCAAACAGATAGGAGGGTTTTTAGCGCAAGCAGTCACCGGCGTCGGCAGGCCACACCGACGTCGGTCAGGGGACGCAGAAAGGAAACCAGCGACGGCAGGAGATCGGCCGACGTCGGTCACCTCCAGGAGGGCAGGGACCGACGTCGGTCACCTGTAGCGGTCTGAACTGCTGTTTACGAACAGTCAGCTAAGTGAACGCAAAGTTTGCATGGTAAAGGCTTGTTCGAAGCCTTGAGCCGCAAGTCTAGTCAGTGTATGCATGAGATCTATATAATAGACTCATGGGCTGTATTGTTAAGTGGAGAATTTGGAGAAGAGCTATGTGAAGCTTGGAGAGTTCTTCCCATGGTGGAATCAAGTAGGATTCCCCATGTGTGTTTAAGTAAGATCAGGCTTGACTTGCAGGGGTGTATGGATGCGAGGTTCAGAAAGGAGATCAGCGCGGGGACGTTAGATCCAAGGTGACAGCAATACATCAGCAAGGTCATGGAGAGATCTACTTGGAGTACGGTTGTGTACTCGATTGTACAGATGTGCAATGAGGTGAACAACAGCTTGTGTTAGCTGTGTGTTGTGACCTATGAGAGAAGATTACTCTGGAGGGAAGTTTACTGTAAGCCCACAGGATGTGGAAGAAAGAGTGCCACCTCTTTGTTGTAGATTCCTTTGTAATGAGTTGAATATAATTGTATATTGCCTCTCATATTCTGTGTGTCTTCTCATTGATAGTTATTTGTTCTTCTGGGTTCCGCATGTTTAGTTGCTTATACATTGGTAATCATGTGTGCTCTTAATTCTGACAAGTTGTGTCAGAGCTTTGGGGGGTTTAGTTCCTATCAATTGGTATCAGAGCAAGGTTGGACGTTCTCAGAGCGAGCTTGACTAACAGATGTTCCAAATCTGTTAAGTGTTTGTTGATTACAGGTTACTCACAGGGGTTGCTGTTTGAGTGGGAGTATAGCAAGGCAGAAGATGGTACGATGAGAATGAAGGAAATCAGGCACAGAATTAACACCACATGGAGTGTGGTGGGTTGTCTTCGAGTGGGAGCTTGGAGAGGAATACAAGCCAGGATACAGATTGGACAGAGTACTGGTTTTGGGTACAGGTGCAGCTCTTTATCTCCAAGTGGGAGATTGTTAGGGTGTGGAGCTAAAAGCTACACCTTAAGGCAAACAGATAGGAGGGTTTTTAGCGCAAGCAGTCACCGGCGTCGGCAGGCCACACCGACGTCGGTCAGGGGACGCAGAAAGGAAACCAGCGACGGCAGGAGATCGGCCGACGTCGGTCACCTCCAGGAGGGCAGGGACCGACGTCGGTCACCTGTAGCGGTCTGAACTGCTGTTTACGAACAGTCAGCTAAGTGAACGCAAAGTTTGCATGGTAAAGGCTTGTTCGAAGCCTTGAGCCGCAAGTCTAGTCAGTGTATGCATGAGATCTATATAATAGACTCATGGGCTGTATTGTTAAGTGGAGAATTTGGAGAAGAGCTATGTGAAGCTTGGAGAGTTCTTCCCATGGTGGAATCAAGTAAGATTCCCCATGTGTGTTTAAGTAAGATCAGGCTTGACTTGCAGGGGTGTATGGATGCGAGGTTCAGAAAGGAGATCAGCGCGGGGACGTTAGATCCAAGGTGACAGCAATACATCAACAAGGTCATGGAGAGATCTACTTGGAGTACGGTTGTGTACTCGATTGTACAGATGTGCAATGAGGTGAACAACAGCTTGTGTTAGCTGTGTGTTGTGACCTATGAGAGAAGATTACTCTGGAGGGAAGTTTACTGTAAGCCCACAGGATGTGGAAGAAAGAGTGCCACCTCTTTGTTGTAGATTCCTTTGTAATGAGTTGAATATAATTGTATATTGCCTCTCATATTCTGTGTGTCTTCTCATTGATAGTTATTTGTTCTTCTGGGTTCCGCATGTTTAGTTGCTTATACATTGGTAATCATGTGTGCTCTTAATTCTGACAAGTTGTGTCAGAGCTTTGGGGGGTTTAGTTCCTATCAACCCTCTCTAGTGATATTGTGTAGTAAGAGACCCCTTAGTTAGGTTTAACAAATCCATATTGGTCATGACCCTGATTGTCTAAATGTACCAATAAGAAGAAGGGATAGTGATAATTATCTTCTCCAAGCTAGGATTGATTTATGAACCAGATTTACTTTCCCTTATATACATTTTGGTGAACCCAATATGAACTAACCCTTGCAAGTTTTATTTCATGCCTTCATTTATTATTTATTTCACTTTTTACAGTATTGTATCAAATCTATCAACTCAGTCTAACATTTTGTGCATAGGGTTAACACAAAGTCACTTTGATTGACTTTTTATTTCTCTATATAGGTCATATTCAACCATAGGTAACTGGATTGATCATCTTGACTCAGTTCACTACTTTACATATAGGTTTTCAAATGTTATTGACCTAGTTGACTATGTCAGTAGACTAAAAATAATCATTTAAACAACATAGTATAAAAATAATAATTTCAACATCTTCAAAATTATAAAGTTCATTCTCACCATCTTAGTATTTTTTTCTTTAATTACAATCCTGTTTTTCATATTTTTCAATCTATAAAATTGTAACTCTATAGAAAAATAGGTCGACTAGATCGACATAGTTCTATAGCTTGCTTTCCTACCTAGAAGACTTAATTGACTTGTTTGAATGTGTTATTCTACCTCTTGTTTCAATAGACAACATCAACCATTTCAATTTTGTTATGTACTCTTTGCATACTTGGTCACCTGAACTGATGCTATACTCCTCATGAAAAAGAATTAACTTGTCTTATTAGTAATTAATTCACTTTTCATCTTTTTGTTTGCTTTCTTAGAGTAGCACACATAAACTAAATAAAAGGTTTTAATTTATCAATTTAGTCACACTATTTTTATTTTTCACACATTTCCAAACCACATAACATCGAAAAACATTAAACAAATTTTATCCAAGGTCTACCTACCTGGATTTCATCACCAAGGGGAAAGTCGAATTAGTTTTCTGGCTGAGTATAAATATGTGGTTGATGATATATATTGGCAAAACAATTGACACCCTTATCACTATGAGATTATGAAGTGAGGGGGTACACCATAATACCAAGCTAGTACCATCACCAATACAAATCATTTTCAGCCTTAACTACTTGAATCCATCTTTCGATTGGCTTTCTAGTTCCTTATTTATAGCCAACTCTCTATCACATTTATTTTTAAAATTATTATAATTTAAAACATCTAGGAATGACCATATAGATTAGCTTTTTTATTTTTTTTCTTGATCTCTAATAATTATATGTTTTATTGTAAAGTTTGTATCAACCATTATTGGTACAAGATTTGTGTTGTATGCCACAACTGGATCAACTACATCGATATAGTTGTTTATGTGTTTATTTCAAATATTCTATAAAATAATGATAGATTGTCTATTATCATACTTTTCAAAACCTATCTCTACCTTTAGAACATAGTTGATTTGCTTAATTATGTCTCCTAAAGTTTTTATTTTTACTAGACACAGTCTTCCTATCTGACCCAGTCTCTCACAGGTTGGTAAATCATCCTTTTATATAGAACATAGTCATTCTATTTGACCTAGTCTCACAGAGGTTGGTCTTCAGTGCCTCCCCATAGAACACAGTCGATTGATCTAATTGTGTCCTTTTCTCAAATATTTTGTTGGCCTTCCCTCCAAACTCTATCAACCTAGTCGACTCTTTACCTCTTGGTCGATACCATTCTATATCTGGATGAATTTTCTCCTAATTTTCACCGTCACTCTCTAATTTTATATTATTATTCCAAGCATCATGAAATCCCCTATAAGAATTTTTGTGTACAACCTTAATCCATTTAGATGATATATGGGATGTTATTTCCTTCCTATCCTTGCTCCCAAGAGGATTCTCACTCTTGGTGTACTTTCTCTCACCCCTCATATTTAGATTGCAATATGGTCGACATTAACCCAACTAATGACACTGATGCATTAGATCCATTTCATGCTTCTCAAGATAATTCTCTCTTTAAATCACCTTACTTCATTATAGTGGCAATTAATTCAAGCTTAATCAATAACCCTATAGGAAATATCTTAAACACCAATAACCCATCCTCTAACAATCCTCAACCCAAAAAACCATCCCCTAATACTAATTTTGTGAATGTTCTTCCTAGAAATCCTAATAATCCACCTTTAAACACTAACAACTACAATCCACCATTTGACACCACTCAAATCCTTGCACAAATAATGCAAAAAATGATTATTATGCAAATATATAATAATTCTTAAATGATGCAAATGCAACATCATTTATTAAGCATGGATAATCAACCTCCTATTCTCATACCCCAAAATAAATAAAAAATTATGCCTCCACTTTTTATATATATCATATGAAATGTCATTCCCCAACCCATTATGCACAACAAGATACTCCAAATATTCAAAGTGAACCTTTAGCTCCCTTCATTATTTCTATTGATATTGGAAATATATCTCCAACTATTATATATGATGGGACTAAATACCTTGCATATTTCATCAAAACATTTGGTAATCTTTATAAAGAGTGGATGCAAACGAATACCTTCACCACTACCAAACTTTTAGTCAAAACATTCACAATAGATGTATTAGAATGGTATAATCAACTTCCTCAACATTTTATATGGTAACTCGAGGATTTATTCAATCATCTAGTCAATGAATTTCAACACAATGATCTTCCAAAAAGTTGTCTTAGCCATTTCATCAATGCTAAACAATCTCCTTCTGAATTAGCTCATGATTTCATTAAATGATGGAAATATTTGGATCACAAATCTAATCATATCATGACTGGTGATAACTTATTTAAAATCTTAATAACTATCTTAACACCTTCCCTTCATATAAGGTTTGAAAATTTTTTCCCCAAACTCTAAACAATGCCATAGATCAAGCTAAAAGACAATACTTTCTTATGAAATAGTTTGAGCCCAACATTAAAACTATCAAGGGATATTGTCAAAACTCCACCAATATAATCACTAATAATCCTCCTCAAATAAAATTAGGAGTAAGAAAAATTGATAATCCCCAAGCTTCCCATTCACCCATAACTTTTCAAAAAATGAAATAGCTTTTAACACCTTTTAAACCTTTCACTTACACCAATAATCCACCTACATGGTATGATCCTAACAATTTTTTTTGGTTTCATGCCAATGTCGATCATTCCCATGAAACATGTCATGGGCTTACCAAATTTGTTTTTTATTTTATGTTAGGATATACATTCAATCATGACTCTATGATCAAAATATGTCATCATGATCATGTTAATGCCTCTTAAAAGACACAAGTTACCAAGCATTCTTCCTATAAACATCTAAAACATTTTATACCTCCAACCCAAAACATTCAAATAAGGATATATATTTAATTAATGCTGACTATGACCAATATTATACCAATTATCAATATGTGAATGTAGCTAAAGTAAATTATCGACATAAACCTACCCACAAAGATCCTGTCACTAAGCTAAAAGACCATCACTTGATGAAAAAATTCTCAAAAAAAAAAAAAAAACTATAACTACCATACCTTATGACACAAATGAGGAAACACTTCCATAATTAGAACCTCAAACTACCTCTCTTCCTACTAAGAATATTTTACCCTCTAAGCCTCATGCTAGTTATTCATTTTATAAATCCCATTGGAATTTCTTAAAGGAGCTCAAATTCATGCCTTGTAATATACCCCTCATAGAGTTAGTTTGTACTTATCCATATTGCCATAAATTCTTTATGCAAAAATTACAAAACATTAAAAAACTATTTCCATTGAAGTGGAACAACCTCTTCAAGATCCTCTATCGATAGAAGTATATACTATTGAAACTATTTGTACTTTTTCCAAACATTCCATAAAATTACTTGAACAAGATTTGATTAATAATGAAATTATTTTTTGATTCGATGATCCACCTCTTTTCATTGAAATTACATTTAATACCACCCTTATTAAAAAAATATTAATAGATGAAGGGTGAATAATTAATGTTACCTCCCTTTGGTTAATTCAACAATTTGGATATACCAAATATAACCTCAAGCAAACTCATCTCATATGTCAAGGATTTGATAAGACAAATCAAAATCCACTTGGTTGTATTTGGCTCCCCCTCATTATTAGGCCCAATACCATACATACCATGATCATGGTCCTCAACTTACCTCTATCCTAAAATATACTCCTAGGTCATCCACAGACACATCACATGAGGGCTATTGCCTGCTCAAGTAGTCAATGTATAAAATTCATCTTTAATGGAAAATGTTATAAACATGAGGCTGATCCTAATCTATGGATTATTCAACTACCCAACCCCAAATATCAATATTGGATTCCAACCGTTCTATGAATTAATAGTGTACCTATACCTAAATTCATTAACATGAATCTAGACTTACAGGTCACTCTTACTAATTTTGATGATGATGAACTAAATGACTTATAAAACACTTGTAATACTACTAAGTTAACTCCTTAAATTTTGGAGTGGATTCCTCATTTGTTACTACATGATTGTACCATCCCTCTAGTTGATGAGATCACCAAACTTCCTCCTCCATGTAATGCACATGAAGATTCTTACACAGGAGATGACTTCGCATGTAATAAATATGGAGTGGATAGGTTATTTCAGCATTGTATAATAATGTCACCTAAATTTAGTGATTTGGGTGTATCTCCTTCTGATTCTCATCTATACATAAATGCATGTACTATTTCCCACACCTATGATGACACTATATCATGGATCAAACTCAATCACAAGACTTGGACATACAACACTATAAAAAAACATTAGCCAAAATACATGCCTTCAACCATGATGTCCATATCATTCATATATCAAATAATAGTGAATCAAAACCTGAAGGTCATGAATCTCCCATTAATCCTCAACTTCTTGATACCCCTTGGGTAGTTGAACAAATCTTACCTCTAACAAATTTATAAATTATGGAACCATCTATACCTTTTATATCAACAACCAATCTACCAACTCTCATTCCTTCCAATGATCTTATAGATACCACTGAGGCTATCCACCTCACTTCAACTGAACCACCATATATAATGCAACCTAATACAACTATTACCAATCTATTTGAATCCAATCAACCTCAACCAATAATTCCACCTACACCTTAAATTAACCTTGATGTTAAAGCAATATATGTATGAAAAATACATGTTGAATATTATTTCCATGGTAATAAAATTATTTATCTCTAAGTATATGTGGAATATTATGGACCCTTACCCATGCTCCATAGTGATGAAGCCATAATTGAGTTACTCTATGTTAGACAAACTCAATTACCACAACAACATCATAAAATTGGAAACTTCAAATGAAAAAATCCTCATTTTAATAAATTCATTGCTAGAGTGGACCTTAAAACAAATCCCATTTATTCTCTTCCTAATGCTCCATATCATTTCTAAGATGGAAATGCTATGATCATTGAAGAAACAACAAGAATATAATATGTTATACCATCATGTCCTAGACCCATCACTGTCTCTAAAGAACTCATGCCAACAAAGCATGATAACTTTAGCTTATTATTAGACAAGTACTATGAAATATTTACTTGGTCATATGAAGATATTCTAGGTATTGATCCTAGTATCATTGTACAGAACATCATCACCTACCTAAATGTAAAACCCATCTGATAAAAATAATGGAAATTTCTATCTTATTTCATAAATAAATTATCAAACTTTTGGATGCCAAGTTTATTAAACCTGTTGATTATTTAAAATGGGTATAAAAAATTATTCTTGATCATAAAAATGTCACCATGGTCATTCGTATATGCATCCGTTTCTACAATATTAACCTCACATGTCCATAAGACATTTTCCCATTACCTTCAATAGATGCCATCATTGATTCCACTGATGAATATGAAATGTTGTCACTTATGGATGGTTTTTTAGGCTATAATCAAATTCACATATCCCCCAAATACTAACACAAGATAACATTTATTATGGAATAGGGCACCTATTGCTATGTCAAAATGACTTTCAGCCTTAAAAATGCCATAGCCACTTATTAATTTGTCATGACTCACGTTTTCCAACAAGATTATGGAAATCTATGTTGATGACCTCATTTCCATATCCAAGAGTCGCACAACATAACTCATTGATCTAGTTACCATTTTTGATCAATTAATCAAATATAAAGTTAGACTTAACCCATAAAGTGTGTATTTGGCATCACATCTGCAAAAATTTTAGGGTTCCTACTCTCTCTTTGCAACATTAATGTCGATCCCACAAAAATCGATGTTATAGTCAACATGCCCATTCCTTGTTCCATTCATTACATTCATACTTATCTTGGCATGCTTGGTTAAATCTATCAATTCATTCTAGAAATGGCTTACTGTATCTTTTTTATTAATTCCCTTCTTAAAAAAGGTAATGATCTAGAATATATAGATTCATGCTAGAAATATTTTGATAACATGAAAGAATCTTTGTTCCATCCTCCCATCCTTCGACCACCTTCCAATGACTATCCTTTAATATTACATACATCCCCTACCCCCTTATCAATTGAGGCAATGATTTCCTAATAAGATAATATTGGTAGAGAGTACGCTATTTAATATATTTAGTCATGGTCTCATTGACTGTAAAAAATGTTATACTAAATAATAACATGATGGCCTTGATATCTACTTTACAACTAAAAAGCTCCATCATTATATGATTTATCAAAACACTTATGTCATTATCCACTTTGATCTACTTCATCACTTATCTAAAGAATTCTTGCTAGGGATAAAATTTGCAAATGGATGGTCTTCTTGATGGAATTTTACCTTCACATTATCACCCAAAAATCTATCAAAGGTTAAATCATCACTAACCAAATTGTAGTGACACCTATACCATCTATAGATCACCTTCAAGATAATCTCCCTGATGAAAACATTCTTTATATTGAAGGTCTTAATCAGGCTATCTCTATTAAAGATTATTTTCATAATTTCATTATTATTTATAGAAAAATAATCAAGAAGATACCAATATCACTCCCAATACTAATAAATCCAAAGTAGTTATCGAAGATATCCTTGAACTCACCAATGATTTGCATGAAGACACATGGACTCTCTAATTTTATGGTACAAGATGCCTCCAAAGAGTTAGGGCAGGTTGCATTATAGCCAACCCACATGGTAAGATCATCCCTTTGGCATTTAGGTTAACCTTTTATGTCACTAATAACATTGTTAAATATGAATCTCTCATCTTAGGTATAAAAGAAACACTTGAATTATATATCCCATATCTACACATTTTGGGTCACTTCTAACTTATCCATCACCAGGTTATTGGTGATTATTAATATAAAAGTGAAAATCTAGTTTATTATCATCAAATAGAAACCAACCTTGCCAAAGAGTTTGCCTCTTTTACCATTGATCCATTTCCAAGAGATCATAATTTCATAGTTGATTCACTTACTTCTTCAGCATCTCTATTTCATCCTCATCAAGTACTTAATGATTCCTAATTTATTATCTAAATAAGAAAATTTCCTTCTTCCATCCAATCAAATGATTTGCTCATTTGTCATATTGAGGTTATCAATATTTGACAAAGCCCATGGTATAAAAACATCACCCAATTCCTTTACATCAAACCTATCCTCCAAACACAGATTTTTGGGAAAAGACTAGAATTTTTAAATATGTCTTTTAATACAACACCCTTAATTTATATAATGCATAAGGTATCCTAATCCATTATGTGATGCAAGAAGAGATTCTTCCTCTCATCTAACAAGCACATGGGGGAATTTGTGGTGGTCACTCAAATGGACATGATACAACATGCAAATGCTTATGCATGGGATATTTGTGTCTTGCTTTAGATAAGGACACTATCAATTTTTTAAAAACATGTAATCCTTGCCAACTTCATGATGATTTAATCCATTCACCACTAGCTGAGCTCCAAACCATGGAGTCTCCTTAGCCATTCTCTATGTGAGTATTATATCTCATTGGTCAATTACCTCAATCATAAGATGGTCATGTTTTTATCATTACTGCTACTGAATATTTTATAAAATGGGTAGAATCCATGCCCCTTGTCAATGTCATGGGAACTACTATTTATAAATTTATCTTTAACCAAGTAATTTGTCACTTTGGATTTCCTCATATGATCATTTTTGATAATAGTTGAAATTTCAAAAACAAGGACATGAGATATTTATGTGCTAAGTTTAAAATTATAAAATATTTTCCACACCTTACCATCCACAATGCAATGGCCAAGTTAAATCCACTAAAAAAAATCTCAACAAAATCCTAAAAAATACCATTCGATAAACTCACATTGATTAACATATTAAATTATATCCCACGCTTTGGGCCTATCATACTAGTATATGTACTACCACTAGGGCAACACTATTTTCAATAGTATATGCTTCTAAATTCATCTTACCATTAGAATTTGAACTCCCATATTTACATATATCTCTCCATGGTATCATTCTTGATGAATAATTATGTGAAGCTCACATTCATGCCCTATACCTTCTTGATGAACACCGTTTAGCCATCTTCAACATAACTCTCAATACAAGGCTCACATCGCCAAACAACATAGTAAAAGGCTCAAAGTATGCACTTTTAATTTTGGTGATGTAGTCCTAAAATTATACTACACCCATGAAAAATAAATAAAATATGCTAAAAAATGGTGGGGTCCCTATTTAGTGAAAGACATTATTGGTCCAAGCACTTACCATTTACAAACTAATGAAGGCCATGTTTTCAAATAACCCACTAATACACAAATTATGAAGAAATATTTTGCTTAAATATTTCTATTATTTTATTACTTATATATATTGTTCTACTAACACTTCTTGTAGGACTTATCCACTGATCTCACTATTTATAGTAGTATATCTTATAGACAAAACTTAGTTCCTTCCTTTGGTCCTTTGGTTTCTTTAAATTTGTGCATTGCATTGTAATACCATGGATATGACCTAGTTTTCCTCATGAATACCTTTTTATTTAATACAATGATTTTTCATACTTTTTCTCTTTCTTTTCACAAGTTTGTTATTTTTCCAAAGAATTTTTACACCCACTTGGGTTTTTATTTTGTGAGTTGCAATGTAAGACCATGGATATGACCATGATCTCCTCACAAATACCATTTTTCCCATTTTTACATCCAATTGAGTTTTTATTTTGTGAGTTATAGTGTAAGATCATGGATAGGACCAGACACTCCTCAAAAATACCATATTCCCCATTTTTCACCCACTTGGGTCATTATTTTAATGAGTTGCAATGTAAGACCATGGATATGACTAGGCTCTCCTCACAAATACCATTTTTTCCTTTTTTTACCCACTTGAGTTTCTCTTTTATGAGTTGCAGTATAATACCATGGAGAGGACCAGGCTTTCCTCATAAAATCTACATGTTATTTCAAACATTTTTTTACAAAATCAAGTGTTCTTTTTAGAATGTTAAAGAATGGATACAAGTTTGTGATCCCATATTTTCAGCCTTGGTTTTTTTTCTTTTGTGGATAAAATGTGCATAAAAAACTATGTTAGCATGTTTCCTTACACTTTTATACATTCTTATGATAAGAAATCATACTTATCTATCATTGTATCCCTTTTCACATTATACATTCTTGTGACTTTCCTTCCTTTCATTCCACTTTGGATAAATCAAGGTCAAAGTCAAGATAACACTTTCATTTCACTTAAATAAAAAAGGCTCTTAGACACCATGCTCTCTAAATCCTCTTTATTATCAACCAAATACCAAGTTTTCAAATGATAGTCATTTTAAGCACTCATGTTTGTTTCTTTGAATCCATATAGAGGAGGAATAGAAAAAGACATAAAATGTTAAAATCCAAATCACTTAAAACAAAAGGAAATATAAAAATCAAAAATTTAACATCATACCAAAATACATGATTCTCAACACAATTCCTATACCAAATCAAAGCTTAAACTCCATAGTTGGCCTCATACTAGAGCTAAGGTCCATTAGGGTGAAGTAGGCTAGTAGATTGGGATAGGAGAATTAAAATATATAGTGCTACCTACTTTCTCATGCAAGTACCCAATATTTTTAGTAGACTGATGACTATGTAAGGGGTTTTGAGGAATGGGGAATACATTATGGGAAGGTAGGCCCATTTAAATTTTCATGCATATAGTCTTCATAGGCTGATATTCATACTTCATTTGATAACCCAATATTTGTGTGGTTAGGGGAAGTTATTCAGAGTCCTTAATGTTTAAAGTCCTCTTGTTTTGACAAACCTAATTTTAGTGTCTTGAATTTGATAAATAATTTCTCTACCTTTATTTTTCCTTCATTTACCCCACCACCCATTTTATTTCCCCTTTTACAATAAATTTTGATTATAAATTTATTTTCCAACTTCTATACCCTATCTTCTTCACATCTTAAAACATGTTAACATTACTTTATTTTAGTTTTATCTATCTTTAGAATAAAATGGTATGCTTGAGTGACTGTGGATTATTTTATTTACACCATTGATTTACATTTATAGCATTTCCTTGGTTTCACTTTAAAAAATTCATTATTATTCCTTTTTTGGTATAATTGTGTTTGTTTCTATTTTTTGTACTTTTTCCATTATTGAGTGAGTTTGGATTGTTACTTCTCACTCACCAATGTTATTTTCCCTTTCATGTAATTTTTCCATTGATGATTGAGTAAGTATTTTTAGTGCTCACTTATCAATGTTATTTCACATTGATGTTAGACTTTCATTTTTCATGTATCCTTAGTTTGATTTAGTTTTTTACGTTTCTTACTCAAGATATACTTGTTTGAGTTTTTTAGTCATTTAGTAGCCTTAGATTTTTGGTAACCTAATTTAATCTAAAATTTGGCTTAGTCATTTGATCCTAACTTAAAATTTATCACCATAACTTACCAAATTTTCGAGTACGTCATACATACACATTTCAGTTATCTTGGCTTTTCTGTGTTTGTTTGTTTTTGCTCTTTAAGTTTTGTATCTTTAGGGTTTATATAAAGTAGTCTATGCAACCTCCAAGATAAAAAAATAAAAACACAAAAAAAGACCATTAAATGATAAAAGTAAGTCAAGGTACACATACATTACTTATTTATTTTAGTTATTTCTTTTTAGTTATTTAATGCTATAAAATAATGTAATTTACTTAGCTCAGCATTGTGTGTTCCTATGTTCTTTTCCTAAAGCACCATGATGTGTTAAAAATGCATGACATGTGATGAGATTAGAGTGGGTCATGTATTTATGCACACACATTTTTAAAAATTTATCACTTAATTATGCTTTCTCTCTTATAGGAACATGTCAAGACTCAATCTCTTTGAGTGAATGCCTTAAAAGGTGCACTGAGAAAGGGGTGGGAAGACCATTTGTGCTTCATAATATTTTTGTCACCTATACCCACTTGAAACCAACAAAAACCTATCATATACATTTAAATAATATTTAACACCTCTTTTATACACTCCTCCAAGAAATTCACTACCTCAAATAGCCCCTACATAAGCCAAAACCTATTTTTGTCATTTACCTAATAAATTTAGCTTGGGCCGACCCTATTCTTAAAATATAAGCACGTTATGGGATTAGGTCAAACTTGGATGACCTATTATGGGACCTAACTACTTTATTTATTAAATAAGATGGTAGATTGGGCCAACTCTATCGGCTAAAACTTTAGAAGAGTTTAGGGTTAGATCCAGATATATAAACAAATCACTTTTGCCATTTCATAGAGAGAGATAGAGTCAATCATTCATTTTCACTTCTTTACAATATATTCTTCTACCATTCTACTTAAGGAGTCATTTATTAGGGTTTACACTTGGAAATAAAGATCTTGTCTTGTGGAAAAGTTGTTGGACCTAAAATTTTGGCTGTCTTTTGGTAAAGATGCATGATGCAAAATAAATATGACATGAAATAGTCATACACACTGAAAGACCATGGCATATGAGTTCATAACACAAGAAGGCCTAGTCAAGTAATATGCATAATAAATAGAGAACACAAGAATGAAGGGCTTGAAATACTAGCAGAAGACTTGGGGAGTGTGAGGGAAGTGGGAGATGGTTAGGGAGTGATTCTCAAAGATGAAATAGACTAAGTCACACATGAATCTAGAATTGGCCTATGAAAATATAGGCACTTGGAAATAAGGATCCAATACTAAAGTGGGAATATAGGGGCATAAAGGCTTAGGTCCTTAGGGAAATAATTTAATTAATTTTCATGACTCTTAGTCCATTGAAGATCATTGGAAAGTCACTAAGTGTATTTATTATTGTAACTAATTGGTTAGGGAAAACCAAGTATAAATAGCCCTAATTAGATATTTTTAAAGTTATTGATTGATGTTTATTATTATTCAATTGATGTGATCGAGGATACCATTATGATATTGTTATTATACTCTAGTGGATAGCTAGGTTGTATGACTGAGTTGTACCATGCATTTGTTATGTATATGATGAATGGAATCTGAGTTATCTAAATGTTCTGATGTGGATTATTGAAATAATGGTGTTAGTCATTTTATATGTGATTGTTCATTTAACTAAATTTAAGCCCACAATTAATATGTATTTTTTCTAGTTAATCAATGAGTAAAGTGGATGTTCAAGCATCGATATATGCTAGTCTATTGTCGCATGACAAAACCATCAAGAACTAGACCCTCACTGCATGATTTGGGTGAGCACACAAAAACTCTAAGTCTTACATGGAATTCCAACATACCATCACATTGGGTTTTAATCACTTTAGTGTGCACATAAGGAAAGTTAGGCCGAAATAGAAAACTATCCCAACATTTTGGTTCTATTGTTGGGACCCGTAGTGCTTGTTTGCATGATGGTAGAAAATGCTTGAGTGATTGTCCCTTGAAAACATTGAATGATGGATTATCAATGTCCAATATGACTTTAGAATACCATTTATTGAACCAATATTTTCTACATGTGTGTGGGTTGAAAAAAGTCTATACAATTCCTTGTATGAGACTTTCTTTATGAAATTACCTATTCATTTACATGTTTGGATCACAATGCATGCTCAAGACCAATTGAGAAATCATGGATGGAATACAATTTGGACATATGTGTTAGATGGATTTAGCACACTTGGGAGCCCCAAAAATATGAGCTATTGATGTTTTGTGGCAAGGAGTGTTAAATAATTATGTCTTAGAGTACGCAGTATCAACTTATTTTTATCTAGAAGAAGCTCAATTCTAGTTTTAATGAGAATCACATGGTCTATATTCAAGAAATTCCATATGGAGGTGAAGAAGCTATTTATTGACTATGGAATTGAGATTTGTCCCATGAAAAGATAAAATTTTCCTTGCATAAGAAACATAATTGGTGGGGGAATGCAAGGGTACTTGTGAATAATTATTGGTTTGATATCATAACAAGTTAGTGGGAGTTGTATAAGCATACATATGATGAATCTTAGTGAAGGATTATAGGTTTAAGTGATATAGGAAGGGGATGAGAGGACTTAGGAAGTGCTTTAAGGATCTTTATGGAAGTAGAAGAGCATAAGCAGGCCTCTCCAACTTTTAGACCACAACCAATGCAATCTCTACTATATGTGGGATAAGCAATCAAAGAAGTGGAGACTGAAGAACTTGAGTTAAATTGACCTAGTTCCCCTACCACAGTACGAGCTCATGATTTTGAATTAGATAAACTAACTATACATAAATATGATACATATAGCATAAATTCAAAGATTGATCTTGTAAGTAAAACCTTAATTGAACAAGTTTTAGACATTGATAAATTAACTCTTTCTTTTCCTTTGTAAATTAATTTCATGGCCCAATTTGGTATGCCTGGTGGACCCAACATAAGTATGGGCAAATTAGTGGCCTAAATATAGTAACTCAAACTACCTCAGTGCTTAATTTCTTAGATGTTTTTATTATTCTTGGAGGCATAGTAGGTGGACTAGATGGTGATTTGATTGGTGGATTAGGAGGAGATGCAGGAGGAAGTGGTGGACTTCCCCCCAAGGGATAGGAGGGCTTAGAAGTTCTTAGTAACCACCATTGCAAACACATCAACCACCCACCATGTACTATGAAATGACACTCCATTTTCTAAAATATTGAGGTGTGGATAATGCTTTTGAACATGTTCACAAGTGTGAAAATATTTGGAGAACACATGACATAACCTCCTCTGATCATAAATCCACTCAATTTATAACCACCCTTATAGAATGAGCACATAAGTGGTATCATAAATATGATCCTCAACAATATATAGTCAATTATGATAATCTTAAGGTAGCATTCATCTAGGAATTTGACATTCTAGAGTTCAAACAATAGAGTATTGATACATTAAAATATATCAAAAAGGAAATAACTGAGAGAGTGCATGATGATGCATAGCTCAATACACTTTTTTCCAAGCTCTCATTTGAGATCAATGATGCTCAATATGATCAGTGGTTCATGGGAGGTCTGTTACTCCCATTTAGATGAACATTATCTCAAAGAATTTTTACTATCCCACATAAAGCCTTGGAAGCTACCCTTGATGCCAAAGATGTTGGTAGTATTGATATGGTAATTAGTACTTTTATAGAGGCTCATATCATTGCAATGGGATCTCAATTAGAATATCTAAAAACACACAATTCTCATGAAACTCTTAGTAGCCTATGGTGTGTCTATTTTAATTTTAAAGGCCATAATAGAAATAATTGTCCTCATCAGAACATACAAACTGAACTGAAGTAGTCATGTGAAATCTACTAGGAAGAGCATGATGTTTGAATTTGTCCTTTGTTACAATGTTTCACTTAGTCAAAGGTGTCCACTTTTTTTAAGATATGAGATTCATATACTCATGATACCAATGACTACCATCTGATTAGTGACATTACTAAGGCACGTACACATGGTACACATTATGACTCTATTTTAAATAGCCAAAATAATGGTGATTATCATGGGTGATGTCAAGGTTTAGGATGTGGAGGTGGATGTCTTCCACCATAAACATGTTATAAGTGTGGTTCCTCTGAGCACTACTAGCATGACTACCTAGTCTATACTACATGTGCTTTATGTAAAAATGATCATCATTTGGATGATTGTCCTAACTTTTACATGGCCATTACAAAGGAAATAAATTATAAGGGTGCTGATAGGATACACATTGAGAAACCATAATGGAGACCATGCCATATTACTTTGACAAGACCTAAAGTTAATATTAAAATACGTAGTGGTCAATAATCCTAGTCTACATCCACTCCACCTATTGATAATCTACAGCATGAAGAGCCTCGTACTACTAGGTATCTTGATGATCAATAGTAGAAGGAGGTGCTCTTGGACACTATGAACTTGGTAATGGAATTACAAGGGGAGATCCAATTTCTTAAGGATCATGATGTTTCTCAATGTGCATATTTTCAAAAAGCCATAGACCATCATGATATGGAGTGAGATGACTTCTAAGAGGTATGAAAGTGATTATTAGATAAGGATATAATACCATTATTATGTAACTAGATAAAGCATCACACTCCAAAGCCTACTGAAGATCGTCAATTAAACCATGTCTAATGATAAGGTACTTTCATCCCTCTTAGCTTGTAAGAGGGCAAAGAGATATTGGTGAATTCCACCATTGATGGATGGGTAATCCAAGAATCTTAGTTGATATTAGTGTCAAATTCAATTTTATTATAAAGTATTCATTGAGAAAGATGGGTAGCCAAAATTTTCAACCTTTACCCCATGTTTTATTCATGGCTAACAAGACTTGCACTTTGCCAATTGGTGTCTTTAAAGATGACACTATGGATATCCTCGATGTTACATTCAAAGAAGACTTTAACGTCCTAGAGTTGATTGAGATTGATGACTTACTAATATTATTGGGCCATCCATGGTGTTATGCCAATATAGATGATCTAAGTTTTAAAAAATGGTACATCATCTTTGAAAATAATGACCAGCACAAAGTCATTATATTGGACCATGCTCATGGGCCCCTACACATTTAATATATTAATGCTAATGAGGACATTAATCATATATATAATGTCACAACTCATGGTAGTGAATGCCATGATCCCACCCCTGATGGCATTTTATAATGGATAGATGCACAGTCCCTCTCTGACACCACTAGTAATTCCTATGACTGTTGGGTGCCAGGTAACTATGAATTTACTAGAATAATATGTGGTGCTATCAATAGTCATGATGGTACTTGGAAAATATCATAAACACCATAGATTTATTCATCTCGTGACTAATTAATTCATGTATGAATAAATTATGGTTGTGACACTCACAAGGCTAGATGAAGCTCCATGGTTCTATGGTCAAATGGAAGTCTGTGAATTTATCCAACAACTGGAAGCCTTTTTTGATTCTAACTTTGATTGAGTGTGATCAATTGTTCACATTTTTGATGATATAGATGCAAGGTGGTGGTGAACTCATCATGAGTTTTTGATTATTTGGAATCATGTACATTATGCATTACATCATATATTTCATCATAATAATCATATATGTGGTACTATCATATATAGTGGTATTCGATCACTGAAGCCACATATTGAAGCTTGTAAGATAATGTGGATGACTGATGAAAATTTCTTTCCATAATAACTTTGGGTTCATATGTTTTATGTCACTCTATGCACTTGGGCCAGAGTGTGATATGTCCATGAAGAGTTCCATCTAGGTACACGTTCTTGGCACCTAATTAAATATAATATGATTATGGCATTATCATATTCATCCCTGTAGATGAATTTATGCCTTACACTATAAGCAATGTGTCAAGAACTCATCAGTGATGTAATCCCCATTGAGTACTAGGTTTGAAGTATACATGGCATGTCGGAGGAAGGATTGATTATTTTTAATGAGCTTGTTGAGAAAACATATTCTTGTGCACCTAAAATTATACTGAATCATGCACTTTGAGAGGAAATCTGAAAGGATAAGCAAAAATTTATATTTTAGGTTAATGAGGGTGCACGATTTGATCTGCCTAACCCATTAACTAATCATCTAGTTATCCACACAAATTATGGAACTCAAAATGTTCACGACAACATTATGGATACACACCCATTCTTGGATCTACTTTAGACCATTCAATGTAATATTGACACAAAGGATGCACCGAAGATGGCTACTATGGGGAATTACTAGTCTGATACTAAAATCATAAAAGTATTTAATCTGTTGAAAGAGTATTAGTATGTTTTTCCAAGTAATTATAGTGATATGAAGGGTTTCCATTCTTATTTGGGTAAAATGCACATCAAATTGGTCTAAGGCACATGCCTAGTCAGAAAAAGGCCTTATTGAAGGAATCCAAATTTATGTGCTTATGTCAAAGAGGAGATCAATAGTATGTTGCATGCAAGATTTATAACTCCCATCAATGAATCTTAGTGTGTAAGTCCTATGGTAATAAGTATTAAAAAATATGGGTGCATACATATTTGTGCGGATTATATATTTCTTAATGCTACTTGCATTACCAATATTTTTTTGACACCATTCACTAAAGATATCCTCAAAGGTGTCATCAGATGTGAAATTTATACCTTTATGAATGGTTTCTCTAGGTACCATCAGTTTCAAATTATAGAGGAAGATAATCCAAAAACTACATTTGCCATTGAGTAGAAATATTTCACTTATAATACCATGCCATTTAGATTGAAGAATGCCCTTATTGTGTTCTCTAAGATTGCCATTGAAGCTTTCAATGACATTATCCCTAAGTTCCTTCAAGTTTATCTAGATGACTAGATGATTTATGGCTTAGTAAAATACCATTGTTCCAATCTCTGGCTCATGCTTGAGTGCTGCAGGACTCTTTAGATTTATCTCAATTTGAATAAATGTCTCTTTGATACTCCATTCAACATTCTCCTTAGTTATATTATTTTTTGAGATGGAATTTTAGTGGACCCTACCAAGATTGTTGTCATTTTCTACCTGCTAGTACCGAATACCCAATGAGAGGTTTGTACCTTCTAAGGTCACACTGGATACTATATAAACTTTATCCATAGATATGTTAGGATTAAAGTGCCTCTATAAAAGTTACTAAAACATAATGAACACTTTATTTGGACCCTTATGTGTCAATAATCTTTTATTTCCTTAAAGGATAAAATTATCACTGCATTGATTCTCTATTTCCTAGGATGGACTAAACCATTCCACTTTCATGTTGATGCTTCTGACACAGAAATTGGTGTTATAATTTCTCAATTTGGAAAGGGTAATTTGGATCACCCTATATAATTTTCAATTCAAAAGCTTACTCTGGCCGAATAGAACTAAACCACTACAAAGTGTGAGGTATTTTCTATGGTCTATGCTATTCACAAGTTTTGATAGTATTTTATAGCAACCCCATTTATTATATTCATAAACCATGAAGCCTTGAAGTATTTTGTCAACAAACTAGTTTTTCATGGTCGTATTTGTTAATGGATAGTTTTATTTCAATAATTTTAGTTCAAAATCATGGTCAAGCTTGGTAAGGCTAATTACAATCTGGACCATCTTTCATGAAATGAATCTAGTAAGCCAATGTGCACTATAGAATATAAACTTTTAGACATGTAGTTATTCCATGTCTCTCACATTATCAAGGAATTAGAATAAATAATTACATTTTTGACTATTAGATATGCACTAGCTCACTTTAACATTCTAGCTAAGAAGCATCTCATCATTCACGTTGATCCATTCCAGTTTATCATGGGTGAACTTTATAAGCTTGGCCAAGATGAGGTGTTCTAATTCTATGTCATGAAACATGAGCACACTAAGGTGCTTCATGAGGTCCATGAAGGTGCTTTTCAAGGACATTATGTCGATGAAGCTGCTATGTGAAAGGTTATTTTAGTTGGTTTATAGTGGCCTACCCTATTTAAGGATGCCAAGTTTTACACATGCTAATGTGACATCTTTCAACATGTGGGAAAGCTAAATAGGTGGGATGTAATGCCCCTTCATCTTATTCTATCTCAGGAACCTTTTAAAAAGTAAGCCATTGACTTTGTTGTCCCCACAACCTAGCATGATGACGTATTAGCTCCTGATATGTTATCATTGCTATTGAGTATATCACTCATTATACTAAATCTACACAAACATGAAATTGTATAGTTGTTACTATTTCATAATTCATTTTGGAACATATTATTACTAGGTTAAATTATCTATTAAGTTTCACTTATGACTGTGGTACTCACTTCCTCAATGAGACTATCTATGTCATGTTGGTTGAATTCATGATTGATCACCATAAAACAACACCATATCATCCCCAAGACAATAGCATAGCTGAGGCATTCAAAAAGATCTTGGGCACTAATTTAACCAAGATATGTAATATTAGATGCATTGACTGGGATGATTGTATGTCTGTAGTACTATGAGCTTATCAAACCACTTACAAGCAATTAAACAAGAGCACACTATTCAACCTTATGTTTGGTACCAAAGTAGGTCTTCTTATAAATTTACTTATTACCTCTCTTTGCATTGTGCACATCAGGAAACTAGATGATGAGACCTCATTTAAAGTTCACATTGATGCTTTATTACAATTGGATGAGACTCACTTTGTTTCACACTAGAGTTAGGGCATGGAGAAGCAAAAGAAAAAAAAGGCATGACATGATCACCACCTCAAGAACAAGACTTTTACTCTTAGAATGCAAGTCTTAATATATGAATCCAAGTTTGTGCACCATTATAGGAGGCTCTGTGTCCACTTGGATGCTCCTTTCATTATTCATAGTATCCATCCCACTGATGCATGTCAATTGATGCATTTATATGGCCAATTTATTCTTGGTCATTACAATGGTAGTTGGTTGCAAATGTACTTTATTGAATAATTATTTCTTATTTTTACCAAGAAGGTGTATGCCATTCATTTAGTTTAGGATTTATTAGTTTTCAATAAAGTGTTGCACTCATTATGCACCCTTTTAGTGGTTTTATACTCAACATTTGCATTTTTATACTTATGTTCTCATGGAGGACCATGAAGAACTATTAGTGTGGGCTGAGGGTGTTACATGTATGAAGTACCAAATTATGGTCTATAGGGATATGTGAAAAAGAAAAGGCACAAAAGTGAAAGTGTATAAGGATAAAAGTGTACGCAAGATGTGGTGCATAACCATAAGCTATCTAAGGTAAATAATGATTCTTGCCTTTGGTATGAACTTTCAAATTTATTTATAGCTATCATGCACTTTGAGAAAAGCATGGGAAGGGACATGTAATTAATATAAGAAGATAGTGGTAATGACAAGTATGCCAACATCCCATCATGGTAATACCATTGGTCACATTTATTTCATGAAGTAATGGTCGAAGAAGAGGGGTAGTATAGGCAAATTACCCCCTTGAGCCTCTAAAAAGATAAACTATTCATTTCACTTTTTACTAATACTATGATTTTGAACTTATAGATTTGGAGGAGTGAAATTTCAATGCATCCAATCAAGTGCAGAGTGACAAAGTTCTAACTATTTCTAGATATTGAAGTGTCTTTTAGTTGAGACAAACAAATAGAGCCAGGTGAATTGTCTAGATAGGTATAACTTCCAGAGTTTTAGGTTACAGAAGTTGATGTCCACCATTAATAGACGTTAAAGTAAGAGAGCCTAGGTAATTACAAAAGTAAACATGTATTCGTTTGGGAATATTGAATGACCATGACTCAACCTTCAAGCTCTACTAAAGGTGATGCAGCCTAAGAAAAAGGCTCAAGGGAACCATTACCTACAATTCTAGAGGAAGAAGAGTTGAGTGTTTGTGGGGAGATGGTGCTAATCAGGGAAGAAACCCCTAAAGAACTAGGCATGTGTGTGGGAGACATAGGGACATAGATGGCACACCAAGAAAATAAGAAAGATATCAGGTCTCAACCACCACCTTTGATGACTGAGGAAATGCAATACCCTAAGATGGTATTATGCACTAAAAACTAGGTGTCTAATATTTTGACCTATAATATCTTTAACTACAACCATCGATAGTTTGGGAATGAAGTAGAGTTACGTAATGATTATAGAGTCTAGCGCTAGAATACCAAGAGAAAGTTGGTTTATGACTTGAATATTTTCAATGCTTTGGATACTACTGACTTATTCTAACTCTTTAACCTTTTTTCCTTTATAAAGAAAATAGAAGCAGTGCATTTTTTAATCTCACAGGTGCATAAGGATTACATTTACTTCATTGGGCACTAGATGAGAATCACAATTGAAAGAATTAGAAAAGTAGCAAGGTTGCAGTGCTCAGGCATGGACCTTACATTTAACCTATAGGACTATGATGAAATAAAGAAGATATCCATGGTACTTGAATACTAAAAACAAGGCCATGCCATGCACATCACAAGTCTTCAATATCCTTCCCTCCAAGTGGATACATGAATCATAATGATAAAGGTTAGAGGTAGGGACAAATAGAAGGAGGTGGATATGACCCACTTGTTTGTTACACACTAGGTCACCAAAGGGTTGAAATATAACTAAGTACTATAATTTTACAATAAAATCATAGAGGATGTGAAGAAAGCCCACTAGGTGAACCATAGGTTTGCATGGGACACATTTCTTTTGTTAATGGTGTTCAATGAAATTGGTGTACCCAACTACACCTATGGAGAATTCAAATGGGCATACTCACCTAAGCATAACTCCCCTATAAAATGATACAAGGCATTCACCTACCCTGGCCTAATCATTCCATCTTATAAGATTAAGGTGCAATCATGGTATGATGGGATGAAGGAGGCCTTTGGGAATGTGTGGCACGTTCCAAATAACTTGCCTACATAGGTTGGTGACCAAGCCAAGTTTGATGTAAAACAACACTATTCCTTGATGTGCATCAAGATGGCCCCTTATAGAGAAATTTTTTCTTGGCTTAATATGTTTTATGCTTTCATGGTGTGATACTTCATGAACACCATCAATAAAATATATGATGCATAGTCTATGACACTTGCTACTGAATAAATTGATTAATATACTCACACTCTCTACCATTTATATAGATAACCTAGGAAGAAAGATTATAGAGAAATGGTTGTATTAGACAAAATTGACATAAAGATGCAACAAACATGGGTTGGAAATTCAATTCATACTTTGTTCTTTATGTTTAATCCCAAGAAGAAATCTCCAGGGATCATAGAGTACAAGAGAGAAACATGTCCTTCAACACCACCATAATAAAAGTTTCAGAATTACCCTAGGCACTGCCAAAGAGGGATCCACCATCCAATCAACTTGAAGGCCTAGAGCCAACCACACAAACTGTTTACTTAGAATAGGAGACAAAGGTGCGTAAATATGAAGACATGGAAGAGATGGGAGAGCTAATGGAAGGGACCTCAGAAAGAGTAAAAATTAAAAATGAAGACACAGTTATGAGAAGACACCCTCCTTGGCACAATAAGAAGAGACCACCCTTGAGGAGACATAGATGGATATTGAAGATCCACTTGGCGAAGAAAGGGATTGTTCCGAAGTAAAATTAGGACTGAGTGGCCTCGACATTGGGACCACTTCCCAAGATAAAGACATGAAGGTTGAGATACTTGAGTAAGATCCTTTGAAGGAGCAAGATTTATTTTATGATTCCATTGTCAGAATAGATAACCCTGATGCAACTACCAACCTTCGTATCTAGTAGCAAAAAGGCATCCTTAACAAGTTACTATATTTATATTCTCATCTTGCTCAGGAGGATGCATCTGACCAGATTCAATGTGAGATGTAATTATTAATCAACATGTATAATAAATAATGCCACTTTGAAATGCCCTCTGATAGTATTGTATTAGATCCTCAAGAAGTGATGTTACCCACTACTCTTTAGGTAGATCCCCATTAGCTTATCTCTGTATAGACTATCATGACACTCTTGAAACTAAAATCTAAGGTCACAAGTTATAATGTCCTCACAGAGTCTAATGCATGGTGGGATGAGCAGAATCATGCCAATGTGGTGGCATTGTATAATAAAGAGATCTCTGCTTGAACCAAATTGGAAGAAGAGCTAGCCTAGCTAAAGTACCAGTTAGAGGTACAAACAACCATCAAGGTGAAAACATTAAATATTTGTAAGGAAATTCTAAGCTAAGACCTATTATTTTTAGATGGAATCCCCACATCTGGTGAGGCAATTGATATACTAGAGACTCTTGTAGACCTCCTTTTGAAATGGTTCAAAGAGTAGCTTGGCCTTAGAGATGAGAAAGTATGGGCAACAAAACAATTTGCTAAATATATAGAGGCATGAAAGTGAGACATCCACAGAGTTGGAGATGTTACTCTAATTTTATATGGGGTTTTTGAGAAGCTGGTATGACCCAATAAAAATTTAAAAGCTCAAATTCAAGTGAAATAGCTTTAGTGATAACAATTAGCTGATACAACCCTATTGATAAAAGACCACTTGGAGTGTGTAAAAGCATTTAAGGATGTAGAGGCCATGGAAGAAATAATAAGTGTACATAAGAAATAAATAAACTCTAACTTTATGGCACCCCAAGGACAGGTTGTAGCTGAGGTCACCATGGTTGAAAGCATTGATAAGGACGCTTCCACATCCCTTAAATGTTTGGTCAATAAATCAAGTGAGTGTCCTGACCAACCCAAGGAAAGTAAAAATATAAAAGCATCAATTGAATAAATAATGATTAAGCTTCTCAACACTTTATCATATTGGGAAGGTGTCAAGATGTAGATCGATCAGGTTGGCCCTGAGTTTTTGATAGAATTTAAAATTGGTGATTAGTCTAGGATGGACTAATGGCATAGTGTGGGGTGATGTTGGACCCCAAATTTTGGTTAAGTATTTTGGTAAAGATGCACTATGTGGAAGAAGCACATCATGAAAGATTCATAGGCATAGAAGACCATGGTGCAGAAAGACCCAGTCATGGAATATGCATAATAAATCGAGAACCTGAAAACAAAGGGCTCAGAACACTAGTAGAAGACTTGGGGAGGACATGAGAAGTGAGAGATGATTAGGGAGAAATTCTTAGGGATGAAATAGATTAATTCATGCATGAATCTAGCACCAACCCATGATAAGATACACACTCAATGATGGGGATCTAGCACCAAAGTGGGAATATAAGGGCACAGAGGCTTGAGTCCTTAGGTAAATAATATAATTGGCTACCATAACTCTTAGTCCATTGAATATTGTTGGCAAGTCACTAAGAGTGTAATTATTATTGTAACTACTTGGTCAAGGAGAACCAAGTATAAATACCCCTGATTAGAGATTTTTAAGGTTGTTGATTGATGTTGATTATTATTCCATTAATATGATCGAGGATACCATTGCGATATTGTTATTCTATTCCAGTAGATAGTTGAGTTGTATGACTGAGTTCAAACATGCATTTGTTATATATATGATGAATGGAATTTGCATTACCTAAATTTTATCATGTGGATTATTGAAACAATGGTGTTATTTATTTTATATGTGATTGTTCATTTAATTGAATTTAGGCCCATAATTACTATGTATTTATTTTTTTAGTTAATCAATGAGTAAAATGGATGTTTGAGTGCCAATATATGTTAGTACACTGTCGCACAATAAAACGATCAGGAACCAGTCCCTCATTTCATGCTTTGGGTGAGTGCACAATAAATCTAAGTCTTGCATGAAATGTCATTACACCAACATGTTGGGTTTTAATCACTTCAACTTGCACTTAAGGAAAGTTTGGCCTAGATAGAAAACTATCCCAACAAAAGTCTTGGATGCTTAGGATAATTCGTATATCCTAGAGTTGGCCTATCATAGTGATCCTTACAAACCACAAAAACCTCTTGTAAATCACCACTGGCTAAAGGAAAGATTGAGTCTCAATGGGTTCATCTTCAAATTAATTATCTCTAACTCTTACTCCTCTATTTTAGTATATAGAAGTAACATAAGTAATGGATTTTGAATGTATTTATCTCTCCATGCATTAGGGTCGTATTTATATTGACTTAATTAGAGTTCTTCTATGCATTTTTACTTTTATGTTTATTACCCCCATTTTGTGCCACAAAATTTGGTGAGTAATATGTTAGATTTACTTTACTTTGTCATTTATTTTCATAAGAAAACATAGGACCTATCTAGGGTTATTATGTGGTATTGCTTGACTAGAATCTTTGAAACCCTTTATAGTGATATTATGTGGTAAAATAACCCTTAGTTAGGTTTAGCGAATCCATATTGGTCATGACCCTAATTGTCTAAATGTAATAATAAGTGGAAGGGCTAGTGTGATTTATCTTCTCTGAACTAGGATTGATTTGTAGATTAGCTTCACTTTCCATTGTATACACATAACACCTCTATAGGCTACTACTTGCAGGATTCCATGGCTTGTGCTCCTCTATATTATCTCATTTTCTATTTCGTTGACTATTCACTTACAACAACACATCTACTTCAAGATGATATTTTTAATATTTGGAAAAAATATGTAGTTGTATAGGAATGCAAATAAATTATTAAAAAACCCATCTATGAAATGAATAAATGGAATTCTAAAATAAGTATTCAAATTTATTACTAGATCATGGAAACAAAGTGGCTAATATTTTTCTAGATTTACATGAATTATTATTGATAGTAAAGGATTTGTTGAGAACATAATGTTGATCACATGACTTCATGGAATCAACAAGTGAGGGGGATATAGAAGATAGGAGTGTTAATTACAAATGGGTTCTTAGAGGTATTATAAAATAAAATTTATTCTATGTTAGTAAGGAATATGCTGCCCTTAATGATAACGAAAGAGAAAGTCTTAGTTTTGTGTCATTTAGAAAAATTATTAGCACTTGTAAATTTATGGTTCTTCTCATTAAGAGAGGGAGTCTTAGAGATTTTTTTTATTGTTTCTATTATCCATGACATGTCTTCCACAAATATTAAAAACTTGACTCCAGACCAAAGCCTAACCCAATTCATGAAGATAGAGAGATCAAAGAGCATAAAAATCAACATGAAGCGAAAGGTTGCAAATGAGAAGGACAAACATGAAGGGCTTTTTCCATACATAGAGGAGAGAAAATTCAGGTTGTGAAAAATAAAAATCTATAGTTCAGTGATAACATGTTTACATTGAGGATAAAAATAAGTTTTAGCATGCACTTTGTTATTTTCAATAGATTTTTAAATGTTATTAGCTGCTATTTCTTGTGATATACTCATTTATCAATTCATATATGAAAAATATAAAATTCAAGAACCATTCATGACCAAAAAAGGAAGAATAATCACTAACATAGAGAATTTTCAATGATCATTAATAAAAGTTATAGCTAGCCTAAGTGCACTAATACATTATTGTATAGTGGAGTGAAATTGCACTTTTGAAGTTTCAAAATATTTCTTGTATAGAACTTAATTTGCTACAATAATTTTCATTTGTCTATTATGATGCCATTATTTATTTATTATTATAAATAAATTATTTTTAGAGTTAAAATTCATAATCTTATGATCAATTCATTCTCTATAAATTTATTTCTAATTTTTTTTTCATGATTTGGGTACTCCACAACAATATCAATAACAATTTCAACCTTATTATTTCAATTCCTGTAAATATTTAATGCATGGCACCCTTATTATATGTACTCTTATATTATCATTCATCTATTCCTATAATGACATGGAATTATTTTTGCAAGTGATTTGCAACATAAAAGATATTTGAGTCTATGAAATATTGGAAAATGTTGAAATAAATTAATTAGAATGGTAGCACATATAGCACATTGATATTATGGTGCCTCGTATTTAGGAAAACTCATAAATTACTCATATTACTTCCCAAATAAAATGAAATCATTTGTATATGCATCATAATTGGCATGGGGATCCATAAATTTGATGATATTTATTTTGCCTCCCAATATGACAAGGGAATATCAAACTAGTTTCTAGTAAGTTAAAATTAAAAAGACAAAAAAGATAAATTAGACATAATATAAGAAAAATAGATATATCGATTTTAATATATAGTTACTTAAGAACTATCATCTAACCTCAATAAAGTATTGATATTTATGTTTGCCCAACCAAACTTTACTTTCAAGTCCATCAATGATAATACGGGACCCAATATTGATTTTCTACACTTTCCCACATTAATAAACAAAAGTGTTTTTAAATATTTTAAAAAAATCCCTCTCAATCAAATTCCTCAGATTTATCATTGATAATAAGTTCTTCATGACAATCATCATCAATTTGATCATCCACATCATCTTCATAATGATCATGATCATCATAAACCATGTAAAATAAATCTACCATGTTTTGAAGTCCCTACCATATTTTGATATCCAAAAGGTTTTTTTTCCTTCCAACACTCCAACATTTACACACACACACACACACACGTCTCTCTCTCTCTCTCTCTCTCTCTCTATATATATATATATATATATATATATATATATATGAATGATGTGCTTTATATTTTTATCGGTCAGCGTTAAAGTTGAACATCAATCACTATTTGTATATAAGGTATCAAATACTTGCATATTAATTTAATATTAGCATAATATCTATATACATCAATATTAATATGGCTTCATTTGAATATAACATACACAAAAATATTTTATCTCAAAGAAACTATTGTCTAGAGGAAGAGATGTTCTTCTAATCTATCCTCCTCTTGTTATGTTTCTTCTATTTCAACCCCACCTCATCAACGATGTTGTGATGCCTCTCTGTATTCATAAAATGGAAAAACATAGATTTTTATATTTGTTGCAACCATGGAATAAATAAAATAAATATTAACACAAAATTCAATTTTTTTGTGCAATGTTAACATTGCATACAAACTCATATATTGCAGGTATACTTGTTGATGAAGAGCTTTGTTCTTATGAAGTAGACCTTGGCACATAAGAATATCCTTATTAAAAAAATGATTTATACTTAATTGATGGTGACATACTATTTATAAGACAAAATATCAATTGTTTAAACAAATTTTGCTTTACATAAAATTATATCTCTATTTAGTTAATCAAATTTCAATCAAATTTCTAATTTTTAAAAATATTTAATTTATATTTTTAAAAATATTATGTAAAAAAAACAAATTTCTTACCTTAATGTCCCAACTATTAGAATTTAAAAACTCTTATTTTTTACCAAAATTTTTAATTGTCTTACATAAAAATATTTAATTGATGACATAAATTGCACTTCATGTAATAATGAGAGTAATATACTAAGACATGCCATCCATCTAAAGTACACATCTTCAAATAACATCAACAAAGTATGTAACATAATATTGAGAATTAGACTCACATGAGAATTGGCAAGCACATTTTATATTAAAAATCTTTGAGAAAAAATGATTAAAAGGCTACTTTCATTAACATATTAAAATTAGCCTCTTAAAATAAATATTAAAATAAAAAAATGATTAAAAAATTAATAAACTAACTAATATGTTAATGAAAGTAGCCTCTTATTGATGTGTTGCATCTTATTTAAATATGACTCATTAAATCGTTCTTCACAACGATTTTAAATTAAAATATGTGATTAGTGATAGACTATGGATTAACAACATAGACGAATATTATATGGGCACATGGAAGCATAAAAACAGAATTACAACTACTTGTCACATAGTCATAAGAACGCATGCACCCTATTATCATCAACTATAAGTTTGAAAAGTGTTATAAAATCCCACATATAACTATCTTGGAGTTAATTAGACTATCCATTTAATGAAGGGTTTGATATTTTTTAAGCATATGGCCTATGCCATGTTTAATTTAAGGAATTTTAAGGCAAATATAAATTTTCTCGACATTAGGTGCTCTCACCAATAAACTTTGAAACTCCACCAGTTGCACCCACCTTAGGAGGAGGAAGATAGTTGAAGGAAATAAATGTTTTTCTCTGAATATTTAGTTGATATAGGAAGACCTCCTCTTCTCAAGGACACACTTTGGGATGCAAAGCAAACTGAATACTAAGGGCATGGTTTCATGGAGATTGTAATTGTGTCAGATTTTTCGGATTTTTCGGAATTGTTGGTTTTATGTTAATTTTTCAGTTTTGTAATTGTAAAAACAAATGATTCTCTTAAAAATGAGGAGCAACTATTGTTTGGGGGTCCGTTTATGCCTTAATTAGGGTTTGGTTCCATGGTACTGCAACAACAAAAATATTTAGTGGGTATTGCAAAGATTATTTAAAAGAAATTATGCAGTAAAACAGTCCCATAAATTTTTAAAATTGTAAAAATTATCCATGCACATGAGAGATTCGAATATAAAAAAAAATTATAGCATAAATTTTTATTCGCTATAAGGTACTTTTTTGTGCTTAAATTTTCTCTATGGGTGCTACAAATTCTTGCCCCCATTGTCTACCCATCTCTGAAAATCTCTTTCATTTGCAGTTGCTGCTCCTATTTTTCATGAAAATATTCAATTTTTTGCAATTGCATAAAAATAAAATTAGATAGAACCACTTACAACTACAAAATAATTGCAATTGCCCCCTTCACGAGACCACCCTGTTAGAGGTAGGGAGCAACTGCATCTCCCTACTTGCAAATCTTTTTTCTGTTCCATGGCAAGTGGACAAAATTACAGTCCCTTCCCTCCAAAAATTGGTGGTGATTGGATCGTCATGTAAAATACTTCCTATTTTATCTATTTTTACTCTACAGATGGTGCAGAGAAAATTCAATTTTCCCCCTCCATGGGACCAGGGCCTAAGGAGAAATACACCATATTTATCAGGGTTAAAGTAGCCGTAGGTCACCATCAGCAGCTCGTTGAAGGAAATAAACAAAAGTTTAGAATAGGTATGCCTGCTACATGAATACTACCCTTCAAATCACTCATGCTTATCACTCTCAGAGATGGAATCTCCATAGTGAATTTTGTTTTTATCATTTATAACTGAGTTTCATCTATTCTAGACTATGTTTTATCTCTTCTGGGTTGCATTCGATTCTTTTAAAACTGTGTTTGGCCTTTACTCAGTTGTGTTTGGCTTGAAATGACTGTGCCTCACCCCCTTATCTGTTTTTCATATCCTGACTGCTTTTCATTTACAAAATTGAGTGATAACTACATTTTGGCTTGCCTAAGATTGTATTCTACTGGCTTGAACTACATATAGGTTTAATAAGATTGTGTTTAGTTTATGAAATTTGAATTCTTCTTATATTAGACCTGCATTTGGGTTTTATACAGTTTTAGTTGGCATTTAAGCTACGCCTCACTCCCATACATTGCGTATTGATCTTATTGATTATTTTCATATGAAGAATATAGGTAGAAATCTTAGCAAATGCTATACTGTTAGAAAAACTGCCATTTATTTATTATAGTTGCATAATCTATGTTTTTATATCACTATTACACTTTTAATAGGGACTGTGTTCCACTATTTAAACTACCTTTTAATTGTATAAAATTGCACTTTACCTTAAATTAATACGCTTCACTTGGATAGATATGTTCCTAGCTCTTTTGGGATGTGTTCGGTCTTCCTAAAACTGTGTTTTAACATCTAAAAAATAAAATGATTATCTTCTATAGACATGTGTAAGGTTTAGAATCAGCTGCATGTGTTTTCTATTAAGTGTGCGTTACTCCTTGGGCTATATAGTTATCTTATGAAACTGTACCTTGACCTTATGAATTGTAATGGAGAATGATACGCTCAACCTTAACAAAGTAAACCATGGGCCTTACTCCTTGGGCTATATAGTTATCTTATGAAACTGTACCTTGACCTTATGAATTGTAATGGAGAATGATATGCCCAGCCTTAACAAAGTAAACCATGGTTACTGATCAACAAGGCAGTGACTAGAATGTCAAGGCTTAAACTTGTAGAAGAATGGAAATATTAAAAATGTGGTAACTTAATTTCACTATTTATTGTTTTAGTTTTATACTTTATCGATAAAGAATAGAAGTATGCTGTAATACCATCTTGTAGCATCATTGATGATAATATTATAACATAGTTTTATGATAAATTATTCTTGAATAGTATCAAAATAGTTTGTGAACAACTTTTTAATTGAGAAATCACCTCTAAAAGTTAATATTTTATTTAAATAGTATTAGAAATAAGTACATGTTATGAGTTATAAGTAAGTAAAAGTATTTCAAAAAGAATTTTTAATTCAATCATTAAAAGACAAGGTTATTGCATTTATAAAAATAATATTAATTGAATTGTCATAATGCACTTAACTATTTGAATGCTCTAATTATGTATTTTAAAAGTATGATTTTATTTATTATTTATTTGATATTCTCTCTTCGTCATAATCCTATAGAAAGGTAAATATAGAATATTCTGCTAGCAAGTTCAATTACAGGATTTCAAAATAATTTTATTACATACATCTTTAGGAAAAGAAACATACTTAAACTATCAAATTAAACCAAATCAAACATACAATAAATTTTTGTTGTATGATCCTTTGTCAAAGTGTTGTTTATGATCCTTTGTCAAAGTGTGATCAACATTTCGACTTGCATGGGTGGTATGGAACACCCATAATAGGCATTATCCCATAATAAATTTTTGAATATCATAATGTTAATTCCCAAGAGACATTTAAGGTCAAACAATTATTAAGATGAGTAGGTTAGGAAGACTTAGGGATAGAGTTTATGAACTTCGGTACATAAGCACTAAATGATGGGATAAATCCTAGTTAGTCTCATTATGACTCAACATTTTACTGATTTCAAATGCAACATGGTGGACTTGTCAGATCTAGACTTGTGATCATAGGCAATGTATATAGGTAGTGTATATTAGGGATGTACCAATTCCTATCTCAATTCACTGTTGCACTTGTATTATTTTACATGGAGTAGCTACAATGTTGACTCATTCACACAATGACCTCTTTCTTGTCTCTATATTTGTATATATCATTTTCTTGAAAGGTAGGACTGCTCTTAGTAGATGAGAGGTGTGCGGGGGCTTAGAAAGGCTCTGTGGTTGGAAGTAAATCCCTTTATGATACTCTCTCTATGATAGTCTAATGTTGGTTTCAATGATATCACTTGTTAATTCTATATGTGTCATATTTCTATTTATAAACAATGAAATCTACAATTAGATAATTATCTTATGTTGTACTTTTGAGAGTATGATTAATTGAAAAAAAAAATCTATTGTATGATTGAATAATAGTCATAATCAAATAAGGATTAAATGCTATGTTATATGAATACATATTTAATGAAATGCTCGATCAAAATAATCTTTGTAGAATGAATTTAAACAATTTCAATCATTTTTTATTATTGTAGTTATTAATGCATTAGAACATGAAATGTAATTAAGAAGATATTGAAATGATGTAAATCCATTATCTAGTAGTTTGAAATATGGATTATGAATTTTTATATTTTTTTATTACATAAATAAATCATTGCTTGTACTTATATTAGAAGACATGAACAAATATTAGAAGATATTAACATATTACTATACTAAAATGTATATTATAAGAAAATGTATTTATATTAAAATTGTATGAATAATTTTTAAAAGATATTAAAATATTAAAAGTTATTAAACTTGTCAAATGTAATGTGATATATTACTGTCATTACTTCTTATTTAATCGAACTTAAAAAAATATCTTAAAATCAAAATTAATCCCAAAAAAATAAAAATAAAATAAAAAATAAAAAATCCTTAGAAAATTATTATTATTATTATAATTATATTACACCCCTTGACTAACTTTGGGTTGTACTATTTTTTTTCCTAATTACTTTTGGCATGTTCTCATAGACGCAGGTGAATTTTATTTACTTTTCTCCATTGGATAGGCCTTGGGCACTCCTCATGCCTATCCTAAGTTAATATATACATTCTCGCATTCTCATTGATCTATTGTTGTCATTTATGGACCTTAATATAATTTCTTTCTAGTGCACAATTGTTCATTAACCATGAAACAGAATACACTTGGTTGTAGCATAATGAATTATAAATACTCAATAAACAGACACATGTCGAAAATCATTAATCTTCCATCGAGGGCCTCATGTCAATGGATCTTCATCACTCATAAACAATAATTGTTGCTAGGACACTATTACTATTGACAATTGCATCACTGAACTCTAACTCAGCTCCTTCCTAACCCTCCATTACAGGCAATTCTCAATTCAACTTCCCTAAACAATAAGATTCATGATTCATACACCTGCCAATATTCATGTGATTAATCAACCAGGTAGAAGAAGATGATGCACTTGACCAAAAACTTTCGTTACGAAGTCTTTCAAGATATATATATTGCATTCAGATTCTGTAATACTCTACCGAGGGCTACCATTGATTGCAGTCTTGACAACATCTAACCGGTACATGTCTGCCATTGTGAGCATTCTCTCCAAATTTTCAATGCTGATAATATTTTTTACTATGAAATTTTGGAATGTAGAGAGCAAGAAATCTATCTGGTATTGCTGGCACAACCTGATTATCATTTCTAATTTTTCCTCTCCATCTTCCTCAAAATCCTTTGCATTTACCTCACCTTTGTACATAAATTTTAGGAATATAGAGACCGCCTTCTGGTTGACGTCATGTAGATGGACTTCCATGCTCCTTGATTCCTTCATCCCAGAATTCAGCATTGCCTTAAACACCACCGATCTTCCAGACTGAAATCATAATTAATGAAACATTATTCCATTAGGTTTAAATTAGCATAATAGAAGGAAAGAAAAAACTTATTGTAGACAAGTGACCAAAAATATGTCAAGAATGCATCATTATGACAGACGAGTGTTAGGGACTGAAGAATTCCTTAACACAAATCCTAACAAAGCTAGATGGGGAAATCCAAGGTGAATATACCCAAACACAGATGCCCAAGAACTTGTAAGGAAAATAGCTACCAGGAGGAGAGATAAATATATCAATGAAACCCCATAATTGGTTTAGTTTGGAGATCATTGCAACTCATCTGAGTCACAGACACACTGTGTGCCAAATTTTAATTGTAGGATGTACCACACTGTATCAGCTACTTGTTTAGATGATTGTTTTGACCTGCTTGTTTGATTGTTTACATTGAAGATTTGTAATTTCTATAAGGACCCATCAAAGTGTCTTTACTTAAAATATTGCTACTATGAAATTAGATTACTGTTTCTATAAGTTCTATGTTTGCTTGTAGTGACTGCCTGTTACCAGATTCAACGGCCAGAAACCCAAAACCTGTTGAGTTTCTTGGTCGTTTCAATCCGTTTTAAAATTTCTTTTATTTTTTTATATAATATTTAATTAATACATTTTATTTTTATTATAATTTTTATGATAGTAATGGTATATAATTCTTTTTTCGTAGTTTATCTATATAAATAAATTATAGGCTTCATATTTCCAACCTTCTCAATCTCCATTGACAGTTGTGTAATGGAAGTGTCTACTTTATTAGATGATAGTTCCTAGATATTTGTGTGCTTTGTTTGTTTGTTTAGATCCTGTGTGCTTTATTTTTTGGTTTTGATTTAAGGTTTCACATTTTGATTTCAGCACCTATTGAAGTGTCTCTGCTTGTTATTTTTCCTGGGAGTTTTTGAATGATCATTCTTAGGAGTTAGGTGACTGTCCATAGGAGTATATTGGCTTCAATTGATGATGGTTTTTTTAGATTCTCAGTCAAAAATGATTTTAAATTTTGATTGTAAGACTAATGTAGTGTATGATTAATCCTCCGAGTTTAGATGATTGTTCTTATGATTGTTTTGATTTCAGATTTCAAAATTTTTAACTTAGGATGTACTATAGTGGCTTTTATCTGTTGAGATGATTGTTCCATTGTTCCTATGAGTGCTTTGTTTGATTATTTTCCAGTAAGCTTTAAAGTTCTAGGCTGTGACTTCAAATATCTATCTAGTTATGGACCAAGAACATGTTGGCAAGAACAAACTGAGAAAATAAAAGAACGAACGGATTTTACAGATGAAAGTAAGCTTACAAGAATGGATTGGTGTACCAAGAAGCGTCCTCCATCTGAAGTATACAGAGTAACATCCCCGGAAGTGTCATAGCCGGGTACTGAATCCCATGTTGTCAGGAACCGAATTCTCTCCTCCAGAGACTTCACCACAGACTTGAGAAATTCGTTCTCTTGAATGCAATTCTTTGTGGCATTTGTGAGGGACTGGTTTTTGTTGATGAGAGTTTTGAGGTTAACTTCTTGGGAAGCAATGAACCTGTTGAGGTGCATTTCTTCATCAGTAAGCCTTGATGCCTGTTTGTGATACCACCATGTTTTTCTGCGAAGGTTGGAGTAGCAGTGTTGACAACAGCATTTGATGTTGGGATGGCCACTGTTGCAGAGCATTGGCATCCCACATATGTTTCCATTGCGAGACTTGTGCGGACATGTCATCTCCTGCTTGCACAACTCGCATATGATCGTGCCTGATGAATATATTGCAGAAGTCATTGAATAGCATCACCGGTTCAGAGCCCTGTAAAAGAGACAACAGATATGAGATCAATTTAAACACCTTTTAGGCCAAATGGGTGAGTAGATCACAAACCCACATAGATGTTTGTGTGGTGTTACAGAAAGATCACAGTCAAGACAAGGCTAAACTTGAGGGCATATCGATATGTGTCAATAGGGTTGGATTGATTGCAGAGGATGAATATGGAGTGGGAATTAGGAGAAGGGGAAGGAAACGAATGGACAAGTCGATGTTTTCCTTCATGAAGGAAGGATCTTCGGCCCCATGAAGGAATTCAAAGATTGCCAGGCCTGTCTTTCCCCACACTTCTGCTTTCAATGAGTTTGGAAGGACAGCCTAATATTCCTGTCTTGCTTTCCTCTATCAATTATAACTGAATAACTACCTTTTGTGCTTCAAAGGATAACTTATGAATATTTAATGCTATACATGCTGAAATCACACTTGCTCTGCTCGTACCACTGCCAAATGTAAGTAAATATGTTTGAAAGTATAATATCGATAAATTGATTTACCTTAAATGGGGACACAAATATTTAATTACAATTAAGCTAAATAGTTTCGATAAAAATGCGATCAAGTTTAATTTATAAATAACGTAAAGATATATGATTTAGTTTTTTTTTTCTTTCTTTTTTGGTGGGGGGGGAGGGGAGTATTTTAGTGTAGTCATTAAGATATAATAGTGAAAGTCGACTCATAAATTTTATAATAAATATATATATATTTTAAAATGTGTAAAACATCTTGAATCCTTAATACAAGATGTGAAAGGTCCAAAACAGCTAGACGCATGTGTTTGTATGATCCTAATTTTCAAAAATTTAGCCCAACTCATAAAGATGGATGGTTTTTTTACATAGTGTTTTTTAAAAAAAACACATACATTTGTATTTGCAAGCTTCTTCCCAACATCACCTTACATAAAGACAAGTGTTCTTAAGACCCTTATTATAAGGGCTTATATGATATGTGATGAGGAGTACTTAGAGTATAAGATTAGATAATTGAGTTTATTTTTTTAATAAAAATGATTTCAAAAAGAAACAAATTTTAAGGGTTTTCAAATTAAGTAAGAGAGTGTTAAGGGAACATACAAAAGTTAAGGGATTCAATAATTAATAGTCATAACAACATTGTTTTTCATATTGAAGAAATTTCCAACAAGATCTTTAAAATTTTAAGGATATTATATATATATATATATATATATATATATATATATATATATATATATATATATATATATATATATGAAATATATTTATATATTAATTTAATAGAAATATATAAATAATTCAAAAAATATATAAATGATATGAAATCACGTTACATTATATTAGGTAAATACTAAGAGCAAAATCAAGAGTATTATAAAGTGGGTAATGTTTATAAATAAGTCACAACGTCATAAAAAAGGATAATGTTTATGCAACAAGAGTAAGATTAAAAGGTAGAGGATCCATATCATTAGGACCCCAGCCTGAGCTTGGTAAGTTATTGTCATTTGGAATAGGCTCTTAATCAATAGCTTGAGTAGTGTCCTTGTCATCATCTTCTACTTGTGTTCGAGTGGGTGAAATGGCCAAAAAATGCCTAGGGAACTTATCTAGCATGTTCAATCAACCTCTAGGTGGCACCCCCTAAGCATCTGGATGCAGAGGAGGAGGAGAGCCCCATCCATCCTATCCAGCAGGTGAAGGAGGAGGTGACTACCACCCTCATTGTTTCCTAGGAGGGAAAATGCATTGGTACAAGGTGTCATTGTGAGAGCGATGCCTAGAACAACTGCGACAATGCCCACCACAAGGCAGTTGAAGCACTCTATCATCTAGTCTGGGATCCCTAGGGAAAGAAGGTGGAACCCGAGCCATTGCACAAGGATCATCTTCCCAGTGGGAGAGCAGATCTTGAAGATGCCCAAGCTCCATAGCCACTTTATTGGCTTGGACGTGAATATGCAAAAAAATATTGGAGATGATAGAAGATTTGTGTAAAGCAAAAATATTATAATTAGCAAGAACATTATTAAACATAGAATTATTTATTTCTTTCCAAAGCCAGAAGAGAATATCCACTCTGAAAGTATGCTAGACTTGTGTGTATTTGAAGGGCATTGTGGGTTTGTGTCCAAGGAGGATGTGCTGCCAATGGAAAAATTTGGGTTGGAAAGGCCTGAAAAGATCATGGATCCAAGTCCAGGCCCTTTGAGCTTTGGTACAGTACTAGAAAAGATGAGGAAGCATCTCAAAGTCGGTATAAAAGGGGCAAGTAGGCAGGTGGACTCCAAGATGGATGAGTCTTTTGGCAATAGGTAAGCCTTGGTGTAGTATAAACCAAGAAAAATGAATAAGCTTGGGCTCCACACAAGCCCCCCAAATAGTGTTGAAGCAAAATCTCCACATTTTAATAGACGATTGTAGCCCTCAATAGGTGTTAATCTTGTAAACCATGGGCAAATGGGGGTGAGCCATGCATAGCCAAGCCGAGGAGTGTAATTGTGAAAATGGGTCTCAACATACCTTTTCCAATCCTTCCACCATGGTCAAGTGGAGTGGACCGATATTTTGTGGAGCATGAAAGTTGGGATGGCATTGAGGATCTCTTGGTAGGACTCGTGGTCCACATTTGCTAACCAAAATTTATCTTTTGCCTCCTCCCAAGATAGCCAAGAGCAAGAGTGCTTACAGAAGATATCCTGGATGGTATGAATTCCTCTACAGTAAATCTTGAGAGCATTGACCCAAGGGACTTCTACTAGGGGCACTTCATTGCGAGAGAAAATAAGAGACCACCAGAAATAATGAGAGTTAACAGAGAGCCCATTATAGAAACTAGAGCCATTCCAGAGCAGAACACTACATTTCTTTTAAAGAATAAATTAAGAGAGGTATTAAAATTAACAAAAAATCAAGTGAAACCAAGTCTAAAAAGTGGGGTTTAAAAAATTAAATGTTTTTATGGAGTATTATACATTAGTGAAATAAAGAAGTCTATCAAGATAAGGGTCAAAGAATATGTTTTAAATATTTTTTTATAAAAATTAAAATTAATATAATAAAATAATTAATTGAAACTAAGCATGTGATTTGTATTGAGGACATCAAAGTTTTGACGAAAGGACATTATAAAACTTAGTAAACATTCTTATAATAAATTATTTGAAGAGACCCATCATTAATAATTTGAAAAATAGTCACTTTAAAATATATACATCTATTTTATTCAAAATAATTATTACAATTTAATAATTATAATAATTAATAATATATTTATTAATTTTCCTAAATATAAAAAAACATTTTTTACTTCAATAAAACTATGTATATAAAAAACCTCAAATTACAATTTTTACATGTTTTTTTAAATCTAATAATAAATCATATAAGTTAGTTAAAATGATTTATCTAAAAAATATTCTCTAACCTTATAACTTATTAATTCTAGAGGGTATACTAAAACAATCAATTTGATTTAACTTCAGATTAAACTCATCTTTCTCCATCAATTATAAATTATTATTTTTTGTGCAGTAAAAAATTTGAAAGATTTTAATAATTAATTTATCCATTTATTAAAAAAAAAAAATGAAAAAAAATATTATCTATATTTCCATTGGCTAAAATTGTTTACATGTTATTAAGAACAAAAATTAGATGTTATATGCAATACCATGCCATATTTACTATTTATAAATGTATTGTCAGGATTATGCAGGGCACGGTCTCAAAAAATTTAGTGATCCAATTTGTCTCCGTCGCACCCACTTCAATCCATTATTCTTTTGGGGGAGTGTGGTGAATGTTACAGGTTTTTGGAGTGGCTCGAACTCGGAGGAAAAGTTTTCTGCAAGGAGCAGAAGGAGAGCTGGTCGAACGGTCTGCTTTGTGCCGGGGGGTAAGGTGCTGCCATTTTTGACTAGGAAAGGGAGTTTGAGCATCGTAAGAAGTAGCCACACAGGTTAAAAGGTCAAACCCCAGGCAGAGACACAAAAATAAATTTGAAATTAAAGCGCAATAGGAGTCCGAGCTCCAGCCCTTGCACCATTTATAAGAGCCATCGCAGCAGCAACCAACACAGGTATTCAAACTTCTACCATAGACACCCTAATTTTTTTTGAAGATCATCACACAGAATTAGATGCAGACCCTGACTCGGATAAACTACTGATATGCAAGCAATTCCATTCTTAGTACAAACATAGACATTCGTAGTCCATATACATTATCGATGGCCACTATAATGACTCAAAACTAATCGCTTGTAGTCACTAAGCTTTGCAATGGAGATTGTTTAAGTTTGACCTAGCTTTAGTAATATCCATATTTCTTTTCCATCTATTTAGTGTGTCGAAATAATGGCGTGGTCCTAGGCTTGGGTGAATACATCTTTTACAGCAGTAATAGGAAATGCATATTAATCTGTCTGTTTGGTTTCATTTTGTTATGGTGCAGACTACAGACTTTCTTTTGGTTTTCTATCTGATTGTTCAACTAATTGAGAGATGCTTTTCCTTTGTTTTTATTATATATATTGGTATATTTGCTTCCATGATCATTTCATAACTTTTTTTTTTTGCTTTGTGTTCATGATCTTGTTCAGAATTTTGACGTAAAATAAGGCTTCAAGAAATTAAGGAAGCTAAACAAGGAGGAAATCAGAATGCTTGGAAATGGTTTACTTCAGCTAGCAATTAGCAGGCTACCCTCTCCATATATTGGTTCATCTATTGGAGTTATTATGAATGGTATTTATAAAGTTGCTTCAAATCCATCACTTCATCGGTCCTCGAAGCGTCTTCTTAGTAGTAAATTGTTCGACAAGAGTCTACACTTAACAAACACAATTTCTTTCAAGGGAACCTTGCATGGAAGTTGGACTGGGCCCCGTGCAATCTTAACAACAGATTTAGTTGCTATTGAGGTATGATCATCCTTTTAGTTTCTCATAGATTTCACAAGGTAGATGTTACATATTTCAATCCATGAGCTTAGGTAGAAGGCCTAAGGAGAGTCCATGCCGAGTATCTCATTACGTACAAATAGGTTGACTTCAACCATGGATTTTGTAAATTTAGCACTTAAACTCCATCTCCTCTTTGTTACTGGGTTTATAACATCTACATTTTCTTGTTAGCTAAATTTTATTTTTATCAGTGTGAGTAAGTGTAGCTTTTATTGGCATGGAATCTAGGACCTAGATGATATTACATGTAACCTCATCTAGAACCTGATTTGCTTGGACATCAAGAGAAGCCATATCTGGTCACATGCATCGAGATATCCACAAGCCTATCTTAGCATTTTCATAGTCATTTAAAAGATCTTATGAAAATCACCTAAAAATTGTTTATGTTTTGTACTTTCATTTTGCGCTGTGGAAGGAAAAAAGAAACTTCCATCACTGATGCTCTACTCCGTACCACACAATGTACGAAAGCCCCAGCTTGGGACCTGTGCAAAGATTTCATTGGCCTTTGTCTTATAACAACCATTTTGATTGAGTGCCTGAAAAGTTTGATTTTGTTTTCGATACCATAGGTTTGTACTTTTGCTTATTTCCTCTTGTTTTTTAAGTAGAGGGTTTCAAATAGTGTTCTAAAATGTATGTATTTATTTACATGAGTCATTCAAGTCTCATGTGGTTGTAAAGGATGAGGGTAAAATTATAGACACAATGTGTTTTCTCCCACATCTTAGAGTAGAGTCAGTACTTTTGATTTAAGATGCAGTAAATTGGATACACTGCATGATTACATTGAGAGTGGGAAGCTAAAGCCTATGATCCAAGCACCAAGAAACTAGGTGGGTTAGAAGAAAAAATGTTACTTCTCCCATTGACTGAGGAGGCCAATCAATTCAAGCTTAAGAGGTATTGTATCACATATGTGTTTTTCGAGTTTACTTGTATATTGCAGGTCGATTACAGTGTCCTGCCAACAAGAGTATATATAGCTATGAATATGTTGTTGGCAAAAATAAGACAAGAAGATTGTTATAACCAACCCAATTATCTTCAGTTTGTGAACCTAATCCTTTTCCTTTGCTTTTATTTATTATCACCAATTTCTTATTAAACTAGATTAAATCAATTTCATTGTCTTATTGAGCTTTCAGGTTTTGATAACAATTTGTGAGTATTCTTTTTAATTGAAGGGAAAGATTTGTGAGAGTATTATTTCAAAGAACTCTTTTAAAAAATATTAGTGATAGTGTAATTTCAAGAAAATGTTTTTGTAAAACATTATGAGTTATTTTTGTAAACCACATTTGAGATCACTTTTATGGAACAATCCATGATAGACAAGCCCTTAAAAATAAATTGATTCAACTTGTTTTTGTTCTTAGTCATTAATACATTTTTCAAGTCGCATAGATTTGTTAGCTTAGTTGGGTCTCTTATTTAAATGTGAATCATAAATGGATAAATAGTATATTTTATGCCAAACAAACTAAAAATATTTAGTTGAGAAAGACTACAATAAATCACATAAATTGTGAGCCCTTTCTTCTTCTTTTTCTCGACAATGCGCACTAAATTTAGTATTACATGTATTGAAGATTGACCTAAGGGCTATAATAAAGAGATAATAAACATAATTAATTTTTACTAAATGATAGGTTCAAGTCTTAATATCACTCCCCAGTAAACTTGAACGTGCATCAAAAAGCATGTTAAATTCAAAAAAATAGGAGAAAAAAGAAACATGAAAAGGCAAATATATTTTATTAGGATCGTGTAGGATTTTAATTATCCACCGAAAATTGCCCCATTCACTTAGCATGTGGTGAGGTCTTTTATGCAATGACTGCACCCAAGAATACCAATTTAGGCTCCACTACCTTATCTTGTTAACACGATGGTTATAGATATCGTCCTGCTTAAAAACCTTTTTTAATATTAAAAAATTAATGGTTGATATACATCATTATACACATCGCAAAACTCAATACATGTTCCCTAAAATGAGAGATTCTCACAGAATATAGGTGAATTTGATTTCCCTTTTTCCTCTCCTTGCATGTGAAGTCCTTGTCAAGTCATTCTTCACATAAAAAACATTTGCACCCACATTAAATACAATCACATTTATCATATTATGCCATAGGCTAATGCCTTAAACGATGTTATCAAGAGATCATTGAAGGTTTTAAAAGCTGTGAGGACCACATGGCACTAGATCCATTTCGCCCCAAGCATAGCCTCTCATACTAAACATATTGATTATGTTAGCTTTGGTTTTTATCATTTGTAACAAACACACTAGACTATTGTGAAATGGAGGCTAATATATATGGAGAATGATTTTTTCATTTGCCAACTATAGATTGTATAGTCAAAAAAAACTTGTAACTCCCAATTGTGTTGGGAAATTTGAATATTGTGTGAAACTTGCATCAAAGTGATGCCTCATATTCTTGGGAATAGAAATACAAAGACGGTACACTTATTCTGTATGCAACCACAATTTGTATGGAAACATACTATGCTTACAAGAAACATACATGTCAAGTACCAACACTTTTAATCACATTCCAAATTTCAAAACTTGTAATTCAGTACACAATGGTCATGGTCTTCTTAGACTGACTAGTGCCTACTTTCTTACTATTTGCAATGCAAGAGAATGTAAAATCAAATACATATTTTTCTCACTGAAACTACATTTTAAAAGTATTACATCTACTGTCACTGCCTATTACCCTCTTAAAAAAAAATTATTTAGTTTTTCGTGTTTAATACCAAACTACAATTTCAACAAAAAAATAATGATATAATGAATTAAATACTTTAAGCCCATAAATTCTATTTTGTTCACTTTATCATTAATTTATAACAAATCTAATTCTATCCTCAACTCGAAAAACTTGACACATGACACCCTTTTTTAATAAAAACTATACAATATATTAAAACATTTTTTCATAGGACATTTAAAATTTTTTTTTTCAATGAAATTAAGTGCCATGGTCAAGGAAAATGGAGTGAACAACTATTATTATTATTATTATCACCACACAAGATTTGATTGAAATAAGGAGCAATGGTGGTGGAAGGATGAGGACGAGGACGGTAAGAGCGACGGGAGGGCTGGGAAGGCAAGAGAGAGTATAATCTTCCGTGGAGACTAATCTATCTGAAGGCTATATATATAGAGAGGGCCCCTAAATAGCGAAGCATAAAAACAAGATGAGGGAAGGCAACGGTGAAGCAATGAACGGTGGATTTGAACCTCTATCATACCCTAAATTCGAAGGAAAAAAATTATTCATGCATATAACGGTCTTTTTTTCCCTATGAAAATGATGAAACGTGTGTTGAATATATGCACATGATGTTTTCAAAGTCTGATCTGCATTGACGCTCTCATACCACTTTGCTTCCGAAATGTAAATAATCATGAAGAAACTTTACTCAAAAACATTAATTTTATTTGACATAAAATAAATAAATAAACTCTAAAAATATTAATTGTTTTAATATAAAATAAATATAATATATACAAATTAAAAAGAATTGTATTTATATTAAAAATAAGTTGAAATATAATATGGTGGGAAAGAGAATCATAATTTATATTTTAAACAAAGGGTATAAACCCTAATCACCCTTGTAATAGACCTTTGTCATTTATTTTTTATTTTTTCTTTTTTTAAATAATATATAATGTAATTACATTGATATTAGAAAAATTAATTAGGTTGTTATTACAATGACACATAGGGTGAATATAAATTATATCTCAAATACAAAGAAAAAACTAGTACGTAAATATCAAATTCATTATACTGAATTTATAAAAGCCTAACATATGAGAGCTTATACAAACATGATCCCAAACATTAAAAATTAAAATAAACATGATTTACTTTAAGATCCACTTGTTAGGATGTTCAGATGCTTATATGGCAGGAACAATAATGTGATCATTTGTTCCCCCTGACATGTGCATAAATTGAGTAAAGCCCATGCAAATAACTTGTTACACGAAGTGAACATCCATTGAGTCAAGCATTCCCAAGCATCAAAAGATGTTCATAATTTAATGTTTGTTCCTTGTATCTCTCTACAATTGAATCTCGAAATGGCTTGTATTCCTCCCATTTAAGAAGAGTGATCCATTGTACTTGAACATTGGTAAAATAAGCTTTGAAGTGGAGAATGACTTCCCATATGCCTTTTTCTACATTTTCCAAGTTTTCATTGCACTAAAGAGGCTATGTGCATTGAATGACAATTACCTTGTGACTTATGAACCCACTCAAACCTCTAATAGACACACTTGAAGGAGTGGGTTGTGCACCAGTTATAATTTTGATTTGCTCATTCAATTTTGTAAGTGTGGGGATTAAAATGATTTGGAAAATAAAGGTGATAATACCAACCCTACTAACTTGTACCCACATGTTGAATTGCATATGGGTGCATAAACCATTGGGACAAATAAGGTTTATTGTGTTCATCACTAGAACCCAATGATGATGCCAAACTAATGACTAAATAGCTTGAAATGGAGGTATTTTGTGACCACATTTGAAATATAATTTGTGGATATGATCTCATAAGGAATTGGTAAAATCCATCTCCCTATTTAATCGAGAGCATCTAACTTACCATAAAGGCCATGAAAGTTTTGTCAACTCACCAAAATATTGAACACCAAGTGTTTGATTGTAAGGACTCTATATTATTACCTTAAGACCCCTATAAAAATTTGAACTATTACTATAACATGATTGCAAAAACCAATAAAAATATGCCACCTCTCTACACTAGATGTTCTATCACCCAATATGAGAAGCCTTAGAAAGTGAGTAACAATATTAGGAGGAATACTATGGCTCCACTTAACTCTTATGTGGTTGTACAAAATGCAACCATATATGGATTCATGCATGCAAATGAATAGGTATTGAAGATGTGAAATTTGTGGTGGATTAATAGTTCCATATTAGAAATTTAAAAGGAAGAGAGGGACATGATTAGATGCCAATTGTCTAATTACCATGTCATCCAAGTGAATGTCTATAAATAATTATGTCAAAGTGACCGATACATTTACTCGATGGCTCTTTAGTGGAGTTATGACATGTTTATTGGCCCATCCACCCTGAGTCATTTCTTGAAGCTGTTAATTTTTTTTGGCTAGTGAGCATGACAATTGCATTCATCCCTCATTTAGACCTCATGCAAGTTATGATAATTATGCATTTGATAAAATATTATATCATTAATGTATTCACATTACTTGCATTTTTATGTGTTCAAAATTATTGGCTATTGTCATTCACTAAGGTGGATTCACTATATGCTTGAATTAGGATTTTTTAATTGGTATATTGGATCGTATCGCCCTACCTTCAACCCCCTCCCATTCCATCTAAATATTGTCTATAGTGCTCTATGTTGTATTTTTAAGCTTCCCATTCTAACAATACATTTGTTTCAAATTTGATGCGACGAAGATTATCTTTCCCTTTGTTGTGATATGCATATGCTCTTCATTAAGTTTAATCAATAAAAATTCTATACTTTGATACAAAAGAACATTCCCTCTCCAACCATCCCAAATGCATCCATGCATCTAATTGTTCAGTGAAGACATAGTGAACATCTCATCTAAGTACAATAGTTTTAAAATATTCATTGGCTTCAAACAAAAACCCTTAAATTGTAAGGCTCGTAGATTTTTAGACCCCATATTCCTTTGTCCAAGATGTAGTTAGTTATATAGTCAACAATTTCATTAGCTTTTCATGGTGTATGAAAAAATGTCACCACTTGAAAATGCTTAGCTAATTACACTAGATACATGGTTAATAATGCGATCAATTAAATATCATGGTTGATCATGTACACTTGTGTCAACCAAAATAAAATCAATTCTAAATTATCCTCTGTAATTCCCCTCCCATGAATTTTCTTAGGTGATATTTCCCAACCCAAAAGAAATGAGTTTATGGAAGAGAGAAGAAAGTAGACAATTTTTTGTTGAAAATATGGAAATGATAAAATCAAGAAGTGGATATTATCCATTTTGAAAGGTGAATTATTTGCTTGTTCCAAATTCCTTTCTTTTCTTGGAGTGTCTCTTCAAAACTTTAGATGATTGTTTCCCACCAATCACAAATCTTATGTTTTCCTATTGAAATAGACACATGTTCATATGTTTCCATATATAACACAAAATAAAAATAACTCCCAACTATTACATATACTTTTAAAATGTCGATTCATATACCTCTTCAGGTCATTCAAGCCAATCTTCCACATAATTTAAAGATAAGGAAACAAACCATTTGGTGGTAATGAACTAAATGTCCAAAATTGTTTGGAATAAAAGGATTGACACGTGTTCCTAAATTTTCATATATGCCATAGAATAAAAATGAGGCCCTACTGTGACATATAGTTTAAAATAGTTGATTCATTTAGGCCATTCAATCCAATCTTCCACATAATTTAAAGAGAAGGCAACATGCTACCAGGTAATAATGAACCAAAGGTTCCAAATTTGTTTGAAATAATAAAATTGAGAAAAATATGAATGATATCCTCTTGTGATCTTAATAAAGGGTATCTAAACATCCCATTATAACCTCACTTTGTCAAAAAATATGATGTAAGAAGACATTGAGAAATATTCTAGAGAAATAAAGATATTTGGGGCAAAAGAGTAGGATTTTATATATGAACCAAATATGGAGGAGGAATAAACTCTACAAGGATATTAAAATAACCCAAAACAAACAAATAGAAAAAATAAAAATAATATTACATAAGCTTTGGGGATGGCGGGACACATTTCAAGGGATGATATAATATTTATTGGATTTTTGTAATAGTAAGGCATGGGCTAATACATATAAAAATTATATTTTAAAATTAAATAACATTATAAACTTAAAAAAATGAAATAATATAAAATAAAATAGAATAAAATAAAATAAACAAAATTAATACATCCATGATCCAACATTAACAAAAACCAAGAGAATGAATGTTGGAATGAATGTACTTTGCATGTGATTAGTTATTAGTGGTCCATGAGCCAACATTGAATGATAATTGACATAAGGATTTTAATGTTTCTATTTTTCTCTCTTGATCATAATGGTGATCTAATGTCATAATGCATCTCATTGTGAGATTGTGGTGTCATTTTGTTATTGTGCATATTGTATTTATTTCTAATTGAAACTAATAAAGATTTAAGTCATGTTTGATGAATTTTAATGCATATTCCATTGTGTATTCTGAGGGACACATGGTTTAAGGCATCTCTTAATTGATAACCCTAACCATGACTTCATCATTTAGTATCAGAGCAAAGTTGTAGTACTTGTTTGTGATGGTTGTTTTCCATATTTATGAGTGTGGGTAGAAAGCAATTGCATACATCTTCTAATAAGAGTGTTTGGGATAAGGTGTAACTGAAGTTTTTGATCTAATTATTTAAGATCATCATTTGATATTTGGATCTAGATTTATAAGGAAATGACACATAGAGGAGTCTTATGTGGTAGAAGTGAAAGAGTGGCTGGAATGTAAAGACTTATAGAATCGGTTAGATTGATGAGATAACTACAAGCCCAAATAGAGGCTATGGAGACCACACAACTCCGAGGTGTTGGAGTGGTAGATGATGAAATAATGTTAAAGTTGTAGAGGAAACATGTAAAGATCAGGATACACAATATGTTGATGGCCTTGAAGAATGATTCATGTGAGATGTTGCAAGAATGACAATTAAACAAAAGTTGGACCCCATAAGTTATTATAGAATTTTGAGTCTTGAAGATCCCATTGACTAGATCATTAAATTATAAAAATAGTTTTTGTATGAAAGTATGGAATATCCCAAACAAAGTTAAGTTTTCTTCCAATGTTAATTTAAAAGGCTATGTATCCTTATGCTGGAAGCATGCCCATGTTGAAATATTGCACAAATAAAATGATAGAATTTAAACTTAGAATAGATTCATCACGAAGCTGAAGGAAAAAATAATTCATGTGGATTATAATGATTTTATTTAAGAAGCTTCAAAAATTACGATAGATAAAAATGAGTGTGAAATATTAAAATGAGGAGTATTATAGACATACCATTATAGTGGGTCATGTTGAAGATGACATTGAGAAGATATCAATGTATGTGAATGGATTACATATGTAAATTCAAGATGAATTTTGCATGATCAACAAGGACATTTTTAAGAATGGACCCCTAATTTTTCTCTATAATATCCTAGTGAATCCTATATAAAGGGTATAATTCCATTGGATAATATTTGAAAAAATTGTCAAGTAGGTGTAAATTAACTGGCTATTCCATTGGCTCAAGTTCAAAAAAACTTATAATTATGTGGTGAATTAAATGTAATATTCAAAGTTGAATATAATGGCATCCGATCCCTTTTGGATTGTTTCTTCTCAAAGTGACATTTTTTCTCTTGTTAGTTATTTAAAATTTCATTGTGCACAAAGTAAAAAAATAATATTTTGTGTTTTTTTATGAAGAGGTGCCATAAAATCTCTTTCATATTTGAATAAAAAATATGTGTTCTATCATATAATTCTAATAGAAATTAAAAAAATAATTGAATGCCAATTCCAAGCAGAGCAAAGGCCAAATTTGATAGCTATATCATTGTATTTACATTTTTTTAACTATAAAAAGTAATCAATAATATTTGATAAATAAATTTCATAAAAAAATTCATAATTGAATCCTTAAACTAGATAAAAATTCATAATTCATAAGTGACCTTTACTAGATAAAAATGGAATAAACAAATAACATACGAACTAGAAATTACTTCCACAGGCCAAATGGACATGATGACAATGAAAGGAAGGGAATTGGTAAAAGTAAATTCATGATAAATAATTGTTTGTAAAAAAATCAAATTCTAGTAGTGTGTAATAATGCTTGAACAATGAAAACATTATACAAATATCTTTACAAAATTTACAATTAATTAAAACATAAGACCAAAAAAAAAACCCTTTGTGCAAGGAATATAATACAATAGACTTCGTTGATCCCATTTAAGACAATTTCTAAATAATAATAAAAAGATAATAAAAAAATATTTAAAATCACATAGTTTATTCTTGACATGTACTCTAAAGTTGTAAAGGAAAAAATACTAAATACATCCAAAAAATATGGTGGGGCCTTCCCTGGTTGTCAAGAATAAGTGCTAGTGTGAAACCCCAAGAAAGGCAATGAAAATAAAGTACAAAAAAGGGAGACACAAATTTTTCCTAGTTTATCCAATAAAATTTCCCCAAAAAACTACAAAAGGGCCACAATAAGTGAACTGAAGCCCTAAGTTCCATGTCGAGTCCTAGTGGCAGTCAATTACAGTGAATATGATATTGATTTATCCCAAAAATGCCTATGCATTTCATAGTTTTTTAGCATTATCATCATAGCTATTTAGTTCATTATCAAAGTTTTTTTAAGGAATTAGATGTTTTTTAAATGTCTAATTTTAAGCAAATATTTTTTTATTAAAAACTATAAAACATATGTATATATGAAAATTATAAGGAATAACTTATAATTTACCATTTTTTATTAGATAGGGTGAATAAAGTAGGTTTTACAAGGATCCTACAACCACTAATCCAAACAAAAGCAATACATAACAAAATATAAGGTAAAGATCGATAACATTTCAGAGAAGGCCTTCAGTCGAGCCAAAATAAAATTATAACTATAAATATAAAGATGATTAAAATGATTAAAAAACAAAAAAAAACCATAACCAAAGCCTAGTTAGAACTAGATAGCTCCTCAGAGCTAGTATTATCTTGTGTATCCTCCTTCTCTATCTCTTGACTAGTTTCATTCAATAGTACCTTTTTAATTCTACCCCTAGTACATTTCGAGGGGCCTTCAGTAGAGGTGAAGATGGTCTTTTCCTAAGTTGAGCTTGGGGTCCCTTTAGGATGAGAAGTGGTCTAGTTAATAGGAGTTCCCTCAAAGATCACCACTAGTTCAATCATCTTTTCCAGTGATGTGTCTTACATCTTCAACACCATATCCAGGTCACTCTTGAGTCTCACAATTGTCGCTTTCAAATGATTCTAGCCAGTGATAAGATCCGACATGGCCATCCCAAAATTATCAAGATTCACCATTAATATATGTTTATTTTAGTTATTTTAACAATTTTATGGACATTTTACATAAAATTTTGGTAAATACTTTTTGAAAAACTATTTATTGGTGTATCAAATTTTTATAAATTTGTTAAAAATAGTATGTTAGAAAAAAATAACCCATAGAAAATAAATTACTCATGATTGTGAAAGCATAGAGCTCCTTTAGTGAGATGAGGGCATCTCAACGAGATAATGATGCCAAAGAAAATGAAAGAGACATACCTACATGGTAAGTTCCTGCACCTACATCTTACATCATTGGTTTTCCCAAGTGATGAAACCTTTCTTATTTATCCTCTAAATAACTATAATAAACATTTAATTTTATTTGGTAGAGGACAAGCCATATCTGCTACTCAAAATGAACAATGAAAATGAATCAAACATTATGGTTATACTTCACTACATCCTTCCTCTCCATCTTTCCCAAAAAATAGGGTTATATACATAAACTTATAATTTTAATCAAGTGTTTGTCTCTTTGTACTAATTGATTTTGCACTTTAATGGAATGGGACCAATAGTTGGAAGGGTACCAATTGTTGGGGATCCAATTGGATGCCTTAGACCCACTTCTTGTGTAGAAAATTTATAACATTTGATTTAAAAAAATGAATAGTTTTAATAAAATTTAATTTATACTTTCAATGTGGTGTTTACGTCAAAAAAGGGGGAGCTCTCCTAAATGCATATACAAATATCTTATATTTGATTTATATCATAAAAAATCAAATATTATATTATTATTAAAGTACTCAGGCCATTAGAGACTTATGTGAAGAGATGTATAACTTAAGGTTACCATCATTTAATTTAATATGAAGAGATGTACAACTTATGATTACCATCATTTACTTTAATGGGCTTTGAGTCTTGAAATATACAATAATTTGAGCCCAAACACTAAAACCTCTACAAAATTTATAGAAATATGCCATAGAGAAAATAAAAATTTGTTGCATTTGCTAGGTTGTGGTTAGGTGTCTCATGTTTTCCTTTCAAAAACACACCCATAGTTCTATATTTTTTTTGGAGAAAACATGTAGGATTTCTAGGTTATAATCATAGAGTTTCAATTTTTTGTCTTGATGCCTTACAATAGTTGTGCTAATTTCTCTGTTGTCAATTGATAAACATTCTACAAAAAAATACCAACCAACCAAATTTATTATCAAGCTAAAATCAATCAAAACATAAATTATCATATCAGGGTCCTGTTTAGCCTCTTCATATGGAAGATATAAAATTCCTAATTTGATTTATATTTCCTGATAATCAAATTGAAAAAAATGATATAGGAATTATAACAAGTACTCATTCATATTTATTTTATTCCATCTGACAATAGAATAATGATGTTCACAAAACTAAAAGACCAAAATAAAATGTAAATAGAGAAAGAGAAGAACATATAATAACTTACAGATGAAGAGGATGAAATTAAGAGTAATGTGGTCCTTGATATGTCTGTGTTACTTGCCTAGTTTTTTTGGTTGAAATGACTTAGTCATGTGCACAAATTCTTATTTTGATACATAAGCTACAACTAGAAATAAAATAAAAACAACAATGCATTTAATATAACTACACTATTCATTTTCTTAACTAGGCACATCGTGTTAAAATATGTAATTAACAATGCCTAAACATATGCTATCTACAATATTTATGTTATTACAATGAACTCAGCTACCAAGCTAGAAAGTATAGTAAAAAATGGAAAATAAATGAGAGTAGGCTTGAGCTTGAGCTCCCAAAACATACCCATGGAATTAGGACATTTGGTTCCATAGTAATATTATAAGTGCACATGATATAACCCATGAGGAAAAATAACAATTAGAAATTTCTAGTTGTAATCCACTATAAAAATAAAAATCTATATGTATTACAACAAAAATAAATAAATAAATTTGAAAGATAACATAATTAATAATATTGAATAACCATTATAAATATAAAGTAACTTATTGTTGAAAACAAAGACAACTTGAAATTGACCTCTCAATTTAAACATCAACAAGCTCAAAAAAATCCACAAAAGTTGAAACCTAAATATTCTGAAAATTCTGACATGTAAAAGTGCAATGCAATATTTTTATGGTTATAAATATTAAAATAACTTCTTCAAATATTTAGGTCGAGTATATAAAATCATAAGGAAATGATCCCTTATTCCCAACCAAAACAAAAAAAAGTAATATTTAATATTTTTATATCTGATCAAATTCTTCAAATTCTTCTCAAAATTTATATTATAGAAAGCCTAGATAACCTGATAAAAAACATACAATAAATATATTTCTAATATATTTTATCTCCTCAAAGGTAACATTCATAAAGTTTCTTCAAAAATATTTCATACCCAGATGCCCAAATGCAACCAAGATCACAACCTCATCAAGGTATCCTTAAAAAATCTATTAAAACATTCCAAATTACTCAAAACCTAACCTAAGAAAATAGATACAATAACAATATGAAAATTTAAGATGTAATATGGAACCCATGGGAGAAGTAGATACATAGGATATCCAAAGCTACAATGACAAGGCATCTAATGATATATTTTAATGAAACAAAATCCTAGACAGATGAATTCTACAAAAATTTACAAGATCTAGGATGCATTAAACTTAAAAAATAACACCATATGAGTTCCAAATCCAATATACAAATTGATAAGTCTATAAATAAAATTACTAATCCACAAGATACTAGAGGTTTAAATCACTTGCCCATACTAGTGGCAACATTTTTTCCATGTAGGTAAGCTTCAATCCTAAAGGTTGAAGGACAAACTTATTTTTGTTATTGTAATGAAAAGGAGGATTTGGATTCAAATTAGATTACACACCATGAAGGAGTTGTTACCATATATGAACTGGTAAAATATACAATGCGTCATAGACTATGGAAGAGATGATCAAAGGATCGCTAGAAGATAGGCACCTGGTAGGAAACAAGAAATGAGAAATCCCAAATAATTTTAATATTAAAGGCACCTTACACTACCTCTCTTGGTGCATCACTCCTCTATGGCTTGTCCTATTACCTCTTCAGTTTGAATCTCATGCCATCATTGGACTCTATAACCATTGCCAAAGTCATCCATATAAGTCTCCAAATGTCAATTATTTGGAACTAATATAAACATGTATTGACTAAATGATGCGAATTTAATGTGGATTGTTAAATAAGCAATCAATATATAATGTGGATGGATAAATAAAAATTAATATTTTTTTTACAATTACATATCTCAAGGATTTAAAATTGGACGGGAAATTTTATATTTATTAGTGTTTAACTAAATAACTATTAGGTGGATAGGTTTCAACTTTTAGTTCACCTATCAAAACCAATTTAAATAGAGATATTGTCATATAATGTTTATATGTGACATATACATTATTTTTTTAACCTCTAATGCAGATCATTGAATGTATATTTTGATGATAACATGAGATTCATATGTGGAATACACGTTAATATATTACCCATCTAAGTTATGGGTCTTAACTACTAGTCCCCTTTTTTAGCAATGGATTTTTTATGGCATACACATTAACTTATGATTTATAGTGTGGTTTTTAAATCATAGAGATGGATTTTTGTGCTCGATATTAGATAATAAAACATGCCAATTGATTTTACCAATTTAACATGATATTCATTATATTAAGTGCACAATGTATTTTCTAAATTTCACACTAGAAAATATATTACAACCATGTTTCTTTTAACCAACCATAGTAAAAGTGAGGAATCCTAAATAATTAAACATTCCATTTTGGTTGATCGTTGTTTAATCATTATGATTGATGGCCATTTAGTAACTAATTATAAAATATATTACAACCATGTTTCTTTTAACCAACCATAGTAAAAGTGAGGAATCCTAAATAATTAAACATTCCATTTTGGTTGATCGTTGTTTAATCATTATGATTGATGGCCATTTAGTCACTCAAAATATTAGTTATTGATTATTTTAAGTGAAGTGAATTTCTTTATTGAGTATTTTTAAAGGCTAGATGGGAGGGTTGGTGGAGAATGCAGTTTCTTATAATATTGGAAGGGTATTCATGCTTGTTAGAGATTTAATCTAATGGATTCACATGAGATTTCATGATGGATTGAGGTCCCATAAAATTAGGAAAAACATATAGTCTTATAGTATTTCACCACACACACACACAGACACAAAAAAAAAAAAAAAAAAAAATTATAAGTGTCAATTCAAAATAACTAATACATATCTCCTATAATTTTAGGGTGAATGAAACCCACACATGCATGGTAATAATGGTGAAAATATATTCCAAAATAGGTTAGAATATATCTTATAAGGCAATTAGAAGCACAAATATATGAAATTATTTAAAATTTTGGCTAATCAACCAATGCATATTTTCACAGAATTAGCTATTTTTAAGAGGACCAAAAGCTGATTTTAGTCAAATGCTAAGATTGGCCACTAAAATTACCCTTGATAAGAAAGTGATTAGTTGAAGAGGCATATTTATGTTCAATTAAGGTAGAGGAAAAGTTATCACACAAACAATGAGTGGTGAAAAGAAAAGGAAAGTTCACAAGTGGATGTGGACAAGGAGGTGGAAGTGACATAAGTTATTCTGCACAAGAGCAATAAGGTGAGGAAATTAATTTGCATTTCAATGATTCTAATACCTAGATAAGTAGATTAAATTTCAAAGTAAGAAGATCCTATGAATGAGGTAGAGGTCATAGATTCAATGGTACATGTTTCAGATCTAGTGAAAGAGGACATAGAGCATTTGAGTGTCCACACATGGATACTCAAGTAAATAATAAAATTGATGACTTTACGCATACCACACAAGAAAATGATTTTTTTGCATCTATTCATTACATATATGAACTAGAAACTAGAGAAACTCTCATGTTGAAGAGGGTATTATTGAAACCTATGAAAGACGAGAATAATACTACATAAAGAAATAATTTATTCATAATTATTTAAAAATATGTCTAGGTAAGTGTTACAAATTGATTAATGATAGTGGTAGTATAGATAATATTTTTTCATAATAAATGGTAGATAAACTTGGTCTGAAGATAATTGTGCATCCAAATTTATATCAAGTTTCATTTTTTTTAATAGGACATCAGGTTATAGTGAATGAATAATGTTGTGTGAATTTATAAATTGGCACATATAAAGATAAGGTTTTATGTGACATAATTCCTATGGATGTTTATGAAATTTACTTGGTAAGCCTTGATAGTTTGATCACAAGGTGAAACATGATGGTCATATGAATACATATCCATTGTGGAAAGATTGAGTAAAAAATACACTAAATCCTTTAAAGGATAAGTGCAAAGAAGTGGACAAAAGTCCAAATATATTTACGATTTCAAGAAAAGAGTTTTTGAAATAAATGAAAGAGAAAAGTTCATGTTATGCATTAGTTTCAAATCCATTTCAAGTGAACACATGCATAACAACTAAAGAAGTAATTCCATGTAAAGTAATGGAGATATTAAGTGAGATTGAATATATTGTGTCTAATTAATTACCATATGGATTATAATTTATGAGAAACATTCGTCATTGCATGGATTTTATTATATTTATATTTTATCAAATAGAGAGATATATAGGTTAAATTCAAAAGATAATGTATAGGTGAAAAGACAAGTACAAGAGTTGGATAAAGGGTTGATCAAATAAATTTTGATCCCATTTGTTCTACCAATAGTATTAACACCAAAAAAATGTAGAATGGAGAACGTACATTGACTATAGAGCCATTAAAAAGATAACCATAAATTATAGGTTTCCATTTCCATGCATGAATTATTTAATGGATTTTTTAAGTAGAGAGAAATACTTCATGAAAATTGATCTAAAGAATGGATATCACTAGAGTCACCTAAGAGAAGGTGATGAATGGAAAAAAACATTCAAGACATAATAAGGGTTTTATGAGTGGTTGGTTATGCCATTTGGGTTAACTAATGCACCAAGTAAATTCAAGAGATTAATGAATTAACTTATTAAAACATTTTCTAGTAGGTTTTTCATTATTATCTTGATGATGCATTTATATTCAGTAGAATAGAGGAAGAACACTTATGACATTTATGATAAGTTATAAAAAAGTTTAAAGATGAAAAGTTGCTCATAAATTTGAAGAAATTCAATTTCAAGCAAAAAAAATTGGTATACTTTGGATTTATGATTTCAAAATAAGGTTTGAATATGGATCTAGAGAATGTGTGAGCTATACTAGATTGATTATCATTGTAAAGTAAATTTGAGGTACACAATTTTCATAGATTTGGTATTATTTACAAGAAGTTGCATATTTTCTATGGTTTATCTATTTTTTATAGGAATTTTATCGTGACTTTTAGTGGGGCGTGAACAATGATCACTTATGTGATGTGCAAGGATAAAAGATATTTTCTGGGGGCATAAAAAGTAGATGTTTCAAGAAATTGAAAATGTAGATAACTAAGCATCTAGTTTTGGTGTTGTTAGATTATAGTAAGATATTTTAGCTAGATTGTGATGTGAGTGGAAAAATAATGGGAGCAATATTGAGTCAAGAAGGAAAACCTATTGCATATTTCAGTGAAAATTTGAATGATGTAAAGTGAAAATATTCAACATATGATCAAGAGTTCTATGCAATTGTGTTGGTGCTAAAGAAGTGGAGACATTATTTTTTGCCAAATAATTTTGTAATATATACACACCATAAATTATTTTAGCTCATTAATATTCAAAATAAGTTTGAATTATCATAGAGTTTAAAACAAGTTGAAAAATAAGAGTTTAAAATAAAATACAATGGCAATTGTATTGAGCTAGAAAGTTATTTTTTTGAATGAATTGAGAGTGAAAGTCAAAATATTTGATCTTATAAATGAAAAATATGAAAATGATGAATATTTTTGGGAAAATTTGAAATAATTTAAATAAATAGTGATTGAAGATAGATCACCATGGCTAGATTATTTTAAAGATGGATTGTTGTTCTGATGAGCACAATTATGTATACCAAGAGGTTTATTACATAAGAATTTGATCAAAAAAATCATATTAGAGGTTTGGTAGGTCATTTTGTTTATGAAATAAAATAATCACAAGTATCATATAACTATTTTTGGCTATGAATGAGTATATATGTGTGTAAATATGTTTGGGAGTGTAGAGTTTTCTAACTAGTGAAATTGAGAAGTTAGAATGCAAGGTTGTATTGACCATTGCCTATTCCAGATAAATCATGGGAGAATATAAGTATGGATTTTTTTTTATAATTTCCTATAACATATAAAGGAAATGATTCCATACTTTTTATATTATAAATATTTTTAAATATGGTATTTTTTTCTTGCATGAAAATTAGCGATGTAATAAACATTGCTAACTTGCATGTTTTTCCACACATCATAGTTTCAAACAGAGTTCTAAAATTTGTTGGAAATTTATAGATAATTTTTGGAATAAGTTGAACATAAATTTTTATTTTAGTTTAAAGTACCATCATTATACAAATGGAAAGATAAAAGTATTAAGCAAAAGTTTGGGTAGTCTTTCATATGATTAATTGAAGGTAAGCCAAGAACATGTGATAATATTATATTGTAAGATGAGTTTGCATATACTAATTAAATAATTAGAAGTACAAGATGGAAAATTTTAGATTGATTATGGGTCCAATCCAAGAGAATTTATGGAGCTATGTGACATGAAAAGTGAGTGAAAGAGAAGTGTCAAAGCATAACATTTTATAGAACATATGTAAGTACATAAGAGAGTGCACAAATAGTTGGATAAAATTAGTGTGTAGTATAAAAAATGCACATAAATGAAGAGAAAAAGTGTAATTTCAGGTCAAATAGTTAGTCTTATCACACTTGAGGAAAGATATGTTTCCAAAAGTTACTTATGATAAGTTGAAATGGAAAAGTATTAGCCATGCAAAATTTTATGAAAGTTTACAAATAATGCATATGAAATAAAGCTACATTATGGGATTGATATTTCACCTATTTTTAATGTGGTTGAGTTGTATCCATATCATTCTTGGTAGAGTAGTTAAAGTTCAAACAAATATTTTGAATAAATAGACTGGAAATGTAAAATTCTTGAGAAAGAGCATGATGAAATGGAACTTATGTTTGACACATGAATTGGAAAAGCTATACAAATAAATGAATATATGATAAATTGGAAAGGATAAGGAAATGAATATGTGACATGGATTATTGCATAAAAAATTGTAAAATAAGGATTACCAAATTATAAATTCTTTTAGAAGGCACATGATCAAGATATCATGTTTATTTTTTACCTAGGGTGTATGATGCATAACCATTTAGGCTCACATGAAATATTTCATTAACTAAAAGTATATTAGTTTAGAAATTTCTTCTAAGTGTTTTTCTATGCAGTTTTATTATTGCATGTATGTTTGTGTTGTAATTTTGCAATAGTATTCTCTATTCAAAACTTTCTATGGATTGTTTTATGCCACCTTTGAGTACATGCTTGTTTTGTGTAGTTTATCACTACCTATGAGCATGCATATGTTTGTAATTTTTTTTACATGTAGTTGTGTTTATTTTTTATTTTAATAAGTTTAGAAATCTTTACACAAGAAGTATTGTTGATATTTTTTCATGCGTAGTCTTGTAAAAAAATTAGAGTCTTTCATAATTTGGTGACATCTTCGAGAACCTTAGAGCTTTCATTATTTTATGCATAAGGAATGCAATTGATGATAATTATTGGACAAGTTTGTTCTTCACTACACAAGGTGTGTGATGATTTTAAAATCATTTGGGGCACTTGCGTTAATGTGCAACAATTTCCTTAGTAGACATGAGGATCATGGAGTAAAGGTTTTCAACACATATATTGGTTACTGAGTCTTTCGACTTTGTGTGACTTTATTCATGCACACTTAGTTGACACACATATTTGTGTGATGTGGTATGAAAGGAGATGTCGTTGACTACTTGGAATTTAATCTTTGGATCATGGAAAATTTATTTAATATTTTCTTGTGATTTATTAAGCTATGATGCATTAAATTGTAATGGGTTGGTGCCTTACAATTGTGAGGGAAATTTAATATTTATGGCACACTAAGGTGTGTTGAATGTTTTTAGTGGGTGTGAATAAATTAATGTAACTGGGTGGGTCTTTTACCTAAATAATTATGCCCCTACACTTTTTCAAATGAGGTGGGAGTTTGAGACATTGGATAGAGTATCAGAGCTTAAGTAATAATTTTGAATGGTTATTCTAAGAGTTAGGCTATAGTTGCAAAGATTTTGAGTTATCAAGCAAAAATCTATAGATCTAGTTGTGTAACATGTCTCGTTGTGAGATTTTAGTGTCATTGTATTTTAGTGTTTTTTGTATTTATTGTTGATTCATATAGAATAAAGATCTGAGTTGTGTTTGAGGTAATCTAGTTTATATTCCACTATGTATTTTGAAGCCTACATGGTCTAAAGAATCTCCTTATTGATACCCATAACTATGAATAAAATAAGGGCACTATAATATTTTCCACTTAATCTAAGGTGGTTGATACGAGGTGTACATGACATTTATATATGATGGTAACATAGAAAGGAAAAATTAAAGTTTTATATTCACACATCTATCAACATTGGTGACTGTGATCATAATTGGGGATCTCCCATTCAAGGTTTATGTGTTGATAAAGTTTCAAAAACATAAAGGAATACTTGAGCAAGAAGACAATGGATTACTTGACAAATTTGATCAGGTTTTAAGTAATATAGATCATTTTCTATATATCTAATTACATGTGATGCATATGACTTTGAATTTGAGTTTGGAAGTCAATATACAATAGTTGTCTATATAATTTTAGTGGTTTCAAAGAGGTATGATGCTAATGAAGATCATGTAATTCTCAATTGTTCTCTTTCTCTCCTTCACATGACTTCATTTTTCTCCCAACCCTTCCTCCACCCCCATTAGTCATTTGGTAAGTTGAGTTTTAATTTTTTTAATATTTATTTATTTTTATTACCTAGATATGCTAAATACTAATGACCATGTTTTTGAATGATTATTTTTAAAAAATTATTCATAAAAATATATCCTAGGTTATTTTAAAACTCCACTTAAAACTAAAACCATATGGTGATCATCATAAAATTTTGAGTTAGAGACAACATATATTTGGAGAGACTCCATCTTATGTTAATAACTAGACTGGAGGTTGATAACCATACAAATCTAGGTACATGTCCTTGTGCTAGAGACTTTGAGACTTTGGTGCTTTCTTATAAAAACATCACCACCAACCATGAACTACTCACCTTTGGTAACTAATATCATTTGTTTTTATTTTTGTTATGGTTTAGTTTTCTTACATATGTCAAGAAACAATGTATGAGTCTCATGTTTCACATGATTATGTTGCATTTATTTGTAACTCTCATTCATATAAAAATTGATATAAAGTTCCTATTAAATAAACTTCTATGTTGTTATAATTTATCATGGTGTGTGGATGTTCTATCTTATTTGTTACCCTATTTTTTATAAAACAAAAATAAATTGTATTTAATTATAGGTGTACAACTAGAGAGCATCAAAATACAAAAGATGTATAATAATCAGCCATTTTAATTTTGAAAAATACTAAATATGAATTTTTTTAATTTTTGAAAAGTACTATGAAGAGATATAATCTACTTGCATGCATATTTCTATTGACTGTTCTAATTTTATGATAGTGAAAATTAATGAAAGAGATGACTGTATAGGTTTATGAACATGCAAAAGATCAAAAACAAAATCTAGACAGGTCCATTGGAACTGGAATACAATGCAATGTGCTTGAATCTATTAAATGTGGACTTGTCCTAGTTCACTATGATAGGTTAGTGACAAGAAATGATAGTGAAACCAGGATTTTGGAAATGAGAGATTAAAAATAGGATCAGAAAATATATTTGGATGCAACCATAGTAGGAGGGATCAAATATAGTGTGTTTAAGTCTGTTGCTAATATACATGCCCTAGGTATTTATTTTGATGAATTGGTGTTTGTTATTTCTACCACTATAAATTCTACGTAATGTAAGATTTCACAGTTAGAGTTTTACCACACAAAAATTGTTTTTTTATTATCATTTATTTAAATCCCTTAGGACACTTTGATAGCTTGAAAACCCACAAGAAAAGAGGGGAGTGTAATGGGCTACATTTACCTTAATTTCCCCCTTGATAGTTGATTGTTTCCTACATATCCAATACTTCTATCAGGGAAATCAAGCCCATGTACTTCTCCCACCTAGAGTGAATATGAAATCGTTCTCCTTTGACTATATGTATGCAACTAGAATATGACTAATACTTAACAATGATATCTATTGAATTTATTTATAAGGTTTTTGACTTGGCTTATGAATGATCCTTGTGATTAATATTGAATTTATTAAGAGTAGGGTAGACTTTAATGAGGTGTGATATTATGCAATCTTGAAAGAAGTGAATTCCCAATGGGGATAATGAGTGACTCTTTAAATTTATTTATAGAATAATCTTTTGACAATTTCCTTTAGCCGACCATGTGAAATGTGCATGAAGACCCAATATATTTATTTTAAATATGGAAAATAGCCATTATTTAGTGTGAGATGTGGTTGGATTAAGTTTACAAGAGCATGGTGTGCTCCTATCTACTTAGAGTTGACTTGTCTTGAAGGATCGAGGATATTTATCTCTATTAGAGATAGTCTAAATGTGATTTTATATAGCTTGATCATTTAACATTAGAAGTTTTATATATTAGTAATAACAAATAAAGGGTTGAATTCACATATAAATAAATGTCTTAGATGAATGGTGAATAATATTCATGTAATTGTACACAAGTGATGTGGTTAAGGATGTGCCAATAATTTGCATTATCAAGTACCTATGACCAAATTTATGTGTCTATATTCCACCCCCCCTTGTCCCCCACCCACCCGCCACCCGCGCCACTTTTTATTCTATTAATGAAATTACTAGAGTAAATAAAAAAGAATTGAACCTGAGTGTGTAAAACACACTTTGTATTTGAGTGGATACTTAAGTTATGCAGGGTACTCAAATTTATAAAACTCTACAACAACTCATGAAGTAGTCACTTTGTCCATTTGAAATTTGAAGTGTTTTAAAGGAGAGAAAGGAAGGAGTATACCTATATGTATGTGAAATGAAATTTCCCTATAACCTATAACTGATGATGGATAACTATTCTATTTATGTTGAATCACTTAGAAAATTATAACCATTAGAGAATTAAGAGCGATCAAGTACCAATTTGAATAACTAATCAAGTTATTGAGTTGGAAAGATTCATTATTCCAACTCTCATGAATAGGGAGTAGTACCCAATGTACTAATCCAAAAAGGTGGGAACCATGATGGGTCTACTACAAGCGATTCCAAGGACCTTGAGTGTCACTAGACTTAAACTTACAACACCCACATAGATTAGAATTACACCACCATAGATAAAATTAGATTCTAATTTTACATGATCAAAAGAGAATGAATAATATTCATGACTACATTGCTCATAGACTTGATTTTAAATGATTATTTTTCTTTTGAAATTTGAATTGTAAACTTTAAAAATTTGCATTAACAAGTATCATGCCTTTTTGCAACTTTGAAAGTTTTAAGTTTTTAGCTTTGAACTTTGAAGCCTTGAAAATTTTAATTTTTTAACTTTGAAGTTTGAACTTTGAATAAGAATGAACATGAATAAGTATCATGCCCCCTAAATTTCTCACCAAGTGATATAGAATGTTATGCATCTATATGATTAGTTGTAACTATATTTTCAACCTATAAATTTAATGCAATTATTTTGCATAAGTTCATGCATATGCATTCAAGTGTGTATGATTTTTTACTTTGATTATTTTAAATGTGAGTGCATATGCCTAATGTACCAATTTTTTATTTTTGAATTACTTTGAACCTTTGAAAACTTAGACTCTCTATTTTTGAAAATTGTACTTTGTTTTTTTGTTGAAACATCTACTCTGTCCTAAAGTTGATATTTGTTTGCCTATGGATGCCTATATATCTTAGACAATCCCACTATAATTCCCCCCTTTTGAAATGAAGGATGCAACCTTTAATTCAATCATCTCAAAATAAGAGTTTATTTTATCATGTGATAAAGATATAATCATGTAGTATAATGTTAACATGTGGAGAGTATGTCATCATAAAACTACAATTTTCATTGAGGCATGTATGTAATGTATTTAATGTGAAGCATACAAGTGTCATATATAGATAGATATAACAATGAATTATACAATAAAGTAACCATAGTAAGTTTTCATGATATATGTCATGGAACTACTAATCAATCTTAGTAAGTACACAAACACATCACATAATAATGTCACACAATGCCATACAAGAAGGATATATATATATATATATATATATATATATATATATATATATATATATATATATATATATATATATATAAGGGACATGTTCAAATTTTACATAAAACAAAGGGCCAAGGGCCATAAGTAATGGACATGTTAAAATTTTGCACATACCAAACAATGATCTCATAGAGATGCTATAATAATTTTCACACAAAGGCCAAGGGTGAGACATAATAATCAAGCAATGTCTAACATATCATGAAATAAAGTAAAAAATATCAAAAAAATATAGAACAAGTGAAAATTAGTCTATTCCATGTATATGTATCAATGTCACATTGTTAACAAAGTAGTGTATCCATGTAACACAATGTAAAAATATGAGTGATTAGAAATAAAATAATATTATACATAGATTAATATTACATTTTAGGCCATATGTGTGTGTGTGTGTGTGTGTGTGTCTATATATATATATATATATATATATATATATATATATATATATATATATATATATATATATATATATATATATATATATATATATATATATATATATATAGTGTAACTTGTAGAAGAATATTGCCCCTAGCGTAAACATGACCATTGCACAAAAGGAAATCCAACATCTAAGAATCATATACAATGTATGTCCTAAATCCCACTCATATACTTCATGGAATGCATGTGTGTATAGAGACATAATATGTTATATACTAGAAGTTGTGATAAATAACATATGAAAAAAAATAAATTAGCATCGCATGCCATGCCCAAGTCTTTATTTTTTACTTTTTGAATATATTTTAAATGTTTTTTTGAATTTTTTTACTGTTTTTTTTTTTAATTTTTGAAATATTTGATTTGTTTTTATTTTTTGATATATGTGAAAGGGAACTTGAATTTGATCCCATCAATTATGGGACCACAGTGTGTGATTGGATCATATAGTTGAAGGATTAATTTCCATGGATGAAAAGTGCTACATGTAGATGCATATGAATCTAAAAAGGCATCAAGTGTTGTATTTTACCTGTCTACATCACTACATGTATAATCTATTTCTACATGTATAACTTGATAAAGTGTAGGAATTGGTGGAGTTTGATATATAATATGAGAATGTCTCACTACTTTTGCTCACTTTAGAACATGTTGAACTGCCTGAAGTATTTCGTTAGAATGTGTTGTAGAATATTTTGATTTCTTTAAACCTTGAGTATTTTTATAATATGAAGAATGATGATTTGGAAAGTATACCATTTTAATTTGAAATTATTGTAAGTAAATATTTTTTTTAGGTGACACAACTAATTCTACACTATGCTCTTGAATGGATAACTATCTTTATATTATGCTTTGGAGTATGCGCCATAATTATCTTTTTATAGTGCTATTGAATATGTGTCATTTTTGTTTTTATAATTTGATATTGAATAGATCTTGTAACCATATTGGTGGGGGAGGAAGATGAGTTACCAATGACTATAGATGGTACTCATATGGAAGGATTTGAACTTTGACCACTTGATTAAAATTTATTTACTTGGGGCATATTTACACTACAGATGATATTGCACAAAGTTTTTATTAATCCAATTTCATCCTAATAACATATTAAAGAACCCCATGCTTGATAAGACTATAAATAGTGTTTTCAATATTGTTAAACTGACTTGTAAAGTTAAAACCATATGTCCAAGAATATCCTAAATGTATGACCATCAAATGCTTTGACTTTTATTGATATAGCTTGTAGGTCTTGCTCTGTGTATCAAGAATGTAAAGGAATTTATTTTTACATGCATTTTAACATGACCCATTTTTAATCATTACACTATGGATAGGTTGGTTGTTGATGCAAGTGCAAATAAAAATAACATGCAAGTTTGAATCATCATTATTGATTTCATTGTCATCAAATTTGATAATTGGACATTGTGTTAATGTGTCTATAAATGTTCTAATAATTATATCTATTGGATGCTCAAATGATTGAGGAGAAGGATGTGAATTAGACACATTATGTACTTCTTAATTATCTATATTCTCAATTATACCATGATTTTGAAAAGGAATACTGAATACTTTTATCTTTGCATTGTAATTTTGTTTTTGTCTTCTTTCCTCTGTGGGTGTTCCTAACTTGATAGATTTTTCATCAATAATATCTTTTATCTTATGATGTAACCATTAATACTTGTTCATATAATTTTCAATTCATCTATTGTAGTCAAAATATGCATTACTATAAAATCCATTAGGTTGAGGCTTGGTAATATCAAGTTCAAATGGAGAAGGTAGAGATATGAGATTGCAATCAATTAGTTTTTTTAACAAGATATGAGGAGGTTGTGGTAACCTTATAAATTACCTCCTTGGTGGAGTTTTCAATTCAATATTGGTTGATGGCTATGATACTACATTAACTATTACTTTTATTTCATTAGGTTTGACCTTATAATTTGGATTATTTTGAAACTTGATATTTGGTGAGGATGGAGCATTCTATGCATATTTTAGCTTGTTCAATTTTATGAGCTTGATATCCATTTATTTGACTGTGGCACAACTCATTAAAGGATATAAATATATCAAACATGATTGATTCATGGAATGGTGCTAGTAAGATTTATGTTAAGATATATTTTATTTCATTATATGCCAAATAGTTTTTCATCTTGGATAGCATAGTATTGTCCCATATAAAATATTCAATAATTGGCTTGTTTGACCCATTATTGAGTTTATAATTTTTTTCATAAGACATCTTTTCACCAATGTTGATTGAAAAGTGTGCTAAGAATTGATCTTCCAATGGGTTGAATTCTATATCTAATTGAAGAGGGAGATCATATAACCATCATAGAGAATGATCTTTGAGACTTCTTAGAAGGATATTTCTTAGTAATTTGTAATTATAAGCATAGTTCAATCATGTTTCATGAAATGAACAAAGATATTACTCAGGATCACCCTTACCCTCATAGAGTGATAGTTTAGGAGGTACAAATCCTATTGGTAGTGGGTAATATGATATTTTATGTGTCAAATGATTGTGAATTAGAGTATAAGAATCCATTAAATGAGAATATTTAGAGGCACATTTATCTAATTTCAATACGTTAGCATGTAAGGCAAGAATAATTTTGTCAAGAGAGGATGTATTAGGTGAGGTTGGAAGTGGACCTTCAATAGTGATCAATAGAGGTGTGTATAATTAACTTTTATAAATGCATGTTAATCTAATATAAATAATGTGATGCTTCCATACTAAGGGATGTTAGCACATATGTATTAATAGGGGTTGATATAGGAATGGAAAATGATAGTGAAAGATGGAACACTTGAAATTAGGGGAATAATAACTTTTAAAGGTGCCTCTTTTTGTTGTACTTTAGATGATTTTATATTTTATTGATGTGTATTAATAGATATTATGAGTAATTAGATACATTTATCCACTTGATGGGAATATTTTATAAGTCCTTGGTAGAAATTAGAAAATTCTTGGACTTGCTTGGGATCTAATCTATTGAGTTCATTAGAATCCATTATATAAGAGATTTTAGGATTTTATTTATTATAATGCATAGTTTCATTATCTTGATTATCATGTTCATAACTAAGATCATCTTTGATTTGAATGAATATTTTTTAAGGGTTGCATCAACATAGTGATAAATAATATATATACTATCCATTATAAAAGAGATCAAAGGAATCTATAGATGTTCTATAGGAGTGTCACTTATTATAACATTGCATCTTAGAGGAATAGAGTAAGGCATATTCTTAAGTGGAATGCAAAGGTACAAAATAAAAATGAAAATGGGTGGAACAAAAAATTAAATTTTAAAATTTACAACAAGGATTAAGGGTACAACTAGTCAAGAGTATGTTTACTATTTAGGCTTTCACATATATTGATCCTAGTCATAAATAGTGAATATGACCATTAAAGAATTAAAAATAGTGGATTAAAGTCATGTCGTAGATGTACTTTCATGTATCTAGGGTACATTGAGAGTAACTTCTTGAGGCTTACCACTTGCTAGTACACTATAAGAATAAATGATCAAAGGCGAAAACAAAACCCTAGGCATTTCCAAAATACTATGAGATATGTGGAAAATATTATCTATATATGGTTTTTTATAATGGATTGACTATTGGGGAAGTACCCATCACACCATGGCTTAGATAAAATTGAAGAATGATTTGCCCAAAATGATAGTTCATATGAGTTTTAAAACTATTGGAACATAGTTTCTAGAAAAAGAAGAGAATAATAAAAGTTGAAAAATAAAATGAAAACCAAATCAGAAAATCAAGGGCTTAAAATCAATAATTTAGGTTCACCAATATTTTTTACCCTTTTTTATCAAACAAAAATAATTTGTAAATGATTATAGGTGTAAAAATAAAGATTATCATATTAATGAATATGTAAAATAATCAACTATTCTAATTTTGATAAATAGTAAAAATGAAAAATTTATATTTTTATAAAGTACTAATAAGAGATATACTAACTTTCATGTAGATTTTTGTTGACTATTTTGGCTATCTGATAGTGAAAAATAGTGACAAAGATGACTATACAAGTTTAGGAACAAACATAGAATTAGAAAGAGAATCTAGATAGGTCCATTGGAAGTGGACTAAAACATAGTGCACTCAAGTGTATTGATTGTGGACTTATCTTAGCTAGTTATGATAGGTGACTGACATGAAATGATAATAAATTAGGATTATATAATGACAAATAAAAAACATGATAGAAAAATATCTCTAGACTAGACCATTTTAGGAGGACTAGAACTCAATGCATTTGAGTTTATTGACCATGGGCTTGTCCCAATTGACTATGTTAAAGAACTAGTTTTTGTGCCACATGTGCCTGTGGTTGTTGAGTAATCTAAAATATCATAATTAGGGTTTTGTAATAAAAAAATTATTTATTTTTTCCTCTTATCATTGAATCCCTTAGGGCACTTTGATAGCTTGAAAACCTACAAAAAAGATAGGAGTGTAATGGCATGAGCTAACCTCATTCACCCCTTAATGATCAATCATTGTATATGTATCTACTACTCCTAAGAGGGAAATCAAGCTCACATAGCTCTCCCACCTTGAGTGAATTTTCAATTATGCTCCCTTGACTATGTGTATACATCTAGAAGATGGATTTGATACTTGATAATGATAGATCTTGAATTAATTTTAAAGGATCTTGACTTGGCTTATGGCTACTCCTTGTGAATGATCTTGAATTTGAGAATATTTTATCAATGTGAAATAGTATGTAGGATTTAGAGAAGTGAATTCCCATTGTGGATAATGAGTGACTATATAAATGTATTTATAGATGAATCTTTTGACAATTTCTTTTAACTGACCATGCAAAATAATAAATTTATTACAAATTTGGAAATTAGCATTCTTTAGCAATGTATGTGGCTAGATTAAGTGGACATGAGCATATTGTGATCCTAAATACTTAACATGGACTTGTATATAAGGATCAGGGACAATTATCATATGTTCTTAGTAATCTAAAGTAGATTTTAGACAATATCAACATTTAACATTAGAATTTGTTTTCATTAGATGTAGTAAATAAACGGTCAATCCTGTATATGGATAAATGGATTAGAGGAATGGTGAATAAGATTCATGTAATTACGTATAAGTCATGAGGTTTGAGATGCATTAAGAATTGGCATTGTCAAGTACCTATGACCAAATTTATGTGTCTGCACTTGCATGTGTGCAATATTTTGTGTATCACACATCTCCATCGATTTAAACATCTATCATACCATAAATTTTGAAGGAAATTTTTTTATTATACATATAACATGATCTATTTCTAAATAAAAATGATGTAATGTGTGTTTAATCTATATACATGATGTTTAGAGGCCCATCACTATCTTCAATTCTGATCTACATTGACATTATCATACCACTTACTTCCAGTCCTAAATAATCGTGGAAGAAACTTTACTTAAAAATAATGATTATATTTATATTATATATAAGTTTAAATATAAGATGGTGGGAGAGAGAATCATAATTTATAGTATAATCAAAGGTTATGAACCCTTACCACTCCTTATCCACTACACAAACCCTTGTCACATTTTTTTTGATATAAGGTAATTAAATTATTTTAGATAAAACCAACTAGGTTGTCATTACAAATGAGCCCCAAGATCAAGAATAAATTATATCCCAAATAAAATAAAAATCTAGACAATAAACAAAAAATTACTACACTAAATACCAACATTTACCATCCAAAAATAATAATCTTATAATATAAGAGCCTATACAAGCATGATCCCAAACACTAGAAATTAAAATAAACATGATTTACTCTGAAATCTACTTGATAGTATGTTTAAATACTTGTGGGGCATGAATAATGATGTGATCATTTTATCTACCAATTATGTGCACAAATTGAGTAAATTTTAGGAAAATATCTTGCTACATGAAGTGAATATCCATTGAGTCAATGAAGCAATAAGACAAAGATGTTCATAATTCAATGGTTTTCACTTGTATATCTATACAATTTAATCTAGAAATTATGTCCCTACTCCTTCCATTTAGGGATAGTGATACATTGTACTTTAAATTTGGTGAAATTACCTTTGACGTGGAAAATGACTTCTCACATGCCTTCTACCATGCTTTCTAGGTTCTAAATTTATTGAAGAGACTAGATATATTGAATGTGAGTTAACTTGTGAAATTTGAACCAACTTAGACCTATGAAAGACACACATGAAGTAGTGGGTTGTGCACTAGCAATAATTTTGGATTGCTTGTTCAATGGTGTAAAGGTGGGGATTAAGATGATTTATATAATAATGGTGATAATGCCACCCCTTCTAACCCATACCCACATGTTTGGTTGCATATGGGTTTATATATTAAAACCCAATCTTAGGTACTTGACAATGATAATCTTGACACAAATTTACTATGCATGACTTGAGAACTAAAATAAGCTCATAATCCACCATTATTTCACATTTTCATGGTATATTATGGGCCAACCCTTTTAATCTATTGTTACACATCTATATGAAATTAACTACCTATTTCAAACCTTATAAATATCTTACACAAACATCTCCAAACTCTCAGTTTAATCCACTTGTAAACAGGTTAGTTTGCTAGATTTAGTAATTATTTCTAGTCAATACTAACCTAATATACTTAGTATTTCCCTCTACCAAAAATGACTATTTTTAAAAATCAAGTCTCACCTTAGGGTTAGACCATTTTCCTATCATGTCAATGGCATGATAAATTATCCAATTTTAGCCATATATACACTGATCAAAGTCTCATTTAAAAGGTACTTGGCACTTATCTAGGATGCATTTATACACTATTACACATTGAAAAAATCTACCTCATTCCTCCCAAATTAAAAACTTATCATTAGGATTAGTCACAAAACATATTTGAAGTGCACTAAATCCAAGTGAAAGAAAGCATTATCAAGTATAATATCCAATCATTTATATCAAACAAAGGAGCACAAATTCACAACCATACTAGGTGGGATAACTACATGTGACTTGATTTCCCTCCTTAGAGTATCAAATATGTAGGCAATAAGCAATATCAAATGGGGTTGATTGTGGTTAGATCATACCATTACACTTTATTAGTTTTTGAAAGTTTTTATACATCACAAACATATATAGGGTTTTAAGGCAAAGGAGAATAATTTTTTGAGTTACGTGCACCATCAAGGTTTGAGATCATAAATACATAGAAAGAAGAGATAGGTGTCAATGACCATATAGTCACTACTCCTTCATTCTAAATAGGTCAATACCAACCAATAGGTAAGTATTGACCAATGATACTGACCCAATTCTATAAAACTGAACTTACATAAATAGAGAATCGATTCTAGAACCAAACAAACCATAGGCCTTATTTAACCTAATTTTCAATTCCATATTACAATCAAAGTCATAAAGTCACCTATAAAATCTAAGATCTCATCCATTTTTTATACTTACTATATTTAGCATATGTCACTTTTTAAATCAGTATAATCAATCTCAGTCTTTTACATTCAGATGTATATTTGAATGCCATATATTAATATCTAAATTACATTTCAATTTTATATCTTAATCAAAATTAGGGTTAAAAAATGGGTATATACAATCATCATGAAAAAGAGGGTTCCTTTTGTTCATCACTAGAACCCAATGATGATGCCAAACTAATGACTAAATATTTGGAGGCATGATGTAACCACATTTGAAAACAAATTTATGAATATGGTCCTGTAATGAATTTTTAACAACCATCCCCTTGTTAAATAAAAACCCTCTCTCTTTCCACAAATGTGAAGTAAGTTGTGTGAGAATGTTTTAGGTCATATAGATCCACATATCCATTGTTGTAACATGTTTACCAATTTTAGGAGTATTGTTGTTTTAATATACTAAAATTATTATTTGACCACTATCATACAGTCTAATTCTCTTCACCATATGATTTTTGGATGCTCTTAAATACTACTTAAAATTCATATTTGATGTGTTTTATGTCTCTATCATATCTTAGGTAAGTAAAAAATTAATACACATCTGAACCTTTTATTTTCAATTATCAAATTTTCAAGGTACTTTCATTCCTTTGATAATTTAGGTAATTATTTATTTTTTTAACGTACTTATACCAGACCTATCTTATCCCTTTTTCCAGTTCATGAGTTTTGAGTATTATTTTTAACAATTTGTACCATCCACATAAAATAGACAAACACATTTATTTTCATTTTTATGACCTTTTAATAATAGTTTTGACATGTATCTTGAGACTTTCACAATCTACATTGACTGAAAATAACTTTCTATTTCAAATCTATCAAGTTTATTCAGCTACTAGCCATATTTACTATATAAATTTTAATAATAGAGTTAACAAAAGCATTAGTAGATGGTAGTAAAGGGGTGATATTATTATTATTATTATTATTATTATCATCATCATCATCATCATCATCATCATCATCATCATCATCATCATCATCATCTTTTGGGCAAGGATAAAATAAGCAATGTTATGAATTATGCGAGCCTTGTGCTTTTGGCATGAACACAATATTTTACTATGTGTCACAACTTTATTATCATTCTCTCTCTTAATTTAAATGTGAAATAAGTTCTTATTTATTGATTAAGATTAAGATATGTAGCATTCTATACTACCACTTCATTATAGTTTTAAACATGTTTGTTTTAGTTTTACCAAGTCTTATGAAAATATTTTTTTATTAAAACAAAATTTAATATTTGAAGCTTGTTTACACACATATGTATAATGTGTGTATATACATAAGCATGTATATGTGTATACATTCACGTGTTTGTAAAAACATATATATTTATATGTATACACACACATACATGTATAGGATTCTAATTAACTGTTTAAATTTTTTGTGTAAAATATTGATAATCTCAAGATTAAAAAAAAACCTTTAGCTTATTATTATTCACATAGGATTTTATAATAAAAATTGTCATCATAAAAATTATTTATTTTATAATATATTTTATCAAATATACTCTTGTAAAGGGAGAAACTAATAAATTTATATTATATGTTTACCTAAAATCTTTGTGGATTACCTTAGGTTAAACATATCATGGATAATTGAAACATTTTAATTTTGTGTTGGACTTAGTTACTATCTCTTACTCACAATTATTACCACTTTTTTAATCTCCCAAAGTAAATGTGGTTCAATTGCATGCATATTTTTAAGTTAATTTTTTATTGTGCATATTTTCTTTGAGAATTTTACATTTATTCTCTAATTTTTTATGACTAATAACACTATAAACACATTATTTTGGTATAAGGATTTTATTGGAATGTTTTTGGTGTAATTTTGTGCATATGGATCAATGGCTCATAATAGGTTCTTATTGGTGATTTTATCTATGTCTTCTTCTTCTCATTTCTTCTCCATGCCATCCCATTTTGTTTTCTCATTTTTTTGAACTCTCCCTTATCTTATTTGTGTTTGGATTCCTCCTCTATTATTTTCCATTATCTACTCTTCCTTTTCTACCTCTAATCCAGACTTGGTGGTCTGCTAATTTCAACTTTTTTGTCTTTTTGGGCCCCTTTCCCCTTCCCTTTTCTCTTTTCAATATGTAGAGCCATGATTATCATTTTTATATATTTTTATTGGTTGTCTTGCATGCCAATATATTCTTAATCCAAACCTGAGAATACTTATCAAAACCTAATGGATAAATTCAATAATAAGTATGTATAATAATCAAGTATTAGGCTCATCACTTAATCTATATTTCTACTATTTAGTAATTTTTGTAATTGTTCCAAAAGAAGAACTAGGTGAATGCTTATGTAATTTCACTTGATTATCTAGGGAGTGGATATCAATCACTATCTATCACTTGCATTGGTATTACACACACAATCACTAAAAATATATTGGATTTAATTTCAAGCATGTGGGATATGCAATAAAAAATCATCAAAAGATTGTTTGAGTGATGTAAACACTCCATTTTTATCACTTCCATGTAAAAATTGGAACATGAAATAATTCCAAGAAATTACTAACAAACTAGTCTAAGGTCATTTATTCATCTAATTTATGAGTTTTAATTCACCTTGAGGCATCTATAAGTGGGATAATTCACCATATTAGATATTAATTTGGTCATTTTCTTACTCTAATCAAATCATTAATTCTCCTTTGCTGATCAATTAATGTAATTAATTCCCCTTCTCTAAATCATTCTTCTAATCAAATTTACCAAATTGTGTTAATTAAATAGATCTTTAATTATTTGAGTTAATCATTCTTGTAATTATAATTCTATGCAAATGGAATTATAATTTTCTTCCAATTAATTACTTCTTATTTTCCCTCCAAGAGGCATATTCATTTAAGGAAGGATGTAAAGATCTTATGGAATAGTCTTTTGTGAGATAATCAATTTGATAAGTGAATTAATATACAAGATATTCTCCACCCTTTATATTGGATACAATATGAAGGTCCCTTAATGAGTCTTATGAGATATTTTAGGAGAATTCTCAACCCTTCATCTTGAAAAAAAGATGAAGGGTTCACATTGATTATCCATGTGCTTTATTGGGAATGATTTTACACCCTTAATTTTGAAAAAAATATGAAGGGCCTACAGTGACTCTAATAAAGATATTACAAAGATAATAATCCACCCTTCATCTTGGAAACAATATGAAGGGATCATATTAATTCTTCTTAGATATTTTTAAGAGCCATCCTCTACCCTTCATCTTGAGCAAGATGAAGGGATCACATTAGCGATCCATGTACATTGTTGATGACTTATTTGTATTCATTCATCTTGGAGTCAAGATGAAGGGTCCTCATTGATCCTAATTTATTTAAATAGACATATTTTCATTAAAATTTACATGCTTAAATTAGATAATGAAGCGTTGATAAATTTTGGAGTCTTCTTGTGTATCACTTTTTCTATTATTTATCAAATTAAATTAGTCCATAACTTGAAAGTAGATGTTTCAACACAAATTGGCATTGATAAAGACCTCTTGATGTTACAACCAATCCAAATCATACACAAAGATAAGTTTAAATTAAGGTTTGCATCATATTGGTTTAATTTTAGCATTATTAGTTAAGCTTTATATGCTTATGAGGTCTTAGGTGTAGACCATTACTTCTTGATGCTCCATTTAAATATTTTTAGTCCATTGCATTAGATACTTTTCATGAATAAATTATTGTAGCTTAGTGTGGGATTGAGTCTAGAGAGTGGTCATCCTAGGGAATGGACATTGAAACCTCCCACTTTTAACAATCAACTCACTCACCACTAGGATATCATCATTGGGTATTTAAAATTTTGGGTACAAGAATTTTTATAATTGGAATGCCCAAACCAATATTTAATACTATTCCTATCCATGAGATGTGGACTTGCCTCATTACATTGAACACGAGGTTCAAACCACATGCCAACCCGCATCGCATTGAACACTAAGCTAGTAGTTCATTGTATTGGATACTTTTCATGAATAAATCACCATAACTTAGTGTGGGAATGACACTAGAGAGTGGTCATCCTAGGGAACGAACCCTGAGACCTCCCATTTCTAATACTCAACTCACTCACTGCTAGGCTATCATCATTAGGTTATCATCCAAACACATTATTAAAATTAAAATAATAAAATAATGATGACTAGTGTCCTATTGAATACATGTAATTATCCATTATCCCAAATTTTTACCCATCCCAATTTCCTCATTTTATACATCCACACTGTCATTTTTGGAGTTTAGTAACCCTCTATTTTTATACAAAGGTTCTGAACTAATTTCTTAGAGGTAATGGAAAACCTTTACCATTTCACATAATGTTATATTAGGATAATGTTTTAACAATATTTCACATAATGAATGTGTATATTTTCATTTTCTTATATTTATATTTTCTTGTACTTTCTTGTCTATCATCTTGCTAGATATATTATTCCTTTACATCTTATTTGAGGGTATCTCAAAATATTTGTATCTCATTATACCTGCATCTCCTCTTATGAATATTTAAATCTATGGGTTTATTTATTAATGGATAGAAATAAATCTAAAATCAAAGGAACTAATGAACTTGTGAAGAGGAAAATGATTAAGATTTTTAGTGTAGACTGTAATGCCAACAATCAAATTTCATGTGACATCCCTTCATAGTACTAGATGTTTATTTTTTTGGGTGACATTTTTTGACTAAATCCCCATGGTTTTGTTTTTTTTTAGATTTTAATATGACCCATACCATTCCACCAATAATTTTTGTGGACTAATGTGAAAGTATTGAAAAAGTGAATGGAAATCTGGATGAGGACCTTCAAGAATGCCAACTAAGGCTTTGAAAAGAAGGTTGGATGTATGGTAGAAATGGAAAAATGTTAGAAAACATAGGGAGGAAAGAATTAAAGGAATTAATACAACCATTTCCTCACTAAAAAATGAGAACAAGGAATTGAAGCTTTGTATAAAAACTATAAGGAAATACAAACTATAAGCTCAGATCTGGTTCAAGGGTCAAACTACATCACTCAAAGTATATAAAACTATTATAAGTAATAGATCCATTGATTTGGAATAATAAGATTATAGGAACATGATACTAAATAAAATTTATTAGTAATAGATAAGAGTGTGGATGAACTTTATAGTCCATTGCATGACTTGCCTACCAATAGTTCCAACTACATCAATGCTTGCCAACTCTAATGATAATCAAAATGAGCATAATTAGCTTCTTAGTTTAGTGTGGTTAATTTCACCCTAGTTTTTTACTTTCAAACACAAACACACACATGTGTACACACACACACACACACACACACACACACACACACACACACACACACACACACACACACACACACACACACACACACACACACACACACACACACACACACACACACACACACACACACACACACACACACACACACACACACACATAGACACACACAAACCTATAGAAAATGACTTGTTTCGTTTATCTCCCGAGATAATTTTCTAGCTTTGTATAGATCTTCTGTTATTGTGGGTATGTATAAATTTTGGAATAAGTGGGGAGGATATTTATACATGTTGTAGAGTTTGGATTTAAACTTGAAATTACATTTTATTAAAAATTTCCAAAGTATTTTGTGCATATTGTGAAATCATAGTAGTCCATGAGATCACATTTGCATGAGGCATTTTATTAAATAATCAGTAAAACAAAAAATATTATGGAAAAAATTAATATGTTTAGAATGTGTATTTAGTTAATTTTTATATAAAATTCATTTTTTACAATCGTATTAGTCCATGAGATCACAATTGTGTGAGGTATTTTGTCAAACTATTTACAAAACTCAAACTATTATGGAATAACCCAATATGTTTAAATTATGTATTTAGTTTATTTTATAGCAAATTCATTTTGTCCATATTTTGAAATCATAGTATTCCATGAGATCAAAAAAATTAGGTTGCAAAACACCAAAATATTATTCATAAGAGATTATTCAATGAAAAGAAATTCTTTATCATGTTATTTGTACAATTCATAGGAACCAAATTATAAATATTATATAACAAAGGGCCCCATCCCATTCTGCAAAGAAAACTTGTGGACAAATATGAAATTAATGACTAAATTAATATTCAGGTGTTCAAGGACATTCAAGAATGAAAATTGAGGCTTTTAAAAAGTATGTTGGATGTATGGGAGAAATGAGAAAAGGTCAACAAAGGAAAGGAGGAAAACCTCAAGGAAAACATTGAAGAAATGGTTGCAACCATTTCCTTGCTGATGAATGAGAAGAAGGAGCTAAATATTTTCATTGAAATTATATGGAAAGAAAAAATTCATGTTGAGATATGCATACAAGATCAAACTTATTCAATGAAAGTTTATGAACTTGTTTCGAGAACTCAATTTATTGCATTAGATGCATAACATTATAGGATTGTTACATACAAGAAACTTTATGAGGAAGTGATAAAGGTGTGTACAAACATTGCATTCCATTGTATGACTTAACCACCAATATAGACCAATGACATACAAACATCCTAACTCTAATGAATATCAAAATGAGCATAATTAATTCTATGATTTATCATGGTTCATTTCATACTAGTTGTTAAATTTCATCCATAAATTGTTAACTCAAGTCATTTTTAATATTTTATAATTATAGTATTTTCTATCATACTATGTGTTTTCAATATATGCAAACCAAAATTAGGTCATTTAGAGTCATTTAAATACCAACATATTAAAATTTATATTTACATGAGCATTAAGAGAAATGGAATGTGAACTTGGATAATAGGGGTATCGGTTATAACTTATAATGTTTCAATGAAATGCCATGGTTGAAACAATTTTTTTAGAGTGGTTTATTTATATATATGTATAATAATGTAGAAGATCTAATATTTAAGACTACTAAAATTAATTAGTATTGAAGACTACTCATTATGGAATAAGAACATTCAAAGCTATTGTGTAATCATATAGAAGTGGTATTTGGATGCTAAGAGTGTTTCTTGAGATAAAATATTCTTAGCTTAGTCCTAGACCTATCCTATAGCCTTTATCACACTTTTATATCTATTTTTCAGACCACAAACATATTTCATCAACTAAAACATAATCATAGAACAAATTTTATATACCCCAACCCAATATGTTCAATAATCTGCTAGGTGGTCATTAGTGCCACACTAATGACACTACAACCACATGGCACTATTATCCCTTGCCATAAATCTCTTAAACATATAATTTTTTAAATGTGTGCCCATTTTAAGATCAGACTAAGTACATTTTATGATCCACACAAGCTAAGAATCTCAATAAATATAAAACTATTTGACCTCTATTCACTAGATGGAAAAATAGATGCAAAAGTCTATCCAAATAAAAAATAAGTTGTGCAAAATTAAGGTATTTGATCCCTATTCTACCTTATTTCTACATACTATCATCTATAGTTTACCTAAGCCCAGATTTAAAAGATTTCAAAGTTTAATCACACTCAAATCATTCAAGACAAATCTCATTCTAACATTCACTTGCACTTACACCAAGCACTAGGTGGGAGAACTACATCAGGCTTGATCCCTCCTCAAAGTATTGGTATGCAGGAAACTCTCTTCATATTGGGTGTTGAGTATGTTTAGCCTATCCTATTAATGAACACACATTTATTTATCATACCATACTTATAAGGAGGATTAGGTTTTAAACACTAAATCAAGTTTTCCAGGCACAATACAAAATTCTAGATTTCATGCACATAGGAATAAGACCCAAAAACATAGGCATAGGTGCTCCTAGAAAATAGGAAGAGTCTTGTAAAGAGGAAATTAGAAACACTTTAAGGACACTATAATATTATGGTGATATTATATAGGTGGGATGCTTCCATTCAGTGAGTAATCAGACCCAGGGACCTTATTGATGACATTCATACTTGTCTAGAACCCAATTTATAGAACCCAAATCATCTGTGATATTCAGTTTGTAGAGAATTCTCTATTTATGCATATCTATTACTATATTTAGAAAGTTAAGATAAGTAAAAAATCCATTAAAAATTAGTGTTTAATTATTTCATATTATTTAATTGATTTAGACTTATCATCCCTTTAATCTAGCTTAGGTATTACACTTATAAAACTTTAAAAGGTTAAAAAATTTGGTGAACCTAACTTACTTCAAATGTTGTTTCAAACCTTTACATTAATCCAATTTTTTGTGCAATAAATTAGGGATGCATACTTCTTATTATCTAATTATTTTAGGTAACCTAGCTAATTCAGTCAATTGAATATTAGGGTTTTAATTTATTTACAAATAATTTAAATTATTGTAAAGAAACATTAGATTTAAAAAACCTAACCCTTGACACACTTAGGGTTTGTATCCTTTTTCTATATATACTCATATTTCAATTCCAAAAATATTAGATTTATTGCAATGTTTAATTTTTTCAATCTTCCTCATATTCCTATTCTTAAAAGGTTCAAAATATACAAAACTTATTTTCCTACCTTTCACATTACAATGGTAGAATTTAACAACAAATTTGATGAAACCAATAAGGAATAGTTACAAGATTTGGTCTTGAAACACATGTATATACATGATGAATTCATAAACATTTTTCAAGAAGAACTCCAAAAAATAAACAATGGTCAATCTTCAACTCCCCTAATTAATAATGTTGTTACACCTCTAGTGGGGCCAACTCAACTGATTTAGATAGCATAACCTAAGATTGTTACTCAAACAACCATCAATGATAGATACACCACTTATGGCTAGTTCCTCCACTCCAGATGTACAATCCCTTATGTATGAGATTTATACTCTATAATCTAAGGTGTTACATCTTGAGAAGTGAGCCATTAAGCCATCACATGACTTGGATTTTAACATTCTCTTACATAAACCTTTGACAAATTACATATTGGCAAATCCCTTACCATCCAATTTCAAGGTACCCAAGCTTACATTATATGATGGCAAGCATGACCCAGAGCATCATCTCAAAGCTTTTCACGTAGCATGTTTGGACTATGTGTCCAATGATTGGCTTCTTATGAAGTTATTTCCATATAGTCTCAAGGATTATACCATACAGTGGTTATATGATTTACCAAATCAATCTATCATGACATTCAATCCTTTAGCTGACATGTTCCTAGCAAACTTAGCTATCAACAACAATGATAGCATATCATATGCACAAGTGGCATAGTTATATAAAAAATTGAATGAGCTTATCATATATTATGTCTTATGATATAATACAATATTAGCCAAATTGACTAGCCCCATGGAAAATAGAGAGATTCACGAGATTTTTAAACAAATTCTCTTACCAACATTGCATGAAGCTATCTTGTTCAAGAAGGTTCCTACATTTACTGATTTGTGCCACATAGTCAAGGAAAGAGGTTAAGATCTCCTTAATGGGAAAACTCAAATACACAAATGGATCAAAATTAACTATTAAGAGTTAAAATAAACCTCCATATAAGGTAAGGGCCATAGAGAATAAAAATGATCAAAAGGCCACAGTCAACACAACTTCTGAGCCATCTCCCAAATTGGTTTTATCTACTCCTTAGAGTAGAGTCTTCACTAATATTTTAGAGTCACTAGCATAGGTTCTACAACAGCTCTTAGAATGAAATTTAATATCTCTCCCTCCCACTAAAGAGTTCAATATGACATGGCCTCTTCCAAATAACTATGATTCAGATGCATTCTATGAGTATCACAAGGCACTAGGCCACACAACTAACATATGCATTATCCTAAATCACAAGATACAAGATCTAATTAAGGCTAATATTATTGATGTTGGCACACCCATAGAGGAACTAAAACAACAAAAAATGGAGACTAAGGTACTAAATATATTTCTATATCCTTTCTTGAAGCACACATTGAATGAGTTAGGGGCAACATCAGGTGTTCACTATACATACCATGTACACCCACCACTAGATTTTTATCACACAATTATAGGGGAGGCACATCCCTTGCATAAAATTATTGGAATGTATCACACTATAGTTCCACCTATACCACTTATCACATTTTTAGAGTGGGAGATTATGGATGATGACATATGTTTACATGCACTCTTCATAAGAGAATACATAGATCACCATCCTATTAAGAGTTTTATGGTTGACAATCATTCAAGTGTAAGTATGTGCATTATGAGACTCGTATAATATTTAGAGTACACAAAGGATATATTCCCCATATAAATAGTCATTAGTGGTTTCAGTGGCCACCTTTAGAGATCCATCAGGGAGATTGTGCTTTTATTATAGGTTGGACCAACACACATATCCACTCAATTCCTGGTAGTACCTAGTGCAAGTGTATTTGATTTTATTATATGGATACAATAGCTCTGAGCCATACCATATATATTACATCAATGGTTGAAGTGTATACAGGGTGGTTAAGATGTCCCATATGAGTATCATTTTCCCATCCTATAGACTTCCAACACATACATAGTATACTTTCAACACAAACACTAGCCCCATTACCAGATATTACACAGCTTAGGTAAAAATCCTATGTACATCATATATTTCAATAGGGCCATTGATATAGAGGTATACACAGTTACATGTATGCATACTCTCCCATCTCCATTACTTTGCATTAGAGATACACCATAGTTCTAGGGGACCTTATTTTATTTATGCCAAGATGGTTATTCTTATCACAGGGCACCTACCTCACCTATAACCTCTTATCTACTATACTTAAGACCCCTATATTCATAAAGAATCACAGTAAGTGCCACAACATCATAGCATACGACACACACAAATTTAGACATAGATTATACAACACATTAGATTATGTGTTTATATTTGCCCTTTCACATATGTATGATATTGATAGAGGCATTAGTGAGTCTCCCATGAGACTGATTGGTTAGTATGGTTCTTAATATTGTACATTTCATTCTTATTTCTCCTTTTACATAGTTTATTTTCATTTTATTATGCATTTATATCCAAAAAACACAAAAGTAATATAACATGTCATACAAAAACATTCAAATATTACTTAAAAAACACAAAATTTATAGATTGTATGCTTTACTATGTTTACATTTCTACTACTTGGTAGATTTTATATATTATTAGATATCTTAATACAGTCAATTTTATCATACAGATATGCTTCACTTTTTCTTGTTGAGTGCTTGTAGAATACACATAGGACCTTGGTCCACTATAATGATCCAGACTTTCTATCATCTACCCATTAGGGGCATATACACTTCCATGTTTATTTATTTGATACATCTACCCACTCGGGGGCATCTACATAGTTTCTTTATATCCTTACATTCTATACATTCCAATTTATTCATTGATATATCTTCATATTTATCATTGCTACATTTCTTAGATTTGTTTTTTACTATCAGGCTCCATAAACATATTATCATTTACATAGATTTGTACTCATTCCTAGTTTTCTTAGATTATATTTGATTGTGTTTCCTATGGTTCTTCCATTTCAAGGGCATTTGAATATGCCATTGTTCTTTGGATCTATGCCACTTCATTCCTTAGAGATGTCAGCATGTTCTTTCCTAAATATATGTAGATATTTAAACATGTCCTTCCATGTGGATTTAAGCCAATTTGTTTGTTATTTATGTATATGGACATTTGAACAGTACTTGTATGTCTTCATTCTCAGAGTAGCATTAGTCCCTTTTAAAATGACTTAGACTTACTTCACCATGACACTTGTCTTTGATTGTTACAATAAGGACATGTATATACCCTTCCTAATTAGGTGTCATGATAGTCCCCTTAGGTCACCTAACTATATCTATATTGATTAAAATTTTGTATTATATCATACATATTACATTACATACATATGCTTACTAGATAGCACACATTGTTAGCTCTTGCTAACACTTTTTACAAAACTACTTCTTTTGAAGACATTATTGCATAGGCTCCACAGCTACCCTCAAAATATGTACACACATAGAGATCAGGCTCCTAAATTTTTATTCATAGATTATATTTCAGCACACAAGATTAGTTTTAAAAATCAGGTGCTATTATCTAGTAGCCCCAAGTTCAGGGTAATCCATATTAACCAAATTAGTACACTAGGTACAATATATATTTGCATAGATACAGTCACATGTTTGACAATTATGTTTCAATTTTACTCTGATAAACTCATTTTAACTCAGATTCATACCATTTTCTCAAATTTGGGGGGAATCATGCACAACATGATAACTCCCACATTTAGTTTAGATCCATAGATTTAATTATTACATACCCAGTTCAGAATCAATATACTTAGATATGACATTGATGGCATGTGCACAACACATAGTTTCCATACTCAATTACACACAGGTTGATCAAATGGAATGGAAAACTCCATGTCATTATATACATTGTATACACTTGATTTCATAATCTAGGTTATCACTAATTTCTTGCCTTACTCCATCTATAGTGGTTGTTATTCTCAAGTGGCCTAGAGTCGCCTAATGTACTTGAGTGGTTGTCTAGTTGATATACATAGTTATATATAACCAATTAGATATTTTTATCACTTTATGAAGTCCATTTTTAGATTCATCTACTAGAAACATGTGGGAAATGGAGTCATGGCCTACTTGAGTTATTGAGCCACCCACATGGGAGGGTTAGACACACTTACAATCTTATCCAATCTATTCACAAATCATGATTGAGTTGGTTAGACACACTTAAAATTGGATTGAGTTCTTGAGCCACACATATGAGGAGTGAGAAATCTATCAACTCAGTCCAAACTATTCAATAATATGATCACTATGTACACACACACACACACACACACACACACACACACACACACACACACACACACACACACACACACACACACACACACACACACAAGTTATCACTAGGTTCCTGCATTGGTTCACATACCTAATAAGGGGTATTCATTCCCCTCCTCTCTCTTTACTTGGTTTATTTATCATAGTATTTTAATTTTTATAATCTCTTAAGGATTGATTTTTGCATGTTTCATTGCAATTCATTAATTTATATCATGTTTCACATACATAGACCCATATTCACATACTCAAACTAAGCTACATGGGCCTCACTTCCAAGGTATGTCTAGGTACACTTATTTTTCCTTTATACTAGTCTTTTTTGCTTTGCCTCATTTCTAGCATAGAGGGGTGCAAATGTGATCACTTAAAAGTGGTATTTGGATGCTAAGAGTGTTGCTTGAGACAACATATTCCTAGCTTAGCCCTAGACCTATCCTATATCCTTTATCACACTTTTTCAACCATTGTATAGACCATAGGCATCTTTCATCAGCTCAAACATGGTCTAGAATAACTTTCCTAGGTCCCAACCTAGTATGCTCAATAGTCTTCTAGGTGGACATTAATGGCACACTAAGGACACTACAGCCACATGGCCCTAGTGTCCCCAATTGGGTATTTGTGTCCCTTGCCCTAACTCTCCCAAATATATACTTTTTAAAATGTGTTCCCCTTCTAAGGTCAGCCTAAGTACATTTTATTATCCACACAAGAAATGGATATTTATAAATATAATACTATTTGACCTCTATTCACTATATGGAAAATAGATGCAAAAGCCTATCCAATTAACAAACAAGTTGATAAAAATTAAGGTATTTGATCCTTATTCTTACCTACTTATGCATACTATCATATACAATTACCATAAGCCTATATTTCAAAGATTTAAAAGATTAATCACACTCAAATCATTCAATATCACTCTCATTCTAGCATTCACTTTCACTTGCACCAAGCACTAGGTGGGAGAAACATTAGGCTTGATCCATCCTTAGAGTATTGGTATGTAGGCAAATCTCTTCATAGCTGGGTGTTGAGGAAGTCCAACCTATCCTACTAATGAACACACATTTATTGATCATGCCATACTTTCAAGTAGGATTATAGTTTGCACACTAAATCAGGTTTTCCATGTACAACACAAAGTTCTAGGTTTTGTATATGCAAGAACAAGACCTAGAAACATAGGCATAGGTGCTCCTAGAAAATAGGAATAAGAAGATGATAGATCCACTTTGAGAACATTATAATAGTATGGCACTACTGTCTAGGTGGGGTGATACTAGCCAGTGAGGAATTAGACCCAAAGACCCTATTGACTACACTCAAACCTATCTAGAACCCAATTTTTAAAACCTAGATCATCCGTGATAGTCACTTTCTAGTTAAGTCTCTATTTATGCATATTTATTATTATATTTAAAAATTTAAAAGAATTCAAAATCCATAATTTTGACCAATTTTGACCCTGATTCAAAATAAGTCAACCCTCTAAGTTGAAAATTTTCATGGGATTATCAAAACTTGTATATGGTATTGTCATGGTCTTAAACAGTCCTAAATGGTCTTCATATGGTCACATTAGTCATTGTCTAATCTTGTCTAAGGTTTGGTATCATGTGTACTTGTCTAGTCCTAGGGGTCATTCATAAGGTCTTGGTGTTGTCAAATATGGTCAAAAGTTTGATATGGTTTAGAGTAATTATAAAAGGTTATTAATGTGTCTTTAAGTCCATAATATCATGTATTAACCTTTTATTATGTTATTATGTGCTAAATTATAATTTTAGTCACCATTTTGGCCTTTTTTGAGTTGTACATACCACCTTAAAATGTAAATGTTTAAAGAATTTACGTAATGTATCTGATGTCAAATAATGTTTAGGAATGGTCAGATACTAACAAACTTGTAGGATCAATGCCTAAACTAAGTAAAATACCACTTTACAAGCATTTTTGGGCACTTATACGGCATTGGAATATCATGTTTCTGTTGAAAATGGTTTTAGAGTGTCCCTTTAGATTACATACATTAGTTTCAATCTTTGGATCAAGTTTTAGGTCATACATATGCATCAGACACTCTTTCTCCTCCATTGTTGCCTTCACAATCTCAGGAAGGCAAAAATTAGTGCATAGTATGGAAATGAGAGAGAGAGTTGGGATCTAAAACTTTGTTCATTTTTAGGGGTTATAATAAGCTTCAAATTAGTGTATTTTTTTTTAAATATTTATAGCCTCTCATTTATGAACAATCACTAAGAGTGACAATAGGTCATTATGCCTTGTCCATTCAAGTAGGGTTTGGTTTTTCTCATCTTTCTTCATGTCATAATTTGATGGAGAAAAATAGATTTTTATAGTTTTTCCAGAGGATAAAATGACCCATTTCATGTTATTTTCATCAATAAATTCAACTTCATGGGGTGTTTTCTTTAAAGGAGAAAGGTGTCTCAAATGTGTGAACATATCATATTGTTGTAAGTCTTGGTTTGTTTGAGATGTTTGTCACCTTCAAGAGTTCCAAGTGTCTTAGATTTCATGAAGTACATATAAATTTCAAATTATCCATTTTCTTTTCCCTTGAAATTTAATATTTGTCTATAGTTATAAGTGCCTTGCTCATTGGAAAGCATGTATAGTTTATGAACAAACTTTTCTAGGTTTGAGTACCAATTTTAGGCCTAAATGGTAATGAAAATTCCATGATAGAATGAAATGACACCTTAAAAACTATAGGTATAATAAATTGAGAGTGAAATTTCCAAATCTATATGCTCAAATAAGATTATAAGGTGTTTCATTCACTCATAGGTTTGTAGACCTATAAGTGAGCATTCACGAGGTCTAAGTTTCATGTTAAGTATGATAAAATATTGGATGAGATATGGTATTACCATTAAAAAAATCATGTGACATTGATAGACCCCTCACTTCTACCATCATAATCATAAGTGAATTAAGAGACTCCAACTTTTAGACACATACCTTACACATGAGCTGACTGTATGTACAATCCTATATAGACCAGATAGACAAGTTGAAGATGACATAATGCTTGGTTAGAAGGTATATAAGATATTGAGATATTTTATAGAATAGTAAAAAAAATTATACAATACAAAAGTTTCAAAGTAATCAAGGAATTTAACTTGAAATCTATACTAGTAAAATAGAGACCTATAGGTGACAGACCTGTAGGTCTTCTTTTGGACTAAAAGCTAGTTATCCTCAACCCAAATGTCAAGAACAAGGTCAAAATCAAGGTTAAATCATAACTCAATTTAGATGATAATAGTAGACACAAACCAATCAAGACATATCCTCAAATTTGAGAGACAAAAGATGACTGAAGTAGATAAGGTTATAGTCGTTCATTATGTTGCTCATATATAGGTCTGAGTACAAAAATGAAAATACAAATATTTGTAAAACATTATGAAGAGGAAAATTAAACTATAGTGAAATAATAATAAAACTCCAATTAATATTATTCACCTATGGGTTTTCAGTGACCTAATTGAGAAAGGTCACATTTCATAGACTTAACACTGTAAGCATCACAATGACCACCTATAGCTATATATGTTCAAACATGAGAAGAAAGACATGTTTGCTAGAATACAAAGATTTGATGAATTTGTAGAGGTTTAGTGAAAGGTCATGAACCCTCAATATTTTAATAAAGTGTCCAATTAATTTTAACATAGTTCTCAAATCCTAAGACATAGTCAATACTTTAAATATTGACACCTATAGCCACTTTGATAAGGTACAATGATAGTGCGTGCTTGGAAAGATGTAGTGTTTTAGACAATGTGAATAAGAGTTAAAAACTTGACATAATGAAAAAAAATCATTGATATGACCATGGATTGGCAATATAATTCTTAAAACACAAAATGCAATCAGACCATCTCAAGGACCACTTATAGTTTGCTTAAGCAAGTAGGTTGGTTATAGTTTTGGAAAGAGAAGGTCACCTACAGTCAATAAGAAGAGAATTTGGATGATAAAATGATAAATTAATGAGAATAAATGAGGTTAGGAAACATAATGGAATTTAATAAGGGTTTAGAGGAGATAATTAAAGATAAATTTCAACTAAGAGCCTACATGTCTGCATGGTTCAATTGAAAAAGTATACTTGTCTTGAAAGAAATAGATGAATATGGGGGGATTTAAGTCTATATGGAAATATTAATTGTGATAACATGGTTCCATAAAACCCTTAGACTCACTTAAATTTAAGATAATAAGCACAATCCCTTTCTAGGTCTAACAAGCCTAAGATTAAACACATTCAAACCATAAGTGTAGTCATGAACAATAGTGACTTGTTGGGAGTAAAGTTGAAGTTTGAGGTATTTTGAAGTTTAATTGACAAAGCAAAAACATTTTAAGACCATCCATGTATAGGTTAAATTATTAAAATTATAGTTTGACCTCTCAAGACCATATCAAACTCCTTTAATAGGTGGCTACACTTCAAATTAGAGTTTCTCTTACTTGGTGAGGCCATGATATTGTACATGGAGTTAAGTGGATTTTAGATATGATAATTAGGTCTCAAAGATTAATTATTGTGGCATCATTTTTTTTATTGATCCTCTATCATGCATGAACAATGCTTAAGAACTCAGACCCCTCTCTAATAGCTAGTTTGTAGACCAAGAGTCAACTTCTCACACTCATAATTGTATGGTCAGAAGATATGGTGACCTAAGGTCCTAGGGATAGTTGAGGGGGATATTAAAGTTGAAATTTTTGACATTGGTTTATGGATTGAGGGCCTAGGGTTTATAAATAATATCTAATAACTAAAGTCACTTTAAACCCTCCTAAAACCCTAATAGAGACCCGATGTGAGAAATGGACTTATAAATCACATGTAATGACCTATTTTGAATCATTAACCTCATATAGATTATTGATTACTCCAAGTATATTCTCCATGAGTACTCTGTCTATACTTGTTATTGTATGGACTATAATAAATGCACTATTTTAAATGGTTTTTGGTGTTTTGTAGGGGTTTTGAGAAATAAAGAACTTGAAAACTATTGGAAGAGGTCACATAAGTCTTATTTCATCTTATAAAGTCAAAAAATATACATAGGACATCTTGTAAGTGATCCAAAAAAGCTTGTTTTCTAAAGCAGACCTAAATAGGCATTAAATGAGACTAGGTTTTAAGGCCATTTCATGGTTCTCATGCTTCCACATGGTCTCAAGGGATAAAATTTGACATGTAGGTTTTTGATAGGATAGGAAAATTTAATAAAATTATTTTTAGTGGTTTCACATGTGTGGGAGAGATTTGGAATAGAAAATTGGGCTTCTAGGCAAGGAGGCCTAATTGAGGAGAGAGAAATGCAAAAAAAGGCACTTCCACTCAAATTCTCGACCTAAAAATTGGAATTGAGTTGTAAAGACATAATATGTCCTAAAATATTCCATTATTTTTTATTAATGTACATACACTTTAATACACAAGGAGGTTTACAAGTTTTTAGGGCTACAAGGAAAATATGCCTACTGAGAGCTTGAGGAGCAAAATGGAATTTTGGGATTTTTTCTAGGAAAAAATGGATTGTTTCACATATGATAAGATATTTTAAGTAAATACATGGATATAGAGTGAATTTTATAATATTATCTCAAGTTTTGAGCCACTTGGACAAAGCTAGGCATGGGAAATGAAGAGTTTTAAGACAACTATGCATATGAATGATGATTACTACTAGAATGTCAAATCAAAGGAGCTTCTAAATGCATAATAGGTGTCAAATAAGTTGTCTAAGAGTATTTAATTATTAATTTATAATTAAAATTTCCATTTTACACTTCTCATATGCAAATAAGGAAAGTTTTGAAGTATGTAAGGTGTCAAGCTGAGTTTCTAACTCCTATGCCACTTGGAGAATGGAGTATCTTCAGAAGAGATAAACATGTATTTTTAAATATATTAAGATTATTATAAAAATCCATTATTTTTTTAACTCATGGTGGATACTTGGTATTCTCCTCTTTCTACTCCCCTCTCTCTTCCTCAATTCTCTATATAAGTTACCACTTTTGGCCTTGTAAGATATCCACATATGGTATGGTGAAGCCGTAATAGTTTGAGTGATAATTTTGACTTAGAATAAAATATTTAATAATTATTTTAAGTTATCAACTTCTTGTTTAAGTGTGTTAATTAGTTCATGGTTGAATGGTAAGTGATATTTATAGTTATCTCTCCTTGTATTCATCTCTCTCTCATGCTTTATAAAATTAATCTGCCTTATAAAAGGTCACATGAAATGTAGTTAGTTATTTTGTGTGTTTTTATGTGTAAGGAAGATTAATAGTGTCTATAATCAGACCTTATATTCATCTACCTTGAGAAATACATAGCATCCTATTCATGTTAAAACACTTTTGTTAGAAGAATCTTGGGTGTTGAGATCAATTTTGTAAATTGCCCTTTCATAGTGCAAGTTCAGGTAGTCTTATGGAGTTAATATGTGTGCATCACCTATGTTAGGTTAGTGTAATATTATTATACCCATTTAATTTCAAATCAAGTATATTAGTGGTTAGTTTTAGGTGTCATTCAAGGGAGTTAGCCCTTCAATCTAGAGACTCACCTCTCCTATAGGTCACCCACAACTTGAGAGATGTTTTCATGTTACAATTTTTTTTTGGAAGTTGGAGTAGATATTCTTAGGGTGAAAATTTTATTGATAACACATAACAAATTAGTGTTTAATTATTTCATATTATTCAACTCATTTAGACATCTCAGCCCTTTAATCTAGCTTAGGTATTACACTTATAAAACCCTAAAAGGTTAAAACATATTTTGATTTCATAGGTTTGTAGGAGATATACCTTTATCCATATTTTAAAGTGATGAGTTGAAAATGAGATCAAAATATGTACTCTATGAATTTATAATCAAATGGTATGAAAAATTAGATAGATAATATTAAATTTATTTTATAATAAAAATTAAAACATAGTTTCATTACATGATTAAAAAGTACACAGATTATTAAAAACACATTTAAAAAGAGTTTTTGTATTTTAAATTCAATTGTACACTAAATCAAAAATTGGATAAGAAGCTTACATATTTAATTAGTGAAAACATTTTTATTTACATAGTTATCTACATGTAGAGACATCCCATGGATGAAAAAATGACACATATATGATCCTCTTAATATAGAAAAACCTAAAACTAGACGAATAAAAATATTAAATTATAATACATAAATTAGAAAAATATAGTCTTAAATCAATACACACACATGCACACGCGCGTGCACACACACACACACACACACACACACACACACACACACACACACACACACACACACACACACACACACACACACACACACACACACACACACACACACACACACACACACACACACACACACACATTACTTATACTAAAAAAACACATTACTTATACTTAAAAAACACATTATTCAAATGTTTGCATTTCCCATATAGTTGTATAAAATATTATTTGAGATTAATCTAAAATTTTAGGAAATGGTTCAATTTTGGATCAAACCACAAGAAAATAGAATCTCATATGCCTTTATCATACATGATCCCACATGATAGGGCCAAATAGAGACTCATATGCAATTGGTCTACCTACTCTCTTGATTCTACATACATATCAGCCTCTCCATCTCCATCTCATATAAATCTATTGCCTTTGTTACACATCTCTTAAAGTTGTTCTCTCTAAATCCTCTAGAAATCTCACATTTTATCACCCTTTAGGTTTGGAAGGGAATTGAGCATGTTCATTTTTTACTGGTGCATGTCTATAGATTTACAGTCTCAAAAAAATATCTTGAACACCATAGATTGGTCCCATAACCATATTATACACATTCAAAAGGTTTTGCATAGGGATGATTGACTTCAAGATTATTAAAGATTGAATTTTCTCAAAATTTATTTCAAGTATATTCAACCATATTCTCAAGGAAACTAAGCCTTATTTTTTCAAAAGGGAGAGTAAGGTATTTCTCACAAAAACCACAAATATTGAGGATTTTTGGATCATTGGGATCATACACATCACTGAAAACATTTTCATTTTTACAAATGTCAACAACATTGTCTTGGGAAAGATCAAAAAAATTATCATTGACATCGACCTAAAGAGGTAACAAATGGGGTTTGACAATAACTCTATGAAAATCATTTAATAAATTCACAAAATATGAAAAGCTAAATATCAAATCATAAATAATGCTTTCATGAGGAAAAAAATCACTTCTACAATTTTTTTAATTTCCCATTTTATTTATCAAATTAACAATCTTCAACATGTGCTTGCACACATGGTCTTTGATTGACCACATACATTCACATGTTATAAAATCATGGCTCACCATATAAACCTTATAAAAATTATTTTCCTTCTTTCAGCTCCTTACCAGTGTGAAATCAAAGTCATCCTTAATGAATTATAAGTCAATATTAGGGATGCTTTGCTATCTAATCCATGAATATTTATTCAACTACTCTATCCCGAAGTTCATGTATAATCCCTTCTACTTTTGGATTTGGATCCACTATAAATAAACATATACAACAATCACCAACTTCTTCACCAACCAATCAAATATTCGATGGCAAAAACATTGTATTTAATTTTAAAACATGCCCTTCAAATTAGAATGACACACTTTTATGGCATATTTTTTCTCTTGACCCACATGAGGCATTGTATGGAAAAATATTTCCCACATGTTAATATGGTGGGATCAATTATATTTCTATTGTTTTATGTACAATTATTTTGTAACATATTGTTTTATGAACATTTAAGTATCATGAACCATTTCCTCCTCATTGGTATAATTATGAATTATTTTTCCAATGATTTTTAACATTACCTATCTCGTTTCATTACCCTTCACCTTTGAAATCAAATTTTTTCAACTACTCTCTTCATGTCCCAACGGAATAGGCAAACCTCACATTGAATTTTTTCCTACACTTCTAATGCCAATGTAAATTTATAAAATTAACATAAGCATTGGTTAAATAATTATTTTTAAATAATAATAAGTGATATTTTAAATAAACATGGACTTAATCTACTTGATCACAATAATTTGAGAACAAACATCATACCATGAAATAATTTGGTTTCCATTCGAACATTTGACAATGCACACTAACCACTAACTTCCCCATTAAAAATGTTAGGTTTAGAATAATATCCTTTGACATTACAACTGTGTAATAGGTAGTTCATTATGCATACTATCAAATGTAAGGACTATGTATGACATGAAATACATACAATAAGGAAAACTTAATTTTAATATAATACAAAGAAAACACAATAAAATATAAAGTTTCATAATTACGCTCATGTCAGTTTTAAAAAAGGAATCCATTGAAAGTAAGTTGTTTTATGCATATTTCAGCATCCATTCACATTTTTAGAAATTTTAAGGGTTGTTATTTTATTCCTACTTTTGTGAATTATTCAAATACAAAAACTTTCTTAAGATTTTATTGACAAATATTATCACACTATTTAGATCATTGAGCTTAAATTTGTATTTTACTTCTTTCAATGATGCTTCAACATTGTGAATATTAGCTTGGGTCAAGAATTCATCCCTCTCCATTTGACCTTTTAACAATGTTAGTTTCTCATAGACTATGCCATGATGCTTATAATGATCAAATTTTGCGGTCATTCCCAAAAACCACAATCTCTCCACCCAATCCTTCAATATAACAATTATTTTTTAGGCATGAAAAAAATGAATACCACTAAAATCATTCATCTCTTGTGTATGGAAAATCAAATCATTATGGTCCTTATGGTCCACATTTTTGTATGTAATTAGAGACTAATATTACTTATTCATCAATATATGGATGGAAAAATGACATTAGCATCCACAACACATGTGCTTATGGCTTGGTCAGCTTCTAGTACTGTTGATGATGAAAATTGTACCATCAACTAATCAACTCTTTTACCTATTAAGAAGGTTAAGTTAGAATCATACTAGTCTAATAGTAAGGTTCTCAATGTTTAATTATGATCTAAAAGATGTGAGTGGTTTTTAAAATATTCTGGGAAATAATAAATAAGATAATGAATATAACATATTCCATTATAATTTTAGAAATCCACTTATCAAATAATGAATCAGTTTAGATATGAATGTGTAATTTATCCTATATGACATATTAGGCCTATGAACAAGATAATCTCTTGAAGGAAAGAATTATGATTAAACAATATAATATATTTTAAAGTAATATCTTACTTCTGATGTAATAACTTTTGAATAACACCAAGACAATCAACCAAAAATATAAAGTAAAATAGAATTGAGATAAATCAAAGATGAATGGATCTTCTATAAAGTAAGCAACTAAACATAACTCAACATATAAGAGACACAAACTATATACAATGGGAAATGCATCATGTCCATAATCAATCCTAGATCAGATGGGATAGAGCATACCTACACTTCTAATTGGGGGGAATATAATTGTTAAGTGGGATCATGACCAATGTGATGATCTACTAGACCTGATTAAGGGATCACTTGTCACAACACACTGTGTGAAATAGGGTTCCAAAGCCTATAGTCTAACATAATCACACAACAACCCTAAAAGAGTTCTATGATTTAATATTTCACTAATCTAATAACAAGAAAAGTAAATCTAATCTAGTGAACACCAAAGCTTGTGGTACAAAGTGGGGGTTAAAAACAAAATAAATAAAAAACTAAACTAAACATGTATGGAAGATATATACTCATGTTAATGTATATAGAATCCTAATACATGGAAGAGAATAATACAAATACTCTATATATCTACTCTTAAAAATGAAGAATAAAGTTAAGAATACTTACCTTTGAAGACAAATATGCTGAGCCTCAATCTCCCCCTTGGCCAAGGTTTTTCACAAGAGATTGTCATGGTATGTAAAGATAATTAAGATAAATCAGCTCCAGGATACACAACCTATCCAATAATCCAAAATACTTATCCATAAGATGAGATCAAATCTCTAAAGAAAGTATTGAACCCTAAAGATTTATTCCCCAAGTAGAGTGGTCAATAGGCATATGTTTGTTCTCACTTCTTCGGTTAATTATTTACTCTTATGAAATGGTGGAAAATGACCTTGTATATATAGTAATATCTTACCTTAAAATCATTTGATAACATTAGCTGTGCTAGGTCAACCCAGTCGACCTAGCATATTTTTGGTTCTAACTCACTAGGTTTGTGTTAGGTCAGCTGAGAGGCCACTAAACCAAAAGAGAGGAAAAGTCCCTAAACTGTGCTAGGTCATCCTGGTAGACTTAGCACAATCGACAAGTCAAAAGGGTGATAAGAAAATAAATGAAGGATAAAACATAAAAAAATATAGGAATAGGTATCACTAAGAATAATAAGCTTGGGTTCAATGGTTTTAGGATTATAGAGTGTGGATGGCAAGTGGCAAAAGGAATGATAATCTTACAAAGCACCAGTGGTCTACCTACCCCTTTCTCAGTGCACCCCTTAAGGCAAGAACTTAGAGAGATTGAGATTTGATAGGTTTTTTCAAGATACAAAGTGTCAATAATCAGTAAAAGTTTGGAAATATTATGTGTATACATATGCCCTAGTTGAAGCTCATCACGTGTCCCGTAAGTGTAACATGGGATGGTGCTTCAGAAATAAAACATGATAACACACAATGTTGATGATAAGTATGGTGCAGTAAGTAGTAAATAAGATAAATGAAAGGATATAATTTAAAAATGCATACCTTTAACTTATCTTATTTTCATAGATAAATAAGTAGACTACAAGAAATTAAGGTGTCCAATGTAGAGTACACTAGGCGAACTTGTAGAAGTTAGTGCAAAAATAGACAAAAAGTGAAAGTTTTAGAAGATAGGCATATACTAGTGGAAAATATAGAGGTTTTATGAAAATTTGGAAAATTAGGATTGTTAAGGAAAATTTTAGAAAATTAAAGGAAAATAAATGACAAAAGAATGGCAAATGAAAGATGAATGATAGGAAATAAATGACAAATGATGGTAAATAAATGACAAATGATTAAAAAATAAATGAAAAATGATGGAAAATGATGGAAAATGAATGACAAATGATAGGAAATAAATGATAAATAATAATAAAACACAATAAATCATGTTGGAAATCATGTACAATATAAATGGTAAAAAGGAATGTAGAACATACTAAATCACGTTGGGAAGAATGTAAAACATGAATGATAAATGAAATATCCATGCAAGCAAAATTTAAAAAAGATATGTAAGAAAGTGAAAAGTAAAATCATGAAATACAAATATGAAATGATGTAATTAAAGATGTGAAACAAACATGAATAAGGCATGCATAAAAAGAAACAGGTAATAATGGCAAAAGGGGTGCGAACTCAGTTGTCTACAATAAAAGGGTAGTAAAGTAATGAAAAATGAAAGAAAAAAGTGATCCATAGTTACTCAAACATGTTTTTTCACTTGTAAGGATAGATAAAACTAAAATAAAGTAATGCTATCATATTTTTAATAAGGTAAAGAAGAAGGAATAATATAAAAGGCAAAATAGATTTGAAATCACAATTTGGCTATGAAGGGGGGATATGAAATGGGTGGATGGGAGAATGAAGGAAAAACCAAGGTAGAGGAACTCTTTATCGAAGTCAAAACACTCCAATTAGGTTTGTCAAAACAAGATGAATGTTGACCTTAAGGATTCTAAATAACTTCTCTTAGCAACATAAGTCTTAGGTCAAAAAATGTAGTATAAAAATCATCCCATGAAGGCTATATGCATGAAAATTAAAATGTACCTACCTCCCCATGACATGTTACTCACTCTTCAAGACTCCTTACAGATCTGTCAATCTACTACAAATATTTTTTACTTGCATTAGAAGGTAGGTCTCACCATAGATTTTTTTGAAATCCCCTATTCTAATCTACTAGCCTGCCACACCCTAAAGGACTTCAGCGCTATGTGAAGCCAACTATGGAGTTTGATCTCCGATTAGAGATAGGATATGTGTCTGTAATCATGTATTTTTAGTGGGAATTTGACTTTTGAAATTTTTATATTTACTTTTATATATCATTGCCTTTTGTTTCATATGATTTGTCTTTTAACTTTCTTGATGTCTTTTTCTATTCTTCCTCCATATGGATTTGGAAAACCAAACATGAGTGATAAAGATGAATTTCATTTGAAAAACTTTGGGACAAGGTTGCTAAGAGAGATAAATTCAAAGAGCATGGGGTCTAAGAGTCTTGTAAATCTAGGTGAAATAAAAGTTTGATCTTGACTTCAACCTTGTTTTATCCAATTTAGAGATGAAAGGAAAGGAGAAATCAAGAGGAATGACACATGGAACAATTTGAATTGCTTCAAATTGAAAAAAAAATTGACAAAGAGAAAAAAAGGATACAATGACAATAAGAATGTGATTTCTTATCATAAGAATGAGGGAAATGGAGGAAAACATGATAACATAGATTGTTGTACAAATTCCATCTATCAAAAGAAGCAAAAACTAAAGTTGAGAACAAGGATCAAGAATATGAAAAGTATGGTAATTTTATGAGGGTCGGGTCCTATCCACAGTCTTACAAATAAAATCATAAAAGAGAGACCCATGAGGATGTCAATAATCGAGAGAAAATCAAAGTGAGGGAGCCTTATTACAAAGCAAATCACAAAGAAAAACCCAAAGGATGCCATAACAACATTGGCAAGCAACAATAAAGGAAAAAAATAAGTAAAATATGGTAATTTTATGAGGGGTTCTAGGTCCTATCTACAATATTATAAATGAAATCATAAAAGAAAAACCCATGAGGGTGCCAAAAGAGAAATGTCAAAAGAAAAAGAAGACTATGGTACATTAAGAGGTAAATGCTAAATAAAGGGGCAAAAATTATCATAACTCTATCAAGGCAAATAATGACATAAAAATACAAAAAGGAAGAGGTATATAAGGGAAAAAATTAAAACAAATGCCAAATGTGATGTGTAAAAAATCCAAAAGAACATAAAGTAAAATGATGATGATAGTAAAGTGAAAGTAAAAGAAATAAAAGAAATGCACAAAAACAAAGAAACATGAGACAAAAAGAACAAGTAATATCTATGCTAACGTATGTATCAAAGATGAGCATGTGAAATACAAGTCTATAAGTCTCAGAAGGTTTTTTGAAGCTGGATGTGTTTGTTATCATGCATTGTAGAATAAGAGTGGGCATCGCTAGATTCCCCAAAGGGTAAGTAGATGTAGGGATGGGAATCACTAGATGCCCCAAGGTCTAAAGAGATATGTGGATGGGGATCACAAGATTCCCCAAAGTCTAAAGGGACATGTGGATGGGCATCACAAGATGTCCAACACATGAGTTAGAGTGAGGTAACATTGAACCATTAGAATGATTTTCATTGGGTTGGTAGGTGCATTTAAAAATAGGTAAATGTGTTGTTTTTAAGATTTTAAACAGGTTAAATGTGACATATGATGTGTAGGAGAGGTATGGAGAGGTAAAGGAGGACCATGTATGATATATTTTGGAGTAGGCATTTGAACTATGTACTCTTTTGGTTCATATGACCTAAGAGGTTGAGGATCAATGGATGCCACAATATGTTTAAAGTTATTCAAGTTAGATATCCTTTTCTTATTGGTGTAGGAAGAAGGATCAACTGTGCTTTGAACAAAATTAATAGATGAGGTTTGTTCATTAGGTAATTGATGTTGATGTGATTTTAGATCTTGAGATTGAATTTGAGAAGCTTGAAGGTAGTCTTGATAACGTTATTTAGTGAGAGTGTCAAGATTGAAATGTGGACCAAGCAAGGAAGAAATAAGAAATAATTGAATATCATGACAAGACTCATGAGAATGACCTATAGTAGCATGCCACCAACAAAACTTATCAGGATTGTACCATTTTGGAGGAGGTTTGGAAGGAGCAAAGATCATTGGTTTAGAGGGTGGAAATTTCTCCTTAAGTTGTTATCGACTCAAGGGAGGGTGGATTGAGTTAAAATTAGTTGAATTAGATGCTCCATTGTGAGGTTAGGGAGGCTTAGATGAATCAATGGTATGAGAGGTATCTTGGAAATATTATTTAGTACTTGTTTGAGGTGTTTCAAATTGAGTCATAATAAATTCTTGTCTTTTTGCTTGATCTAAGGCTTCTTCTAAAGTTTTAGGTGAAAAGATTTGATACTTGTATTGAAAAGAAGGATTAAGAGCAATGATAAATAATTTTAAAAGAGTGTCACCATTCATGTTATGATCAAATTTATGAGTAAGAGACTTCCATCATTTGATGAAAGTATGAGCAAATTCATTAGGAAGTTGGTTGGCATTGATGAAATGACTAAGGTAGTTTTTAGGAAGGTCATCATGTTTGAATTCCTTCACAAGAGAATTGACTAGATCTTATATTTGTGAGATGGAATGTATAGGAAGTTGGTTGTACCATTCAAGTGAATCACCAACAAATATTTTGGATAAGAGATTGGTGGTAGCAAAGGTATTAGTTTCGACCCATACCTTATAGAGATTTCCAAAAGACTTAATAAAGAGAGTAGGGTATTTAGTCCCATTTTATGTGATAGTTGGAGAAATGTTTCTTATATCTATATATGCAATGAATGGGGCTAAAGGTTCATTTTGTAGATGCTAAATCATTTTGTTATTCATTAGAGGTTGAGAGATGATATTCCCATTGGCATCTCTAAGAGGAAGAGGGACAAAATTTTGATTTGGTTGAGACATTATCACTTGAGATGGTTGATTAATTATGTTTAATAAATTTTGTTGTATGTTTATCATTTGAGATTGATTTGTTGTTTGTATGATGTTTATTTGTTGAATAACTTGGGCAAGAAGTTGAGTTGTATCAATAGGTGGGTTTGAAGGTGGGATATTAGTGTTGATAGGAAGAGGATTGTTAGTGTTGGTGGGAGGAATATTATTTTTAAGTGGATGATTTACAACATTAGTGTTAATTGTCTTAAGTGTGGTAAAATAAGGAAGCTTAGTCAAGCCACCATTCTTGTGAAGAGTGTAAATAGTATTATCATCAAGATTCTTGAATATTTGGGAAACATATATATTATCAATTTGAGTAGTATTATTTGGTGAATGAATCCCAACATTGGTATTGGGAGGAGGATTATGACAAAGGATCTCAACTACATTGCATTGTGTAGTGAGTGGTTTTGGTTTGGAAGAAGGGGAAGGAAAAAATTGGATAGTTTCATCGGAAGTAATGAAATAAGTGAGATTATTATCCAAATCCTTGATTATGAAATGTTCTAGACTAAGAGAAGGCTGATAAGATGTCATCATGAAGAAACAAGACTAGATAACCACACAAGGGGAACAAAAGGTGACAAAAAATAGTATACGATCAATTTGGTTGACCTAGTCTAGAAATAGGGATTGTAAAACTATATAGGATCGACCAAGTCAGTCTAGTATAGTGAAAAGAGATTGGTAAAAAGGGTAGAAAATTTTGAAAATAGTTATAGGTTGACTAGATTGACATAGTACAACAGACAAGTTCCTTGTTTTGCTTATACTTTTGGTTCTACTTATCCATTTTGTAAACCATAAAATGCATTAGATTTGTGATGGTGTAGGGAAGATGATAAAGTTGATATCAAGTTGTGAATTGAAACAAGATAATTTTCAAGTAATAAAAAGAAATAAGTACTAAAAGGGAAACAAGCAGTCAATTAAATTGATGTTGGCCAACCCAACTGATGCACACAAAGCAAAGTATTGCATTAACGCTAGCTAATGCAAGATTTTACACACATAATTGATCAAAGAGCAAGAAAACAACTTGAAAGTAAAGCTAGGTACTTAGTCAACCTATAATGTTGATTATATTATTAATAATGATTTTAAGTGTAAAGGGAGATTGACTATAAGCAAGGTATTCGATAGTAATCTAGGGATAGTTTTAGGTAAGTTTAAGATGACAAGGACTATAGTGGAAATGATATAGGCTTGTTATTGGGGCCTACCCCCTCACTTCACACACCATAACAATAAGGGTAATGGGTGCTTAGAGAAAATATACCATTAACCATGCTTTATACTTGACTAAAGTATCAAGTCAGCTTCGCCCTTGGTGATGAAATCCAAGTAGGTAGACCTAAGTAGTCAAATGGTTAAATTCTTGTTGGTGTTTATGTGATTTGGCCATGTGTATAAAATAATAGAAATAGTGCAACCAAGTGATTAATTGAAAAACCCCTAATTAGACTATGTGAACTATTATAAACATGCAAACAACTTTAAAAAAATATCTAATTAACATATATGATTAATTATAAATTTGAAACAAGGTATAGTTGAGAAAATATAAAGACAAACATACAGAACAAGATCAATAGGGTTGAACCTGTATTATGGGTATAAAGTCTGAAAGTGAACTAAGTTGGTCAGGTCGACCTAGTTATTTCAAAAAACATAAAACATAGAACTAGGTCCATAGGGTTGATTTAGTTGACTGTGTAGAGGTAGTTTTGAAGACTGCAAACTATGAAAAGAAATTATATAAAAATAAATATACAAAGGAATAGAAACTAACCTGAATGGTTTAGAGATAAAAAATAAGATTGCTAATTTCAGACCTTGGATAAAATTAGCAAAAACCTGTAAACTAGGTTGTGCTAGTTGAACAAGCTCTACATGAACTTATTTTAAAAGTACTAAAAATGCACTAGGTCAACCTAGTAGGCTGAATAGGAAGTTTAGAAACCTAAAAAACTACACTAGGTTGAGCTAGTCGATCTAGTTGTCTGAACAAGACTCTATAAGTTTGAAAATCTATACTAGGTCGAGTTGGTCGAGCCAGTTACTTATTCTTACAAACCTATGCACAAAGATTAATAAACTAGGTCAACAGGGTCAATTTAGCACAGTAAAGATATGATAAAAATAATGACAAATAAAAATTAAATAAGTGAAAGAAATCTTGCAAGGGTTTGATTCACATTGAGTTCACTAGAATGTAAGTAATCAAAAATACATCATGTCCATAAATCAATCCTAGATTAGATGGGATAGAGCACACCTACACTTCTAATTGGGGGGCATATAATTATTAAATAGGAGCATGACCAATGTGAGGATCTGCTAAAAATGATTAGCAGATCACTTGTCACAAAACACTATGTGAGATAGGGTTCCAAAGCCTATAGTCTAACATAATTTCACAACCACCCTAAAAGAGTCCTATGATTTGATCTTTCACTAATCTAATAACAAGAAAAGTAAATCTAATCTAGTGCACACTAAAAAATATGGCACAAAGTGGGGATTAGAAATAAAACAAATAAATAACTAAACTAAACATGTATAGAAGACATATACTCATGTCAATGTATACAAAATCCTAATACATGGAAGAAAATAATACAAATACTCTATCTATCCACTATTACAAAGGAGGAATAAAGTTAGGAATACTTATCTTTGAAGATGAACCCACTGAGCCTCAATATTCCCCTTGCCCAAGATGCTTCCCAAGAGATTGTTATGTTATGTAAGGATAACTAAGATATATCAATTCTAGGCTACACAACCTATCTAAGCATCCAAAATACTTATCCACAAGATGAGATCAAAGCTTCAAAGAAAGTATTAAACCCTAAAGCTTTATTTTCCAAGTAAAATGGTCAATAGGCAAATGTTCATTTGCACTTCTTCACTTAATTATTTGCTCTTATGAAATGGTGGTTAATGATCTTGTGTATATATTAGTATCTTACCCTAAAATCATTTAGGAACGTCAGTTGTGCTAGGTCGACCCGATCGACCTAGCATGTTTTTTGGTCTAACTCATTAGGTTTTTTCTAGGTCAATTGAGAGGCCAACAAACCAAAAGAGAGGAAAAGTCCCCAAACTATGCTAGGTTGACCTAGTTGACCTATCACAATCGATAGGTCAAAAGGGTGATAAGACAAGAAATAAAGGATAAAACACAATAAATGATAGGAATAGGTAGAACTAAGACGAATAAGCTTAGTTTCAATGGTTTCAGGAGGCTAAAGTGTGGATGGAAAGTGGTAAAAAAAATGAAAATCTTATGAAGCACCAATGGTCTACCCATCCCTTTCTCGATGCACCCTTTAAAGCATGCACTCAGAGAGATTGAGACTTGACAAGTTCTTGCAAGATACAAAGTGTCAATAATCAATAAAAGTTTGAAAATATTATGTGTATACATAAGCAAACAAAAACCAACAAACTAATCAAGAAAAAGTAAAGTATTAAATCTAAACTAAACAAGAATAAAATAAATAAATCTAAAATTAACTAAGTCAACAAACTAAACTAATCTTGAATCTAACTAAGTCTAACTCTAAAATATTAAATAAAGGAAATTAATCTAATCATGTTAACCTAAAAGAAAAATAGAAATAAATAATAAGTTAAAATAAAATATATTAAAACTAAAAGAAACAAAAAAAATAGATTAATTAAATATTAATCAGATTAAACTAAGTTAAAGTCCAAGTCAAAATAAAGTACAATATAGATAAAACATGCGAGTCTCAATAAAAAGATTCATATTAGCAAAATAGATCAAATTTTATTTGAGAAACCAACATCTTATTTACAAAATGTCTTAAAAAAATAAGTTTTATAATTAATTAGGTCAACAAAATGTCACAAACAATGAAGTTTTCATCATTATTCAAGTTGAATACTTGGATTTTGCACATAAGATTGTAAGAATCAATCATCAAAAGATGTTAAAATTGACAAAATTTAGATAATCTATTATAAATGGTAATATAAACAATGGATATACTTGTGTTTTCTAAGCAATATACTCAACCATCATAGAAACTATCATTGATCTATCTATAAAAGTCATGCTATCTCAGAGAAGTTGCATAAAAGAGAGATAAATGATTGACTTCACAATGTATAAGTCTTCAATCCCTATGTTTTTCCTCCTCTTCAAATGAATCCTTGATCTCCTTTTATACTTTAAATTTTTTTGAAGAAGTTGTAACTAACCTTAGTTAGTTACTTGTTTAACTTAACTAATTGACTTTTTAAAAATCAATTAATATAGATAGTTATTAGTTAAAATTTAATTAAGACTAAAGTCTTAAGGGATAAAATATTTGAATATATCTCAGATATTTCTTAATGGATAGAGACCCTTAATCAATTAATAATAAAAATAATAAATAAATATTTCAATATATAATTAGATAAATCAAAGTTTAGTGATATTCTTATCTATATTAATTCCATAATGCATATTATCAAAACTATATATATATATATATAATTAGATAAATCAATGTTTAATGATATTCTTAGGCATATAGATAAATTACTTAGGCGCATGCACACTCACACACACACACACACACACACACACACACACACACACACAATCTATTGTACTTTCAAAACATCATAACTAAAATATCAAAATATAAAAATCAAAGTATCAAATCTGAAAATACTTAAGTTCTATCAGCTTAAAGTTCAACTGATAAAATAAAATTTATCTTTTTGACAATCAAAAGTTATCATAATCATAAAGGACCTCAATTACTAGTTGTTCCTACTCATTCACACACTCATTGTATTCCATCTCAACTGCTAGAAACTGAATCAACTTAGTTCCTATCACACTTGTATTATCATCAACCTCCAATTTAATCTTATTCATAACTTTGATCTCAATTGGAGTGTTCATGTCATTTTGAATCTTTGACCATTTATCTAAAGTGATTAGATGGATTACAAGTAGTGGCTTTTAAAGATTGTATTTCCTGCAACCTAAAAGTGGCTCCTTCAAACTTAATTTTTTGCATCCTAAAATAGGATCTCTCTAAGATGGTTTGAGATCATCATAACAATAAGGCAAGGCTAAATTGAAAAAATTATTAGCATGGGCTATTTCATTATCTACCTGATTTGGCTCATGGACATGATGTGGTTCATTAACATGTTAGAGTTTCTCTAGGGTAGGTGACTGAATAGGAAGGTGAACTAGATTATTCTATAAGTTGTGAGAAGAACTAATATGGGAACGAGATAGAGCTCCAAATATTTGGCCACAAAATATTCTATTACCCCTACGATTTGCAAGATTAAAGGGTAAATTATTCAATACATTCCAAAATTTAGGGTTGATGGCATCAAAGTAGATTGACATTCTGGCTCTCCTACTAGCATATCTAGGGCCAAATCTTCAATTCCTGAAATCTCCTTTAGGAATTGTCTATTGGGTACTTCTTGATTCACATTGTCTAAATTTTGATTCCTTCCCCAACCTCTACTATCATTATCTCTACTTGAATCAGGTTGGTCCCATCTCAACATCCTATGTAGTTTTAAATATATTTAGGAACTAATTATTATATGATTGAAAAATATATGTATATATCTAGTATGAAACCCAATTGTATTTCTATATATCAAACACATAGTCACTTATAAAATTTATACTATCAATAAAAATATCTAAACTATCTATTGATTGAAATAAAACTAAATTATTCCAACTATTTCAACTATCATCATAATATTTTATTTTGATTGCATTAAAATATCATCAAAAACCAATTGAAACTCAAAAAACTAAAATTATATCCTCATAATCTTTTTTTCACAATATTTTGCTATATATTTTTTAATTCTATTTTCACTGTGTGAATATAATCTCCAATATATATCTTTGTCAAACTAAGAACTACATATATTTTCAAAATTGAACCATTCAATCATCACTGAAAGAAAAATCCTTACAAAGAGAATTCATGATATGTATTTCTCAAACTATAAACCACATATCTTTTCTTAATTTGAAAAAGAAACTAAGCCATCAAAAATCCTTTCTCAAGTCATAATTACAAATTGAGAACCATCTTAACACAATATTTTAAAACTTTTAACAATGTTTCTACCCTTTAAAAATGAAACTATTTTATTATTTTTAGAATATTGGAGTTCTATTCCTAAATAATAAAGGGGCTGAGTAATGTAAATTAGTAAATAAATATACTTTAATTATCCTAATGATTTGTGTAAATAGATTTTTATTTATCTTTTTTAAATATAGCATAAAGTGAGAGAAATTAGAACTTAACTTATTTTGGTTGATCTGAACTGAGACAAGGTCTGATATTGGAGTAGGATAGAGAAATAGTCAAAAACATATCCCTAATCTTCATTTCTTGATTAGACAGGAGAATAAAAAAAGACACCCTACTGTCCAATGTTATAGTCTCATTCCAACACTATTGTTTTGAGGTTAAAAGCTTTTTGGGTTCTATTCAGAATGCCTGTGTTACCTATCATTAAAATTTCAAGGTTTGGGACCTCATGGATCTTGCTATGTGCCTATTTTAATCTTCAAAATCTCTTAGGAGCTCCTGGTTCTTGAAATTGAATGCAAACTTAGAAAAGATAGAGAAGGGGTTAGTGTGTAAAGTATACACTGGATGCAATTCACACCTCATGTGTGGCAACGTTGCCTACATACCAATACTCTGAAGAGGGATAAAGTTAATGTAGTTCTCCCATTAAAATGCTTGGTATAATTTGTGGATGATCAATGAAATTATAATGATAAATTATATGTGCTTCAACTAGCTAGGGATTGGGGCAATGACTTAAGTAGTCTTGAAACAATGTTGTAAGGTTGTGCGCAAAGAATGAGGAAGAGTGCTTGATTGTATTTGGTTGTATTCTTTCCTCTCTCTTGTAAATGAGTGCCAACCCTTGTAAATAGACTTTGAATTGCCTTTTATAGGTTAATTAATGATTGTGGGTTAAATGAATTCTTGTTAGGCTGATAGGGAAAAAGTGAATTTGGAGAATAGTACTGAAAACATGACACCTTGGGTTTCATCGCTCCTATTTTATTTGGGTTCTATTGTCCTAAGGGGATGAGACCTATGGGGGGTGGATCTAGGCTTGAAAGGGTTGCCTGGGTCTGAAAGAGCTAAGTTTGAAAAGCTTTGGATGACTAATAATTAGTGACAAAAGTAGCTTAGAAGGGTTCTGTGAGACAATAGGAGGACCTATGGATTAGGTGTCTTAACCATACTGAAGTTGTATAATTTTTCATTTTACATGACTATATTTGCCCCCCCTTTATTCTAGTGATGTAGCAAATTAAAATACTAGGATAAAATAAAATAAGAATCACACTTGAACTTACCTGTAAGGGTGAAGCTCATGAAGCTGTGTGATGTTGGATATGCATAGAGAGAGCACACTTGTGAATTATGAATCTAAAATGAAAACATAAATTAGATTATTTTTTACTAGATAGGCTATATCTAAAATAAGAATATACAAGATCTGATTAAGAGGAAGAGAAAGAAATGAATACACCTTACCAGGTATGTGAACTAATACAAAACTTGTAGTGATGTTGGATTGTGCTAAGTGTGTGTTGAATCAAGAGTAATATCATGAACAGAGTTGAGTTCTCAATTCCCTATAAAGTGTCTCAATAATGAAAAGGTTGTCCTTTTGGGTCCATCATTGCCAACTATGTAAAGTTAAATAATCATATATATACTAATCGATGTCTAGACTGTGTCTAATCCCTTTGAATAGGTGGCTCAAGAATACAAATGTTAGGTAGACCTTTGGATCCATCATTTCCTCATGAAGTGAAGCTATAAAGTGATATCGGTATAGAATAGATGTCATATGAGATGACTCATGGAGCCCATGGATGTGCTATAAATCTGACAACATGGCATGGATAGCCTGAATGTGTGCTAGAAACTAGGCCACTCGTAGCCATTTTGAAAGATGAAGGTTAGGCTTGTATGAAAACCTCTCCAAAACTGATATAAAATGCTTATGTGAAAGCTAACTTGGGAACTCAGGTAATCAAAAATCTAAACTTTTATGAAATTTTAACTCAAATGTGATGCTAACCACCTATATATGGAGTAAGGCACATAACTACTAATCATGCTTAGAATAAACTAAACTCAAAAAGAAAAGAAGATCAATGTGTTGTTCACATTGGCCCCGATCACTGATGTCTAGAACATGGGTTATGATATGAAATTTATACCAACTACCTAATCTAAACTAAAAATAAGAACCATCATGTCACACATGATAACCCACTATATCTAATAAAATTGTACTAAAACTACTAAATCTGACTAATCTAGAAGTGCAAAAACTATCCTTAAACTAAAATTTTGCCTATTTTGAGAAACCTTGAGTGTTTTCATACCTAGATAAGAGTGCCAAAATGTGGACACCCCTATGTTTGGTGCTACTATGAATTTTTGACACTATTGTCTGATGTGAAAACTAATTGCTGATCTGAAACTATCACTATTTTTCTTCTTTGGTTTGACTGGTTTGACCTCTATATTTTATATTGAGTGTTTTGAATGATACTATTTCAACTTTTAAGAGGTTTAATTTATGTGAAAAAAACCCTGTGTGATTCCCCCTCTTCTGAGAGTAGGAATGATGAAACTACAATGACTACCCTCGGAAGAAAAGAGTCCTAAAAGTGTGTTAAATTGTATAGATGTAAAATATAGCATTGAATATTTAACAATATATTTTAAGATATAGGAATATTTGAACTAATATATTGTTAGATCAATAGGGGTATGCCTATATAGATATAACAATCTAAGATCATATGCATGATATTGAACTAGACTAGTAATTTTATATATTAGTTGTTAGTTTGTTAGCAAGCATGGAGGGATAGAGCATGATGTCCATCATGGCATCCAAGAAGTAAGATAAATGCATGATTGGAATCATGGAATTGCACACGGTGAGGAAACAAATAATAAAATGAGCATACGAAGCAAGAAGCATACAAGGGTGGGCAAGGGGCCACACAAACAAGGGACATGGACACATGTCATTCAAACTAGAAGACAAGCATGAAAGGCATATTCAAATTCCACATACACATATAAGTGGAAAAATAAAAGTTGGCACAAGGGCCATAAGCACATGAAAGAGTACAAGCAAAGGACATTGGCAAATTTCCTAAGGCACACACATGAATATAATCAAAAGACATTGGTAGATGATCTAAGGCATAAATAGAAGATAATAAAAAAACTAGAAAGTGCAATCACATAAGCTATGCTAAGCAAGGAATGAAATAAAAAGTAAGAATTAGAAGATACAAACACATCTAACTAATCAAATCAAATGTGAAAGTATGCAAAACATGTGTAGTACAAGACTAGGTATATGCTAATAAATACACAAGTGTTAGGTACTAGTGAAATGTGGATGTATTAATCTATGTAATCTAGTAAGGAATGTGCATCAATATGATAACTCCAAGTGTGTAGTGTAGGAATGACATAACCTAGATGGTGTAGTCATGTAGAAGATGCCCCCAGTGGGTGTGTATAGAGATGTGTGTCTTAAATGTAGAAGTAAAAATCCCCCCTCGATGGGTAGAGTGAAGCAATCAAAGAGCTAGATGTCACTGTGCACACTCAAATAAGATCAAGTGAAGAATGGTAATGCATAAAATTAACATACAATAGCATGAAATAGCGAAGGTAAGTCCTAGCATGATAGTAGTAATGTAAACATGGATGACGCATACAATCAAAAAATATTTTTGGTGTTTTTGTAATTTTTTGAATGTTTTTGTATTTTGAAGTGTTATATTGTGCTTGTATTTTTGAAAATATTTGAACTATGTATAATCAAGCAAGAGATAATATGTATAATCAATGATACTAATCGATGAGACTCGAATGAGACCCCCTTTCATGGTATCCTGTATCAAATAATGGGATCATGTCTGATCGTGAGGCATGATGGAGGGTCTGAGATTGTGTAACTAAAATCTATGTACATTGTAACTGCTCTAAAATATTTAAAGTGGAAAATGAATGTGGCGTCCCCTTGTGACTCCAAGAAGTGGATGCAAGTATAGGGCTCTTAGGGACCCATCTAAAAGTAGGAGAATAATCTCTGTGAATAGGTGCTCTCTATGTAACTATATGAGTCTATAATGTAACTACTCAAAGTGTGTACACTGTAGATGAAATCTATCTATAATCCTAAAACTATGAGGGTGTATGAACCCTCTGTACTGGTGATGTATCCTGAAATTATGTCTGACTCTGAACTAGAAGCAAAATTAAAATTAGAGTGGAAACTGAAATAGGTGAAAGAACTAGAACTGGTGACTATAAGCTAGTAGATGCATCTAAAGTGGGGAGTGATAACTCATAAAGAACTCTGCCAACTATAATAACTTGATTAGCATGAATAAATTTCATGCATCTATGAACTATAGAAAGTACTACCCTAATTTTTTGAATCCATGGTCGACCAAGTAATATGTCAAAATTTCCTGCACTGGGAACTATAGTCAATGGTGTGGCCACATATGTAGGACCAACCAGTAATATAAGTACTATCTCACCCAATGAACTATGTACATGCACACTGAAACCACTGATAACTATGTCTATCAGAGTGATATCTTGATCTGAATATCCTAAATATTATAATAGTGTGAAAGTGCACATGTTAAGATTGGAACTGTTGTCGATGAGTATACTTTAAATAGGCTAATTCTAATTATATGCTCTGATAAATAGTGCATTGTAACCTATATTATCCTTGACAATCTCATGATCTAAAAAATATATTGAAGGCTTGGCTAAAACTCTAGACTCATACACCCATATCATATTACTCAAAATATGTGATTCCATTAAAGGTGCCTGGTATGTATGGTGAACACCTAATGTTTCCCATTTCTCTTGTTTAGAATGTTGTGAAAATGGATCTAAAAAATTTTCAAAGCTTTATCTTGTGTTTATTTTTTCTTTGGAGGCTTAGCTGAAGTACCCACATCAAGTAGATTATCATCAATTAAATCCTATATTTCATGTCACAAATTGATGCATATGTTTGTTGTATGGCTTGCCACCCTATGAAAATCATAAAATGCATGTTGGTCATATCCTCATAAAAGAGGCTTTGCTGTATCTCCTTCCTGAATATGAGGGAGTGTGATGATGTTACATTCTAATAACTACTATAAAACCTTGTCTAGAAAAAATGGTACATTGGTAAATGTACGACGAGGAGGTGTCGATAGAACCACATGTTGAGGGGGCTTGAAAGCCACATTAACTATTGGTTGATTATTATACTTATTATCATTGATTTTGACCTTATATGGGACTTTGTTGTTACTCTTATTAGTTGTGTTTGGGATAATTGAATACTTAAGTTTTCCCATTGAAATTAGCTTAACTTCTCTTCCTTTGAGTGTGTGACATAATTTAGTGAAGGAAGAGAATATTTTAAACATAATAGATTCATGAAGTACTGGTAGACAAATTTGTTTGAGGATGTCCTATAGCTCTTGATTAGCTATAAGGCTAGTTAACTTAGCCAAAATAGTCTTGTATCTAAGAACATAATTCATGAGAGGCTCATTTGACCTTTGTTTCAACTATGCAATCTGTGCATATGAAACCTTATCACCAATATTGATACTAAAATGTGCTAGGAACATGTCTGCTAAAGGATTGAATGTTATGAGTGACTGATTCGATAGATTATAAAACCATTATAAGGCATAATCCTTTGGGCTCCATGGAAATAGCTTGGTAAGTAGCTAGTTATTAGGTACACAATCCAAGCATGCTATGTGAAAGCTCTCAAATGTGTCTCTAGATCACCTTGACCATCATAAATAGTAAGCTTGGGATGAATAAATCCTTATGGCAAGGGTGTATATAGAAGAATAAAATAATCCAAAGCCTAAGTATGTCTAGTGGTACCTTGTTCAAGATGTTGCACCTTAGATTGAAAAGATATGTTCTCTTGCAGAAAGGCTACCACATCAAGAGATAGGGGTGTACTAGCTACAACCAGTGGCATAGAAGAAGGTTGGGCTATTATAGGGGGTGGTTGAGACATAATTGCCCCTGTAGTGTCATTTGTAATTGGCTGATCTAAATGACTATAAGACTCAACTTACTTAGCCTTTTTGATTTCCATGATGGATTGCAAAATTTGTGTATGATCTTTAGGTGGTTCTTTAATTCTTTCTCTAATTTTTTTTAAAACAAAATATTTGTTGAGGACTACTTCATTATTAACAATAGGTGGAAGTGGATTGGTAGTCTAATGTGGTGGAGCAGGAGCATTGGTGTGTATATCATCATTGGTATTTTCATACTGCTCATGATCAGAGTTATCCGCATAGAATTTTGCATAATCTAGATGTGTATAATCTATAATAAGAATCTGATTTGGTTGTTTATCCATGGTATATGATCAATTTGAAGGAATATGAGTAATTCAAGAGGATTTACACTAAGTCTTGCATTTCATCTTGAGGGAAAAGATGCAAGGAACTTAGGTGGCATAAGGAAAACAACTTGGATAATAGCAAAAAATATTAAGCTAATATAATCTAAACAAGGAACTAGAATATGCATAGAAAAGATATAGAGATTCAAAATATGTAAGATGGTACCGCAAGAAGCAAAAAGTGATAGTATATGCAACTAAAGATTTTTTAGAAATACTTGTACAAAATACTAGGAATTATTAATGTTGAAACTGATTTTTTGAGTTTGATATGCAACTAAATTTTCATAAATGATGTAAAAATTACTAAAAATAATTGAGAACGTATTTGATACAACTAAGGTTTTGAAAGAATTTTTTAAAAATTAGTATAATAATTTGAAAATTTTAGACAAAATTTATATAATTTAGCTTGAAAAATTTAGGAAAAATCTAAAAATATTTATAAAATTAGAAATATATTTTTCCTAGTGGTTTGAAAGTGTTTGTATGCAAATAAGACCTAGTATATGCAAACTAAGGTTTGGGTAAATTTAATGAAAATATTTAAATTAATTTATAGTTTTCTAATTTTTAAATTTAGGAAAAATCAAATAAAATATTGTAAAATATCATAAATAATTAGCCTTAAGGTTTTTGTGCAAAAATTTGAAGTCAGGTTCACCAAATATTTTATTATTTTTAAAATATTGGAGTTATATTCTTAAATAATAAAGGGGTCAAGAAACATAAACAAATAAATATAACTTAATTAGCCTACTGATTTGTGTAAATAGATTGTATTTTTACCTTTTCTAAATATAGTAAGAAGTGAGAGAAATTAGAACTTAGCTTATTTCAACTGATCTGGACTGAGACAAGGTCTGATACTAGAGGAGCAGAATAGAGAAACAGTCAAAAATAGATCCCTGAACTTATTTATTCATTATATAAGAGCACCAAAAACATGACACCCTATTGTTTGGTGTTGTAGTCCTATTCTGGCACTATTGTCTTGAGGCTGAAAGCTTTCTAGGTTCTGTTCAGAATGCCTATGTTGCCCTGTCACTTAAATTTCAAGGTTTGAGACCTCATAGTGCTCATTGTGTGCCTATTTTAATATTCAAAATATATTAAGATCTCCTGGTGTTTAAACTTGAATGCAAACTTGGGAAAGAGAGAGAAGGGGTTAGTGTGTAAAGGATACACTAGATGCACTCCATGTGTGGGTACGCTACCTACATACCAATACTCCAAAGAGGGATCAACCTAATGTAGTTCTCCCATTGAAGTGCTTGATGCAATTTGTGTATGATTAATAAAAATAGAATGCAAAATTAGATGTGTTTCAGCTAGCTAGGGATTGGTGCAATGACTTGAGTAGGCTTGAAACAATGTTGGAAGGTTGTGTGCAAAGAATGAGGAAGAGTATACTTGTTTGTATTCTTGTCTCTCTCTTGTAAATGAGTGATAACCCCTGTAAATGGACTTTAAATGGCCTTTTATAGGGTAATTAATTATTTTGGGTTAAATTAATTCACATTAGGCTAACAGGTACAAAGATAAGGAACTAGAAGAATCTGATCATTAGAGGCAAAAGTGAACTTGGACAATAACATTGATAACATGACACCTTGGGTTTTAGCACTCCTATCCTATTTGGGTGCTGTTATCCTAAGGGGATGAGACCTAAAGGGATGGATCTAGGCCTGAAAGGGTTGCTTGGGTAAGAAAGGGGTAAGTCTAAAAAGCTTTGGATGATTTGGAATCAATGAAAGAAGTAGCCTCGAAGGGTTATGTGAGCCAACGGGAGGACCTATGGATTAGATGTCTTAGCCATATTGAAGTTTTACAATTTTTTATTTTACATGACTAAAAAAACCATAACATTATAGATTGTATTCCATTTCAATCTATATGTCAAAACTTTAACAAAATATATACTCAAAATTTCATGAGAAAACCATTATAAGAAATCATGTTTTTGAGCACTATGAAATCATTAAATCTCAAGAAACCATGACTAGAATACCATAACAAATTATTAGATCTTTCACATAATTTTGAAATTGAGAAAACAACATATAACAACTTTCTAAGGATCAATCACTTCTTTTACTATTATTTCATATTCACAATTTTAGAACAAAACCCAAACATATCCTTATATGCCAATAAAATACATGCAAATCAAAATTGTGTATGAAATATTTCCACAACATTCCATCATATTATCTTTAAAAATATTTAAAATCCATCAAAATTTCTAATATTTTATCCTTTATAAAACCCTAAACATATGCATGAAACTACAACTTCAAAATACTGAAATACCCAACATTTCAATATAACAAAAAATCATCAAAACCCAAAATAGAGATGTGTAAATATAGAAAATAACCTCCATTATCTTCACATATAAATTTAAACATACTATATTTCCACAACCTAACCATGTAGAACTTATCTTTCGAAAACCCATGTTTGCATGAAATTGTAGTTTTGAAATAACAAAGTCACCACTGAATAATATATTTGCATGTTTGAACATATTCTCTTTTTTATCATTTATTTATGAAATACCATAAACTTATTTTAACCTTTCCAAATATTCATGAAAACAAACAAACATAGTTCATTTTTACACAAAAACCTAAGTTTGCATGAAACTATAAATATATTGTTTTCAAACTAGAACTGGTATGCTTGAACCACCATTTTAAACTATCAACCAACGTAATAATAGAACTATTATATGCATTCAAGCAAGAAAATCCCTATTATAGTCAAAAAAATACCATTCTTTGAACCATACTAATAACCATATCTTTATCTTATCATCTATCAAGAATAATAACTATATATCAAAAATTGAAACCATTTCATTGATATGTCATGCAAAGAGATGATATGACAACCATAAAAATATAATATCTTCAACTTTCCAAACCAACATGTAGTGATTTAAATAGATTTCTAATACTTATCAAAACTTATCAACATGTAGACCAAAAACCAACTTTCTTTTCATGCAACCAGAAACCATTCAAAATAACTCATTCTTTTCTTCAAAATTTAATCACTTTGTTATTTTCATACCTATATGCACTGCCTTACAAATTTATTCTCACAAATTTTTGTTTGAAAATCCCAAATTCTAATCTAACAGAGTGTCTCTTACGTGACAGAGCTTCATAAATGACCAATAAAAAAGAAAAATGAACTCTTTGTAATCCAAGTCTAAACATTAACTACTTGTGTCTATGTGCACATTCATATTTGGTTAATAAAATCAATAAAAAAAATTATCAATCCAATAAACTATTTAGTTATATCATCAAATTAAGCCATGACAAATATGCTTGATAAAACACTTACCAATTTACAAGATTCAAAGCATGTATCATATCTTATTAATTCCTTAAATTGCCAAATGATCTTACCAAGATATCGAAGCCTCTATCATGCTTTGTATTAACTCACCCTACCAAATAGCATACCATGAAGTCTTCCAAATATACTGCTAACATCAACTTGCCAACTAGCCGTTCATGAGTCTCGAGATTGGAAAAATAAAAAAAATCATCTTATGCCATGCAAACTTTGTGTCCCAAAACAATCCTATCCAAATTACGTTTGAAATCACCATGAGTATTTAGGACAAAATATATTTAGTTATATCATTTTAAAACTTTATTATAAATTACATTAGATTAGGACCTTTATCATAATGAAGCATTAAGATTAAAACTTAGAACCCCTTAGGTTGCTTAAATATACTTAGAAAATATTTTAAGTTTAAAAATTAATATCAAATTTTACCTATATCAAACTCATTTAATGTCATATTCATCATGAAAATCCATATATATACTTGTAAAATGAATTTGAATTAACTGAAAACCATTATAACCAGTCAATACTACATATGTATTTTGATCAAACCATGTCATACATTGACATTGAAAATATCAAATTAATTATCATAATCTGGTCAAAATGTCAAATAAAAACTAATTTAAAATTTGTTATAATAAATCCATATAAAATTTAAGTTGATGATCAATGTAGAGATCTAAATGCTATCATGACAATCTATAAGGCCTCTAATTTTGAGAAAACCATAAAAAATATTACCATTTCAAACTGAAAATATTGTACTATAATCTGATTAATAATCAACTAAAAAAAATGACTAATCAAAAACATTTAGCAATGATAAATATATATAAATATTTTATTCATTCATCCATTTATGATTTTTGAAACCACTTAAAATATAAATATAAATTCATAAACCAATAATCATCAAATTATAAATTAAAAATATGCATCTCAATATACTACTAATTAATCTAAGTCCTTGACTATGATTTTAGATGTCATGACTAAGTCATCACTATGTTAGAAAAGTATAGATTTTTAAAAAATATGAGGGTGTGAAAAATAGGCATAACATTAGTGACCTTGCTAGTCAATTTTAAAATAATAAAATTGAGTACTAATCAAATTGTTTATTATAGAAACATAATATTGCGAGTGTGATCCAGATAAATCATTTCTCAAGAATTTATGTGTGAACCCCTTTATAATGAATTTAAATAAGGGATGAGATGTTCTACTAGCATGGCATGAAGCAAGGTAATCATATAACAAGAAATTTTGGGATGAATGCAACTAATATAAATACCTTAAATATAATGTCTAAAAATTAAATATTACTTCAATAACTAGTTACAACTTTGTATATATTATTCATATATAAAGAAAAATAAATTTATAAATAATAATATCTGAAAATAATTGATATTTATAATAGAATTGAAACATTTTCATATTCTTCCTTCATAATGTGAAACTTCATCCATTTAAAACACTTGTTGATCTTTTCAAAAGTAAAAGTTAAATAACAGTAAAAAAACAAACAAACAAAATAAGGAATAACAAGACAATAGAAAAGAAAAGAAACATAAAACCAAAAAAGAAGTAAAATAAAACAAATAAATTTGAAGAGAATCTAATCATGAAATAATTTTAAATGATGGTTGTTAACTAAGTAACATAACTAGTTTTCATCAAGGTATTTCAAATGAAAAGTATTATTTTTAAGTACAATTACAATTTGATAAGGACCAAACCATAATGAATCAAATTTATTATGTTTACCAGGATCTTCATGAGCTTTGTCCCAGTATAAAGCTAGATAATCAACTTTAAATTTTTTATTATAAACTTTTTTATCAATTTTTTTTTTTAAATTTTTGTTTATCCCTCTCTAATTTCTACAACATTGTTGCTTTTGAATCATCAAGAGCTATTAGATCATGTAATCTTTGTTCAATCAAATTTTTATCTTCAACAACATATTATAAAGTAGTTTTAACTGAAAAAATTTAAAGTTCTATTGGTAAGGTGGCCTCAAATCCATATACTAACATAAAAAGTGAATAACCAATTTCTACCTTGACAATAGTCCTATCAGTCCATAAGGCTTCAAAAAATTTAAGATGCCAATTTATTTTATTTTCACAAACTAAATTTTTCATGATTGAAATTATATTTTTATTCATCGAATCATTTTAACCATTAATCTAAGGGTAATATTTAGATGAATAACTATATATAATAGAGTATTTTCCCAAAAATTCTAAAAATTCATTTGAAATAAATTGAGGTCCATTATCAAAAATGATTTCATAAAAAAATCTAAATCTAGAAAAAATCTAATTTTTTAAAAATAAAATTATGTCACATGTTACAGAGCTTTTATGTGCTTTGTCCTTAGGTCACTTAATAAAATAATCCATCACTATCAATATATACCTATGACTAGTTGAATAAAAATGTATATATGAAATAAAGTCAATACCCTATTTTTTAAATAGTTTTTTAGGTATAACAAGATTTAAATACATTGCAAGCAACTTATTTATATCAACAAATAATTGATACAACATACAAGAATAAACCAACTTATAAGCATCTTGAAATAATGTAGGCCAATAATATCTTGCTCATAAGATCTTATAAGTAATAGTTTTTGCAGTATAATGTCCACTACATTTTTCTTCATGACAACCTCTAAGAATTTTTTTGAGTTTGATCATGCATAAGGCATCTTAATAAAACTCCATCTCTATTTTGATAAAATATAATTTTTTTTAATAAACAAAAATTTAAAGCATTTAAATATAAGAAACGTATTTTTTTCTTATCTAAAGTATTAAGACATGATTGATTTTGAACATAAAAGACTAAGTCATGATACCAATCATCTTCAACCAACATACAATATCATTTATTCATCTCAAGATCAAATTTAAATTTCTTATAAAAATAAGAAATCTTCATGGTCTTTAAATGAGGCTTTGCATTTATATTATCATCAACTAATAAGACCAAAACATTAATATTTGAAGAAGCATTTTCAACTAAATATTTTATCAAGTCATTATCTTTAATTATTCTTGAAGTTTTAAATTCAAGATGAAACTCTTGAATTCGTAATATTCACTTTGAAAGCCTTCCTTGAATGGTTGGTTGTTTTAAAAATAAGATAAAACAAGAATGTAGATCATATTAAAACCTTGTTTCTTATCAATAAATAATGAAATTTAATCAAAAAGATAACTAATGATAAAACAAATTTCTCAATAAGAGGGTACATATTTTCAACATCTTTTAAAACTTGATTCATATAATCAATTGATTTTTCATCATTATTTTCAAAATCTTGAGTGATAACAACTCCAATTTATTTTTCAACAACATTAACATAAAGAATGAATGCTTTCTTTAAATCTAGTTTAGAAAGATTTGGAGCACTTGTAATGACATTTTAAACATTATTGAATGTTAAATCAGCACCTTCATCTCAAGTATAAATTTTAAATTTCTTAAGCAATAATTACAAAGGATTAGACTTATCAACAAAACCTGATATGAATTTCCCAACAAAGTTAATTTTATCAAAGAAAGACCATTAACTAGATTGATTTTTAGGAGGAGGTAATTATTTAATGAATTTTATACATTTAAGATCTATAAAAATATCATCTTTAGAAATGATATATCTTAATAACTTACATTTGGTAACATCAAAAACTGATTTCTTTAGATTCAAAAAAATTTCATACTTTCTATATATTATGAAATCTTTATGAAGATGATCTAAATATTGTTTTCATCTTTTCAAATGAATAGTGAGATCAAATAGATAGACTTAAATAACATTGTCAATCAAGTCATCAAAAACAACATCCATAACTCCTTTAAAATTAGATTCTACATTAATTAATTCAAAAAATATTATATTATAAGAAAATGTCCATCTATGAGTAATAAAAGTAATTTATGTCTATCTTTAATATTTACAAAAATATTATTATAATCAAAAAATACATCTAATAAAGACATTATTTTTTATCCTACAACTTATTACAAAATCTGATCTATACTTGGTGGAAGAAAATTATGATTAACTCTAGCTTTATTCAAATCTTTAAAATCAACACAACCTAATATCATCATTTTCCTTCTTGATTGGAATTAAATTAGCTACCCATTCAGAATATTTTATAGGAAAAAGACACCATCATCAATCATTTTATCTAGATCTTTGTTAATGGTGTCTTTTCAATAAAAAGTTAATTCTTCATATTTTATATCTTATAGGTTTAATACCAAGTTTAATAGGTATATCATGGTTCATAATATCAATATTATAACCTTTTAGGTCTTTGTATGACCAAACAAATTAATCAATGAATTATGTGAATAATTTAATGAATTTTACCTTCTCACTTGCGGTAACTTGAATTCCTAAATAAACATATTTAAGATCCTCTTAAGTACTTAAGTTGATAGGAATAGTTTCACCTATGATTCTCCTGAAAGGATCTTCCATTCTAGAATTATTAGGTTGATTATTAGGTGTAAACATAGATTCTAAACTTATTAAAACAACAAATAATTTATTAGTACTTAATTACAAATAATCTTCATAATTTATATCTTATAGGTTTAATACCAAGTTTAATAGGTATATCATGGTTCATAATATCAATATTATAACCTTTTAGGTCTTTGTATGACCAAACAAATTAATCAATTAATTATGTGAATAATTTAATGAATTTTACCTTCTCACTTGCGGTAACTTGAATTCCTAAATAAACATATTTAAGATCCTCTTAAGTACTTAAGTTGATAGGAATAGTTTCACCTATGATTCTCCTGAAAGGATCTTCCATTCTAGAATTATTAGGTTGATTATTAGGTGTAAACATAGATTCTAAACTTATTAAAACAACAAATAATTTATTAGTACTTAATTACAAATAATCTTCATAATTTAATACATAATCATCATGATCAAAATAATTACCTTTAATGAATAAATCTATGTGTTCATCACAACTAAAAATAGGCCAACTACTATCTAAATCTAGAATTTTAGTTTTAAAAAAACTAGAAAAGAGAAAAGTCTATGATTGGTTCACTCTCACTTAGAGTTGGATTAGATGTGAAAAAATCAAGCTTATCAACTTTATTATTATATTCTATAAAAATATGAGTGATATTGAAAGCTTCAAAATGTTTAAGTAAAGACTATTTTTTTTAGTATAACTATGTAGATGAGTTTTATTAGTTTTATAAATTTTATGAACTTGTCTAACAACTAATATAGAATCTCTAAAGACCTCTAAATATTTAATATTAAGTTCAATGTATTTTTCTAAACTTAAACATAAAATTTTAAATTTTGCAGAATTATTAGTGTTTTCAAATGATAATTTGTAAGCATAACATAAAATTTTACCAATAGGAGAGATTCAAAAAATATTAGCACTACTAATTTGTTGAGAACAAGTTCCATCAAAGTATAATGTCCATAAAATATTTTTCTCAAAGAATTCTTCATGCTAATTTTCTAGTTCATCTAAATTCACAACTCATAAGTTTCAAATCCTATCTCAACATAAGCAATAATAGAAGAAGTGGATGATTCTATAGGTGTACTAGACCAATCTTCTCTTTTTATGAAAGTAATTTCATTACTAACCGGAACCTTTGTGATATATTTTCTAATAAAATCACTTGTTGATTTTGACTAGTCTCTTCCTAATAATATAGCATTATTACTAAGAATGTCTAAAATTTGGACATTAGTCATGCATCTAATTCTTTCATCTTGAGTAATTTTAACGACTATGTCTTGAAACCTACCACAACTTTCAATTTGTCTAGAATCAAATCAATTAAGTTTCCTATTGTTAGTTCAATATGAGCCTAATTGATCTGTAATAAATTTAAGTATTATATTCTTTGAAGCATCTGTATTTAATATACAATTATGAGTTACTTTATTATCAATTTTAACTTAAAAATAAAAAAGAGGTATATAATATTTAGGAGGATCATAACTTTGAGCAAAAATAATTGATTATTCATTATTATCTTATTCTTGTAAGCTTACATTAGTTTTAAAAATTTTAATAGCTTCATTAATTTTATCGAGTTATCTTGGAAGACTAGTTGCATGTAGTAATGAGAATCCAACTTTGATTGTAGATAAATCATTAATTATATTATAAGTTTAGCATCAATTTATCAAGAATTTTTAGACTTATAATGTTGATATTGAATATTATTATAACGAGTTGATAAAAGAATATTTTAAGAAAAATTATTAGCTAAACTAATTGAAGAATTATTTTGAATTGTTTTACTTTTATCATTAGAAGAAGAATCATTATTTACTATTTTGTTATTTTGAAAAGAGTTATAATCTTTATTTTTATTATTAACAACATAAACACCTTCATTTTCTGATGGATCATCAAGAGTATATATATATTTATGTTGTCTGCTTGATCTTCAGATATAAGATCTTTTCCTTGAAGTTTTTTTTTGAATAGCAATATATGAATCTAGATCATGCTCTAATCCACACACATTACAGTAATGATTTATTTTTTATTTTTTATTTTTAATATTGTTCCTATTAGATTAAGAAGATTTATCATTTAGTTATCTTTTAATAGCAACTTGTTTATTTCTTAGATTTTGAATGACTTTTAATTTTTTTGCATTATCTGAATTTAAGATTGTAAAAAACCTATATTTAAACCCAATACATTTAAGCTTTTTTCATATTCAATGCAAAATTTTATAGTTTCATCGTATTCTGTAATGTCTCTATCTTCTAAGGCCTTTTTATACTTTAAAGGTAAAGCACCACAAAAGTAAAGTTTAAATAATTTTTTATAAAGTCTAAGATCATGAAAAATCTTTTGATACAACTTAGTAAATCTAGTAATAAAATGGTATATAGTCTCACCTGGATCAAGAGATAAATTTACAAGATCATTGACTAGATCAAGATCTTCTTTAATTTTTTTAGACACTAATTCTAACTAATCTTTAATTTCTTTCCAAGTGCCAATTGTTTTAGCAGACAAACTAACAAAATCTTGGTAAGCTTTATCTTCAAGTGTTTAGACAAAAATTATTAAATAAATCTTTTCACTTGTTATACCAAGAGTAGAAAAAACTAATTTAAAAGAATCTAAATGATCTTTTCAAGATTCTTCAGAAGCTCCAAAAAAATTTATTATATTTAATCCTTTTAGTGAAAGTAACTTACTATCTTATTTCTAATGTTAAGTAGATTTCCATAAATCCATGGATTTACAACAATTTGATATTTTACTTCAACTTCAGAACTATCTTCCACTTTAGTGAGATCATTTTGATCTCTATTATCTTGTAGACCTCATATCATGTCATGTATTCTCTCTTCTAGTTATCCTATTGAAAGTTTCAATAGTTTCTTCAACCTAAACTGATTGATTATCTTGGACCTAATTTAGTTGATTTAATTGTAGATTTATATTTATAGATTTAGAGGGCATAACCAAATCATCAAAAATAAAAGAATCAGAAAGAAAACAAGTTCTAGGTCTAGGATTAGCAAATTAAAATTCTAGTTTTATCTTCTTGAATTCATTTATTTATATTTAAAATGTCTTGTTGAGTCTCACGAGTAAGATTAAAATACCAATCTATCTAAAATTATATAATTTTTTCTTCTTTGTTTATGACTTGAATGACATGCTGAAGATTATGAGGATGATTATACCATGTATAATGAGTTAAATTAAAAGCAATATCAACTTGATCATCAGCAAAATCAATTACAAGTTGGATAATAGAAGTCTATCTTCCAAGTACCATGATCAAGAAGAAAATACAAATTTAAAATAAATAATATTTTTGAAAATATCCTTATCAAAGTCAACAAATGTTGATGATAAAAATTATGCCATCAACTAATCAACCATTTCGTCTATTGTGAAAGTTAAGTTGGAATCGTACCAGTCTAATAGTAAGGTTCTAAAGGTTTAATTATGATCCTAAAGATGTGAGAGTTTTTTTAAATTTTTTGAGAAATAATAAATAATCTATTGAATATAACATATTCTTTTATAATTTTAAAAATTCACTTATTAAATAATGAATAAGTTTAGATATGAATGTGCAATCTATCATATCTGACAGAGAAGGTCTATGAACAAGATAATCTCTTAAAAAAAAAATTTGATTCAATAATATAATATATTTCAAAGTAATATCTTACTTTTATTATAATAAATTTCAAATAACACCAAGATAATAAATCATAAATATAAAGTAAAATAGAATTGAGATAAATAAAAAATGAGCATATCTTTTATAAAATAAGCAACCAAACAAAACTCAATATACAAGAGACACAAACAAACAACAACCAACAAACTAATTAAGAAAAAATAAAGTATTAAATCTAAAATAAACAAGAACAAAATATAATAAAACTAAAATTAACTAAGTAAACAAACTAAACTAATGTAGAATCTAATTAAGTCTAACACTAAAATATTAAATAAAGAAAATTAATCTAATCAAATTAAATTAAAAGAAAAATAGAAATAAATAGTAAGTTAAAAGCAAATTAAATTAAAATATATTAAAAATAAAATAAATAGAAAGAAATTAGATTAAACTAAGTTAAAGTTAAAGTCAAAATAAAGTACAATATAGATAAAACATGCGAGTCTCAATAGAGAGAGTCATCTTAGCAAAATAGATCAATTTTATTTAAGAAACCATCTTGTTTACAAAATATCTTAAAAAGATAACTTTTATAATCAATTAGATCAATGAAAGGTTACAAACTATGAAATTTTCATCATTACTCAAGTTGAATACTTGGATTCTACACATAAAATTGTAAGTAGTCATCAAAAGATGTTAAAATTGATAAACTTTAGGTAATCTATTATAAATGGTAATATAAAAATTGGATATACCTGCATTGGCTAAGAAATATACTCAACCGTTAAATAAAGTATCATTGATCTATCTATAAAAGTCATGATATGTCAAAGAAGTTACATATAAGAGAGAGATAAATGATTGACTTCACAATGTATAAGTCGTCAATATCAGTGTTATTTCTCTTCTTCAAATGAATCCTTGATCTTATTTTATACTTCAAACTTGGTTGAAGAAGTTGTAACTAACTTTATTTAATTACTTATTTAACTTAATTACTTGACTTTTTAACAATTAATTAATATAGACAGTTGTTAGTTAAGGTTTAATTAAAACTAAAGTTTTAAGGGATCAAATATTTGAATATAGACCAGGTATTTTCTAATGGATGGGGACCCTTAATAAATTAATAATAATAAAAAATATATTTTTCAATAAATAATTAGATAAATCAAATTTTAGTGATATTCTTATCTATATTAATCTCATAATGCATATTATTAAAATTTTAAAAGTTTGTTGTACTTTTAAAACATCATAACAAAAATATTAAAACTGGAAAATTAAAGTATCAAATTTGAAGGTAATTAAGTTTCATCAAATTAAAATTTAACTAATAAAATAAAATCTATCTTTCTGATAACTAGAAGTCATCATAATTAGAAAGGACCTCAATTATTGGTTTTTTCCTGCTCATTCACACACTCATTGTATTTCATCTTGACTACTAAAAACTGAACCAACTTAGTTCCCAACTCACTTATATTATCATCAACTTCTAATTTAATCTTATTCACAACTCTAATCTCAATTTAAGTGTCTATGTAATTCTAATTATTTGACCATTTATATGAAGTGGTTGGATGAATTACAAGTAGTGGCTTTTCAAGGTTGTGTTTCTTGTAATATGAAAGTGGCTCTTTCAAATTTAATTTTATACATCCTAAAATAAGATCTCTCTAAGATGGTGTGAGATCATCAGAACAAGAAGGCAAGGCCAAATTGATAAAATTCTTAGCATGATCTATTTTATTGTCTAGCTAAGTTAGCTCATAGACATGATGTGGATCATTAACATGCTGAATTATCTCTAGAGTTAGTGACTGAATAAGAAGGTGATATAGATTATTTTTTAAGTGGTGAGAAGAACTGATATGAGAATGAGACCTAGCTCCAAATCTTAGAACATGAAATCCTCTGTTACCTCTATAGTTCACAAGATTAAAGGTTAAATTATTCAATACATTCAAGAATTCAGGGTCAGTTGCATCCAAGTGGATTAACATCCTAACTTTCCTCTTAGCAAACCTAGGACCAAATATTCTATCCCTAAAACCTCCCCTTGATAATTGTCTATTGGGTACTTCTTGATTCACATTGTCTAAATTTTGATTCCTTCCCTAAGCTCTGCTATTATTATCTCTACTTGAACCAAGTTGGTCTCAGCCTGACATCGTATATAGCTTGAAATATATTCAAGAACTGCTTATTATATGACTAAAAAAAAAATGTATATATCTAATATGAAACCCAACTATATTTCTATATATCAAACATAGTCACTTATAAAATTTTCATTGTCAATAAAAATCTCTGAATTATCTATTGACTAAAATAAAACTAAATTGTTCCAACTATGTCAACTATCATCACAATATTCTATTTTTATTACATCAAAATATCATCAAAAACTAATTGAAACTCAAAAAACTAAAATTATATCCTCATAATCTTATTTTACAATATTCTACTACATTTCTTTGATTTTTTTTCACTATGTGAATATAATATCCAATATATATCTTTGTCAAAATAAAAACTACACAGATTTTCAAAATTGGACCATTCAATCATCATTGAAATAAAAATATTTACAAAGACCATTCATGATATGTATTTCTCAAATTGTAAACCACATATATTTTCTCAATTTGACAAAGAAACTAACCCATCAAATCCTTTCTCAAGTCATAATTACAAATTAAGAACCATCTTAACACAACATTTTGAAATTTTTAACAGCCTTATTGCCCTTTAAAACTGAAACTAGAATATTATATATTTTATTCCATTTCAATCTATATGTCAAAACTTTAAAAAAATATATACTCAAAATATTGTGAGAAAACTATTTTAAAAAATTAAGTTTTTGACCACTTTGAAACCATTAAATCTCATGAAACCATGGCTAGAATAACACAACAAATAATTTTATTTCACATGATTTCTAAACTAAGAAAACAACATATAACAAATTCCCAAGGAAATTATCAATCACTTCTTTTACTATTCTTTTATATTCACAATTTTGGAATAAAACCCAAACATATCTTTCTGTGCCAATAAAATACATGCAAATCAAAATTATCCATGACATTCCATCATATTATCCTCAAAAATATTTTAAATCCATCATAATTTCCAATAATTTATCCTTTATAAAACCCTAAACATATGCATGAAACTTTGGCTTCAAAATATTGAAATACCCAACATTTAAATATAACAAAAAACTATCAAAACCCAAAACTAAGAGGTGCAAATCTATACAATAACCTCCATTATCTTCATAGAAAAAGTTTAACATACTATATTTCCATAACCTAACCATGCAGAATCTATCTTTCAAAAACCCATGTTTGTATGGAACTGTAGTTTTGAAATAACAAATTCACCAATGAATAATATATTTACATGTTTGAACATATTATATTTTTTTTAATCATTTCTTTATGATAGACCATAAATTTATTTGAACCTTTCCAAATATTCATGAAAATAAATAAGCAGAGTTCATTTTTACACAAAACCTTAAGTGTGCCTGAAACTACAAGTATATTATTTTCAAACTATAATGGGTATACTCGAAGCACCATTTTAAACTATCAACCAATAGAATATAAGAACTAGTATATGCAATCAAGTGAGGAAATCTCTATTATAGTCATAAAATACTATACTTTGAACCATACTGACAAACATATCTTTATCTTATCATTTGTTGAGATAAACAACTATATATCAAAAACTAGAACTATTTCATCAATATGTCATACAAAGATATGATATGACAACCATCAAACTCTAAGATCTTAAACATTCTAAAGAAATATGTAGTGATTTAAATAGACTGCTAATACTTATCAAAACTTATCAACATGAAGACCGAAAACCAACTTTATTTCCATGCAACCATAAAACCATTCAAAATAACTCATTCTTTTCTTTAAAATTTAATCACTTTGTTATTGGCATACTTGTATGTGCTTCCTTACAACTTTCCTCTCACAAATTCTTGTCTTCAGCTTCCAAATTCTAATCCAACAAAGTGTCACTTCCATGGAATAGTTTCATAAATAACCAAGAAAAAGGAAAGATGAACTATTTATAATCCAAGTTCAAGCATTAAATTTTTATGCCTATGTGCATGTTCATGATTGGTTGATCAATTCGAGACAAACAATTAGCAATCCACCAACCTATTTTTCAACGCCATCAAATTAATCTATGACTAATATGCTTGCTAAAACACTTACAAATTTTTAATATTTAAGGCATGTCCCCTATCTCATTATTTTCTTAAACTACCAAATGATCTTACCAAGATCTCAAAGCCTCTATCAAGCTTTGTAATAACTCACCTTACCAACTAGCATGCAATGAAGTATACCAAATATACTTCTAACATCAACTTGCCAACTAGATATTCATAAGTCTCAAGATTGGAAAAAACAATACAAATCATATTATGCCATGCAAACTTCGTGTCTCAAAACAAACCTATCCAAATTACCTTTGAAATCACCATGAGTATTTAGGATCTAATAGATTTAGTTATATCATTTTAAAACATTAGGATAAATTATATTAGATTAGGACCTTTATCATAATTTAGCATTAGGATTAAAACTTAGAACCCCTTAGGATGCTTAAATATCCTTAGGAAATATTTTAAGTTTCAAAATTAATATCAAATTCCACCTATACCAAACTCATATAATGTCATATTCATAATGACAATCCATATAGATATTTTTAAAATGAATTTGAATTAATCAAAAACCATTATAACCATTCAATACTACATTTCCATCTTGATCAAACAATGTTGCACATTGCCATTGAAAAAATTAAATTAATTATCACAATCTGATCAAACTGTCAACTGAAAACTAATTTGAAATTTATTATGATAAATCCATATAAAATTCAAGTTGAGGATCAATGTAGACATCTAAATTCTATCATGAAAATTTATAAGGCCTCTAATTTTGATAAAACCATAGAAAATATTACCATTTCAAATTGGAAATGTTGTACTATAATCTGATCAATAATCAATTAAAAAATAAATGATTGATCATAAATATTTAGCAGTAATAAATATATATGCATATTTTATTCATTCATCTATTTATGATTTTATAATCCACTTAAAATATAAATATGAATTCATAAACCAATCATCATCAATTTATAAATTGAAAATATGCATCTCAGTATACTACTAATTGATCTAGGTCCCAACTATAGTTTTATATGTCATGGCTAGGTCATCACTATGATAGAAAAGTATAGATTTCAAAAAATTGTGTCGGTGTGAAAAATAGGCATAACATGTACCAACCTTCAAAACCTTTTAAATTCCATAATGCATATCACATAGCTTTGTATAGTCCTTTGTGCCATACGAGCATTGATAGCTGCATTAAACATACATAAGTGGGGATATCATAAATTATTCCAATTCAGATTTCTTATAAAATATAATACATGACATTGTACTCAAATTATGTATTAAAGAGATCTAATAATCCTAAATTTTTAAAGGTTAGATGACAAATACTTGAATTTAGTATCTTATATGAAAACGTTGTTGGGATACCCTAGTCTCTTACATTCACCATTTACAAAATCATTTATATGATCTCTTCATATCCAGGGAACAATATCTTTCTCATTACCCAAATCATATTTCACCTCACCCAAATCCAATTAGTTGGAAATAAACTTCTTAAGAGGTATATTTTACAATAGAAGAAATAACAAACATTTCAACATGGACCCCATCTATGATATAGAAAAATCCATTAAAAATTACACTTATTACTTTGAAAAATAATTAAATTTAATTTCATAACAATGCACCTTTCTTTACTTTTACTTTTTGACATTACCTATTTTAATGTAACAAAAAGTATATAATTGTAAACAAAATTTGCACAAATGTTTTTAGTAACTTACAAGAAAACAAGACATTGTATGCTCATATCTTCCATATCATATATCAGTTGATTAACATAGTTTAAAGTAGTCCATATCTTTCATTACAAATAAAATCCATTGAAACTTTAACAATTGTTCAAAATTTTAAAATTCTAACTATTTTTAAAAGCTCAACAAAATTTTAGCTCATTTGTGATACCAACTATAACTTCACATAATTAGTACTCTCTAAACAAAAAGAGCCCTCAAATATTGTTTTGCATACACATTATTATGCACCTTCTTGGTTCCCCAAAAAAAATCCAATAATATGCAGAGAACACATTATAAATGTAGACACCTCATTTCTTCTACTTTGGTCACCAAGTCACTTTCCCATATTATTATACAAATTCCCCCAAATTTATTCCAATCACTCAAAATTGTTAATATAATCATTATTTTTATCCTGAATCAAGATGATCTATCTTTAATCAAGGTATTGCATCGTATCATGTAAATTTTTCAAACACATCTTGAATCAGATTATCACTTTACAACATCAATCCTAGTCAATTAATCCATTGAATCAAACATGCAATTAAATTTTTCCCATCCCACCAATTTTAAATATGGATTAATCAAACTAATTAATCATCTTAATTAATTTGTAAGATAATCCATATAGAGTTCATATTTTTCAATAAATCATATAATCATATTTTCCATCTTAAACTTGTGATGTCATCCAAGGATCCACTTGATAATTTAAAAATCATAAACCAAAGTCAAAGTTTATTTTCCAAGTCAAACTCAATGCAAGGAGAAAAGTGTGCAAGAGAGATATATGGCATGCTCTTACACACTCCAAGTATTCTTAAATGGATTTTTATTACTCGCTCAAAAATTTCATTAAAGAATCTCTTACATGCTCTTACACACCCTAAGCATGGGAAAATATGAGATATAGGACCTCTTCTCCTCCATTGATTTGGAACTTCATCTAACAACCCATAATAATTCAAGAAACATATAAATTAAGGAGCCATCATGCATTGTTAACAAACTTATTTTGTGCAATGAAGTGATGCTAATTTGTGAATCCAATTCAACCCACACCATCAATTTTACAACCAAATCATCCATTTGGAAGAGGTGGTGATACTAAATTGTCTACCCATCTTGACCTACCTTTGAAACTACATCGCATCCGATCTCATCCTAATTCATCAAGGGGATAGAAAAGTTATAATAAATTTTGTTTTCCAATTGTAATTATATTCCTTTTGCCTTGTTCAATCTAAGGATAGATGATAAATGTTTAGATTAGTTATACATTTCAATTATATTTTGATTTATGATAATGAAAAACTAATATTTATTGCATGATGCTACATATGGCACACCCAATGGGGCCACTCACACCCCACAATCACATTTGAAGTCTCCCAAGCTTGATTATCCAAACATTTTGTATTGTGTTAGCTAAATTTTATCCAAAATTTCCCAAAGATTATTAACATTTCCATTCTTAGATTCTTGTTAGAATCATCCTATGAATTAGAAAAATCATGAGTGAAATTGGTGAAATAGATTTGTTAAGTGACAAAATGATGTTCAGTCTGAAGCCCTATTTTTAAACTTAAGCATATTAGCAATAACTTTGGTAGAAACATATTTTATTTCAATAGAAATCTTTATGTTTGTATTGTCAAGTAGCATGGAAGAATTATCCTAACTTTGGTGAAATCACTCTAATGTAGATGAAATTATCTTTGTTTTGTGATAGTATATGTTTATAGATTGGTAGAATCATCCTAACTTTGGTAGAATCATTCAAATTTTAGTGAAATCATCTTTATTTTTTTGATACTTTATGTTTTCATATTGGTTGAATCATCATAACTTAAGTGAAATCATTTAGATTTCAATGAAATTATCTCTATTTTCTAACAATATGTGTTTGAAGATTGGAAGAATTATCATAACTTTGGTGAAATCATTCATATTTCAACAAAAAATGACTATTTTTTTATAATCTATGTCTGTAGATTGGTAGAATCATCATAAATTTTGTGGGATCATTCATATTTTATAATAATCATTTAGATTTTGGTAAAATTTTCTCAATTTTTATGACAATATATGTTTGAAAGATGGTAGAACCATCCTAAGTTCAGTGATATTATTTTCTATTTTCTGTAGACACCTAAACCTGGCCACCGATTACCTCCAATCAGGGTTTTGGCTAATTTTCACCTAAAATGCACAAGTTGGCCTAAAAAAACTAAAACACACTAAATGATGTGAAACTGACATATTCAAGTGCTTATTTTGGCCAAGATATCCCTAAATGAGATAATGCCATTTATGGGCCAGCTAACTTTGATCAGTTCATTTTGAGTCAAAATGCTAAGTTTGCACCTAGGTGCTCTGGATTGCTCTTTCCTATCAAATATTTTACATAAGACATGTTCCTTTGTTATTTGTTTTTGGAAACATCCTAAATGGGAATACAGTTCCAATGCATCTGATGTCACCTTCTAATTCTAATCTAATCAAATTTTGGACCAATAATAAGATATTCTGATCAATTTGGGTAATTTGTGCACAAAGTGCTTAATCATGATTAAGATCTAATTAACTCAAATCAAGGCCTAATTAATAAATCCTTGGAAACTTTTTGAATACTTAGTTTTATAAATGAATATTGAATAACTGCATCATGAAGTGACCTCATTTCTTGGAAAGACATCCCTAGGCCATAAATGCCACAAATATCAAGATTCATACCTCCCATGCCTCATCAATGATTTCCATGATGCCTTCCATGCCTCTTAATTTCCCCTTATTCTAATTCCATGATGGGGATAATTACAAACTTTGATCTGGACAACAATCCAGATGACAATTCGGGTGATGGGTCTACCCCAATTGATGGCGAAACTTCCAGGAGCCATAACTTTTGTACCGTAGCTCCAATTGACTCACCGTTTGAACCGTTGGAAAGCTAATAATGAGGGGAACATCCTAAGATGGACATTGAGTTCTACTCAATGAATTTTGACCCCCTAAAACCCAATAGAAGTGTCCCAAATTTCAATTTTAGTAGTGTAGTCTAAAAATAGTAAGTTTCTAAAAATAGTAATTCCTCGAATTTTGTATTGTTTTAAATTGTGGAAGTCAAACCAATTCATCTCCCTCAATATTGGTGACCTTAAACATCCTCCCCAAACCTTAAAAATATGTATAAATGAAGATGTAACCTGAAATGGAAATCAGACATTTCTTCTCAGAGATAAGCATATGTTTGGGTCTGCAATTTTGATAAATAAAACACAGACCCGAGAGCTATTTTTCCAAAGTTTATTGTTTCAAACCCAAAAGGGATTCAAATATAAAGGACATGATAACAAATTTACTGCAGGACCAAGCAGGATATTTTCTCAAAACATGTTTAAATAACTTTTGTATGCTTAAAAATTGATTAGGAACCTTGTTTTTGGTGTTTAACAAAGAATTTAGGTATTTTTAGTGAATGTTTTTCAAAGTTTGAAACTAAGACCAAGGGGTCAAATGAACAACACCAAATATTTTATTTGAGTTTAAAATTAAACACACTTGTCAATTTTTACTTGCAATAGTTGTTTAGTTAGATTTATGTTTGGCAAAAAGAGGAATGTTGCGTGTATGTTATTCCATTTTTCCCCTATAGGGAACCCTTGGAATCAAAATCACCATTCATATTGAAAGTAGCCTAGTCTAAGGCTTAGAAATAAATTCATCTAAATCACTCCCCAAAAACTTTTCAAAGTTTGGGTGATCTTGAAAATGACCCTATAGTCTTCCTACTTGCATGCTTTATTTATTTTTATGTATCTTGGTTTGCGAGGGGGACTTCATCACCTCCTATAAGTTCTTTAGGGAAGCTTTGAACAAGGGTTTCATCTCCCAATATTGACTTCATTTTAATCCTATGGAGTTATAAACAAAATACAGTAGCACTTTGGACATCATACTACACTGAATAAACAGCAGGATGTAGTGGTTGCAAAAAGGATTATACCTTTTTACAATAAGCTAAGTGATACAGACCCAAAATCTATGATTTTATTTTTCATTGTTTGATGTGAAAGTCATTATGTAATTGATTCCTCTAGATCATTTACAAGCTTGTTAGATCTTAGACAAATCCCCATTTATTGTGGGAGTATTTTTGGTGTAAGGTGTGCCTCAAGGTCCATCTCATAGTACTGTCATTTGAGAGAAGGGGAGGTGTAAAAACCCTACTATATAATGCGCATTTACTTTTGAATGAACACTTAAAAACCTCTAAAATGATGTATATTGATAGATTCCAACAATACTAAGCAACCTTGTCATTTTAGGATCTAAGGGTGATTAATTAATTAGTCTTGTCCTAGTTCAAAGTCTTGTTTGGAGTCAAAAATTGGTGTAAGACAAATAATCCCAAATCAAACACATAGTCCAAATTTTTCTTTGATCAAAGAGGCATTATGTTTCCCATGTGAGATCATCAATTTGCCTTGTTTAAAAGTTCATCAAAAGCTTGAGAGTCATATCATCCACTTTGGTGTAGTTATACTGCCCAATTGAGTCTAGACCTTTACCAACATTGTTTAAGTCCTTTAATTTTAATCTAAATTCAAAATTAAACCTTTATAAGTTCATAGGGTTGATGTGTTAAGTGGGTTCACCATTTTCACTAAACTTGAGGGAACTTAGGTTTAATTTCCAATTTGGGTTGAAGTCCATTTAAGACTCATAATCATTTTCCTCACCTGATAGATTTAAGCCATTTTATGCTAAACACTTGCACTTTAAGTCTATACACCACAACATTTTGAGTCAATAAAAGTAGTGTTATGCTATCAAAATTATGGAAAATTGTATTTACCTTAGAGAGCTTTTGAGGAAAACTTTTTGTCATAACTTTTGGGTAGTATAGCATCGTTACGCTGCCCAAAGCATTTCAAGTATTATTTCATAGACCCTCTTACATAGAAGTCCAAATTTGTTCCTACATTTTTTAGACCAATCCAAGTGTATTTTTGATACTTTATCTGAAGTATAGTTATACCATTCACCTTTGTCTAGCTTGTTTGACAAAAGAACCAAGTTTTATACCATTATTTATGAGGAAATAAAATATTCCTTAAGTGTCTTTTGTTTCATACTTTATAACTAGTTGATCAAGTTCATGACCAAGAATCGAATGCCTAGTGTTTGTTAGAAGTGTTTCAAATCCATTAGATTAAACCTTTCATCTATTTTCAAAGTATATCTTTTGATGCCATTTGGCCAAGAGTCTTAGCACATGCCTTGTTTGAGCCTAGCTTTTGACATCACGTTTGGCCAAAAGACTAACAACTTTTAAATTCCTAGATTAGATTGATTTGAAACACTTCAACCTTAGAGTTTGGCATTTTGATTTTCGGTCCATTTACTTGTTTACCTTTATGTGAATAGTGAAACATTAGGTATTTTATGTTAGCTTGTTTCCTCACAAATATTTACATAAACCTTTTGATCCTTTTGAAAAATCTAGACTAAGTTGAGGCATCATTTGTTTTAGATTATGTCCTTTTTAGATTTTATAGAACTCTTTGACCTTTTATCACAAAACATTGACTATGGATCCCAACATGTATTCCTACACTCGTAGTGGACTCATGTACAATCTAGGGAGTAATGTAGTTACATAGGAAAAAATGGTGCAAGACCCCTATGCAGATAATATCTCTTATGAGATGGATTATTATCCCTCATATAATACTCAATTAGGAGCACAAAGTCAAGACATGTTAGCTAACTATCTGGTTAACAGACCACCTTATTCAGAGTAATACCAAGAACAAACTATGCAATACCTAGCTACAATACCCACAATGGATGAGCTAGTTATTCAACAATCATACTCTACCATTATAGCTTCCACGTATGGTCCATTTTTGTTTGAGTGACATTTTTTATAAAACAAGGATGAGATTTTGGTTAGAGCTATAGAGGTAGGGGCTAAGTTTCTAGCATATTTCTCCCATGAAAATTTACCAAGTCTAGTAAGAGTGTCCCACAATATCATTTACGATCAACAAGTTTCTTCTAACAATATTATAGCTCTAGTCTAAACAATGTATCAAGACCCCAATATATCCAATCAAGGAAAAAACATCATGGAAGATCACTTTAACCAAATGCAAATAGCATATCAAACCTACTTGAATCTAGCATGTGATTTCAATCAAATGAATATGGTAAGTAAGCCTCTCATTGACTTAGTACCTTCAACAACAGTGTTGATAGAATTAACTGGAGAACATAATTTGAGTTCTGACCCATTCATACAAATCACTTTGATAGATAACTTGATGCATATGCCTATTATTTAAGAAGTGTCTTCAGCCTCTACATTGAATAGTGAGCCAAACATAGTAGACAATGTGAAAACAATGTCCAAACTTGATCAAAGTGGTACTAACACATAAATAAATAGCCAGCAATATGTACCTATAGTTAATCACATAAGCAAATCATCATACTAAGGAATAGGAGTTTATACACCCTAGACTCAACCAAATGCTTCCTCAAGTGTACAAACTATGATATTAGGTAATCCAACAACATCTAATGTCATGCCTCAATGAAAAAATGTGATGAATTCTACTCCTCAACAAGAAATGAGTAGTATTCCACGACAATAGAAACAATCTATTATATCAATGCAACAGAGAATGAATACATTGCCACCTCAATAAGGGGCAACTAATGTTCCTCCTCACCAAGTAACAATAAACATACCTCTTCAGTCATAAACTAATATGACAATTCAAACCAAGTAATGACTAGTCAACATCATGAAAATATTGGTTAGCGATAGATGTTGAATCTGTAACCTACTTTTACTTCTTCATAGGGAATCATGCAACAAGGATGTCCCCATGTTTCTTAAATACCTACTACACAACCATTAGTTCAAAATGTGCCACAAATTCATAGACAGGGTCTTAGTCCACAAGTTCTCTCTCCACATCAAGGTTTGATTAGTCAGCAACATGTCCCTTTTCAACCATAATAAGCACATTATAGTTATATCTCCCCATCCCAACCACAAAATCCTCCAAGTCAAACCTTTATCGCCAACCCAAAACATAATATCATATAGCCAAATTTACAATTTCATGTACATCCTAATCCACATATGCGTATTCCTGGTTCATTCCCTAACCCAACCAATATACCTCAACAGGTGTCTCCATCATACCTTGGTCAAAGTGTCCCACTTGTGACCTCTCAGTCATTTACCCAAACTAATATTCTCCCTCAAACCAATATCCCTTCTAGTTTCCTATCCCAAGAATTACAATAAACGAAGGATGTAATTTCTACTATTAAGCTGGGGAAGTAAACTAAAAAGTTCAAATTGGATAATGCATGTTTCTATACATTCAACATGGAGTATTTTTAGATACCATTTCCTTCAGGATACGAACCACCCAAATTCAATAAATACAAAGGAAAAGGTGACCCTAAGGCTCTTTTGACTGAATTCTTTGTTGCATGTCATCTAGTGGCATATAACAATGTATACCTTTTGCTGTTGTTTCCAAGGATCTTCGCTGGACAAGCCTTGGAGTGGTTTTTAAAGTTTCCCAAGAATTCAGTAGCAAACTTTGATGATCTTTCTGATAAATTTTGTGCAACACTTTTCCTACAATATCAAGCATAAGATTTAATTAGTGGACCTAACACAAGCAAAGCAAAAAGTTGGGAAGAGTTTTACAAGTTACTTACAGCAATGGAGAGCCCTTGCAAGTTGATTCACCCATAATTTACTAGATAAAAAATTAGCTGCTATGTTTACTAAAATTTTACATAGTGCGGTAGCTTATCATCTGGAACTGCAATGTGCACATACGTTCAAAGAGATCATTGATAAAGGTTTTTTGATTGAGTGGGATTTCATCAATAAAGGAGTAATCAAACTTAATTCTACCAATCAGGGAAATGGCCAACAATAACATCCTATTCAAGCATAAACAATGCAACTGGCATAGGCCAATAACCAAGAAAGATATAAGCAATTCAATTGAAATAGGAATGTTATGGGAAATGGAGTAACTGAATCCCATCATGTGAAAATTATTCAGACCTCATTCGTACCACTTTTTCAGGTTACTCCTACCCAACAACCTCTCCAACCAATGTCGTAAGCAAAACAAGCAAAACTTGCACAACAAATACAATAACCTTTACCATTACAAACCCCTCCTTCTAAGAAAATCGTGCCTACACGTCGTGTCTTTAGTGACCTAGGAGAGCCCATTAAATATGTATTTTGAAAGGTTGTTATCTCTAATCTAATTAGTTGGCCTATACCAAAGCATTATTTGCAAGGCATTCATTATCTTGATTGGTACTATGAAAATGAATTTTGTGACTACCATCGGGTCAATGAGAATAATCTATGAAGGTGTGTCCAAATCAATCATTTAATTGAAAATATTTTAGAGAATGGGGAGATAACATTGGATAATACTGCTTTTAATTCCAATCAAACTTTAGGGATTTATCAAAACCCTTTTCCTTAACATAACAATTAGCAACAATAATAATGGCCAGTGTAGCAGCAAAATCAACAGTATCAAAATCAAAGGCCTAACTAGCAAAATTAATAAAATTAGCAACAAAATCTATAATGACAAAATAATGAAAAAAACCAAGGTCAAAATGGTAACAACCAACAAACTTACCATGCAGTTGCACATGACTACAAGAGGGTTGTAGGTCATATTATAGGGGGTAGCATTAATACCATCTCCATTAATCTTAGACTAAGCACTAATTAGCCTAAACCATTGCTTAAACAAAATTATTTAGCCAAATTATATGGATAATCCTTCTTTGACTTGGGAGTGCATACAGACAAACCAATAGACTAGGACTTCCAATTTTGGATCTTATAGCGATAACTCATTCTTGCCATGTGACCACATGTAAGTGCACTAGCAATTGAGACTTATCCTATCTGGTCCCACTTCATTTCTAACATCAGTTAGAAATAATGGTCTAGTATTTAATCTTGATTATGTAATCACAACTCAGAGGTCAAAAATTACTATCCTCAGCCCAAAACCATCTGCCACTTTGTCTATCATCCAACCAGTCATTCAGCCTCAGAATAAACCATTCACTACTAACCAAGATAAGAGGTTTGATATTGTGGAACAATTTTAGAAGACACCAGTAAAAATTTCTATCTTAGATTTGATATGAATGTCAATAATCCACAAGAACATCTTGAATGATTCTTTTACCTAATCCACTGTTACTAGTGACATATCCCTTGATAAATTTCAAGCTTGGGTTAGACACCTAGCTCTAGCCCAACAAGTCACATTCAACCAAAGCGATATGTCTTCCCTTGGCCTACTCCATAATAATCCACTATACATAGAAGTTTATATAAGATGGCATAAATTGAAACGTGTCCTTATAGACAATGGATCTAGCCTCAATAAAGTGTCTCTAAAGCCCATCAAGCTTCTTGGGTACATAATGATAGATCTCTAGCCAAAAATGATAACTATCAATGCCTATGATAATCAGGAAAGAGAGTCACAAGGCATCATTAGTTTTCTATTTATCATTGGGCCTTTAACCCATGATACACTTTTCCACGTGCTTGATTGAGAGTTATCATATAATATGATTTTAGGCGGGCCTTGGTTACATGAGATTCATGCAGTTCTGTCAACGCTGCACCAATGTCTCATGTTTTCCCACTTAGGGATGGAGGTGAATATTCCAAGAGATTTACACCCATATGAGCACTGTAAGCATCTTGAGTCTAAGTTTCAAAGATATAATTATTAGTATGACATGAATCCAAGTTCTAAGTAAGATAAAGGAAAGGCTATACTTATTAATCCTTCACTAGATAATTGCATAGATCTCGATACCTTGGATTCCTTTTCTCACATGCCACCTCCTAAATCTTCCAATCATTTCACCATTTTAGATAATGGACTAGGAGAATATGTGACCCATGATACATTTCATATTGTCGATCTCCCTCAAAATCTAAAAACTTTTGGGTGACCTAAAGTCACCCCACATAGGCATTGACAACTACATAACAAAAATATAGGACCTGTCACATTTGTACCAGCATTTGGCCTAGAACTTGACCCTCTTGAAGGAGACAAATCATGGTTATATAATGATAACCAAGATGACTATTATAAAAGTACAAAGTATCATATTCTTAATAGGATCATGGAGCATCACAATTATGAAGGAAGAGGCCTCAAATTGAGTCAATAAGGGACCATTGAGCCAATTTATATGACTAAATATGAAAGACCTTATGAACATGGCTTTAAACCACCTGGGGGTGACCCAACATATCTGATTCAAACTCCATCCCTAGTGACGAGTGATGATGACGCCGATAATGAAGTAGAGTCTGATCATAGCCTCACTTTTGATAACTTAGTTGAAACCAATCTATTTGATAACAATGCCATTTTTTCCCTTACGTTGGTCACTCATAATAACCCTTTGTCATTATATTATCCTCAACTGATAGATTGGGACCAACAAGATTCTAGTCTGTCATTGATGAGTTCTAGAATGATGAGGCATTTTGTGATTTCTTAGGCCTTAGAGATAAAATTCTATTGGAAGATCACAAATCAAGATTCTCAATCACATTAGATCCTTTAGCCTATTTTTGAGAGCTAGTGAACACCCTTATCCAAAAGCAAATAAGTAAAATATTGAGGTCCTAAAGTGAAAACCTCTTTGAAGTTCTTTTTAACTAGGAAAAAAGTAAAGATAAAGGCCAGTCTAGTGGTGAAAACTTGTTTTAAGTGATATTATATGGGGGTGTTCATTCTTCTTCAAATTTAGACCAGGAGACCACCAATGATGAACTTACATGTAGATCTCAATTCAATTTTGAGCAACAACAAGTATTTGATCAAATTCTTCAAGAATTTTTGACTGTTTTTGTCACATGGCTAGATCTCCCATTAGGGGACTCAGATTCATCATGCCTAGGAGAAGTTGAAGAGCAAGTCATAATAGAGTATCTAGACATAATTCAATAATTCAAGTCATTGCCTACTATCCTAGAAGATGATTCAACCCTTCTAGTCGAAGATACAATAGAGGTAAACATCAGGACTCCATTAGACTTGAAATGGATAAAATTAGGCATGTCCCTCACTAAGGAAGAATGTGACGTCTTTACAGATCTATTGAGATAATTTGTAGATATCTTTGTATGGGCTTATTTTGGCATGCCAAGTTTAAACCCTACCTTAGTTCTACACCACATTGTGGTTAATCCTAATGCCAAACTGATCAAACAAAATCTATGTAAGATGTACCCTCACATTACTTTATTGGTAAATAAAGAGTTGAAAAAACTCTTAGAATCAAGATGTATCTTATCCATTGACTACCCAAAATGGATCTCTAATGTAGTACCTATTAGCAAAAAGCCTAAAGGTATTAGAATTTATACTAATTTTTGAGACATCAATAAAGCTTATCCTAAAGATTATTTTCCATTGCCTAATATCGACATAATCATTGATTCTATGGTAGTTTATGAAATGCTTTCACTCATAGATGGCTTTTTAAGATACAATCAGATTAGAATCATGCTAGAATATTAGCATAAAATAGTGTTAACCACTCCATAGATAAAATTTTTCTATTAGGTGATGCCATTTGGCCTTAAGATGTTGGAGATACATATCAAAGGGTCATGACTGTCATATTCCATGATATGATACATGATATTGTTGAAGACTATGTTGATGACATATTAGGAAAATCCAAGACCAGGGTTGACCATCTAAAAGTGATAAGTAAGATATTTGAAAGATTATGAGAGTACAAATTTAGACTCAATCCAAATAAATATGTGTTTGGTGTCACTTCAATCAAATTACTTGGCTTCATCGTGTCTCATAGAGGTATTGAAGTCAATCTAGCTAAATTCCATGCTATAACCAAGATGCCACCACCAACCAATTTAAAGTAACTCAGTAGTTTGTAGGGTAAGATCCAATCAATCTAATGCTTCATCTCTTAGTTAGAAGAAAAGTTCCATCTGTTTACACACCTTTTAAAGAAAGGAGTTTCATTTCATTGGGATGATCACTGCCAAGCAGCTTTTCAACAACTCAAAGACTATCTTGTCAATCTACCTATTTTATTACCACCTATGTTAAAAGATTCATTCTTGTTATACCTATCAGCTACTAATCATGCTTTGGGGGCACTCTTGGCTCAACATGATGATAATGGAAAGGAACATGTTGTTTACTACCCAAGTTGTACCTTGGTTACATATGAACATAACTATGCACCTCTTGAAAAAGCTTGTCTATCCATAGTTTTTGAAGCTAAAAAATTGCATCATTATATGTTGAATAATAAAACCATAGTAATTTCAAAGGTAGATACACTCAAACATCTATTATCCAAAACAATTTTACAAGGTAGAATGGCTAAATGGATCTTGTTTCTTAGTGAGTTTGACATATAGTATGCCAATCAGGAGGCAATCAAGGGACAAGTTTTTATAGATTAACTTGTTGAAGCACCTCTCATGGACACCCAGCCACTCAAATTTAAATTTCCTGATGAATCCATAATGACTGTCATTGATACAACCCTTGAGGAGTATCCCTATAAGCTATATTTTGATGGTTCATTTACTGCACATGGATCGTAGGTAGGCCTATTGTTTATTATACTGCAGGGGGATCTAATCCCTAAATCATTTAGAATTATCTTTCCTTGTACAAACAACATGGTTGAGTATGAAGCACTTATTGTAGGACTTCGACAAGTAGTACATTAGAATATATCTCATCTCCAAATTTATGGTGATTCTCAGTTAATCATCAATCAAGTTATAGATCATTTCTAGACCAAAGATGACAAGATAGTTCCATATAAATCTATGATCGACACTCTTAAATAGAAAATTTCCAACATTTAGTTTGAGCATGTACCTAGGGATAGTAATAAAACTATAGATGCCATGGATACTATTAGTTCTCTAATTTAACAAATAGACAAAGCTAGAGAGTATCATTTCCTTGTCAAGAATTTATCATCACTAACTCATGAACCTTCAATTGTTGCCATGATTTGTGATATTGTTGGTCCTAATTATATTTGGTACATAAACCTTTAAAAATACTTTCATGACCAAGTTATACCACCTAACTTATCTTGAAAACAAACCAAAGCCTTCATTCATCATTCTGCTCGTTATACTCAACTTGGATCCACCCTTTACCATCATAGTTTTGATGGAACTCTTCTTCATTATTTAACTTCGATAGAGTCTATATTAGCATTAAGAGAATTTCATGAAGGAGTATGTGGATTCCATTCTAGTGGTGTAATCCTATCTAAAAATCTCTTGTGTACTGGTTATTATTAGCCAACAATGGATGTAGATGCCATTACATATGTAAATAAATGTGACAAATGTCAATGACATGCTAATCTGACTCATGCCCCAGTAAAAAATCTAAAACTAATGTTGAAACCATTGACATTTTCTACATGGGGACTTGACCTCATTGGGAAGATTAACCCTACTTCATCTAATGGCCATAAACATATCCTTACCACCACTGAATATTTCACTAAGTGGGTTAAAGCTATACCCCTCACTTATGTGACTGGAAAGAAAATTTCTAAATTCATCTTCAACCATCTCATCTAATGCTATGGTATCCCTTCTAAAATTATATCTAATAATGGAGGATCATTCAAGAACAAAGATGTACACCAGCTATGTACTAAATATAACATCACACAACATTTTTCTACAACATATTACCCTCAAGGTAATGGCCAAGCTGAGGCATCCAATAAAACCATTTTCAATATTCTCAAAAAGAGTTTTAATGATGTTGGTTGTGATTGGCACCTCCAAATATTCCCTACCCTTTTAGCATACCATACCAATCATCATACCCCCATAAGAGCCACTCCATACTCAATTGTTAACGGTAATAAATCCATCCTTCCCACTAAAGTTGAGTTGCCTTCACTATGAATCTCTTTCAAGCATGTTCTAGATGATCATGACTATTGAGTAGCTTGACTGCAAGAGCTAGACCTACTGGATGAGAAATCCACAATTACACTCAACAATCTTCAAGCATATCAGAACTAACTCAAAGGCCACTATAATCAATGTGTTAAGTATAAAACATTTAAACTTGGTGATCTTGTTCTTAAATAAAACCAAAAGAATACCATGGATGAGAAGAAGCATAAAGTGAAATTCAAACCAAACTAGATATGGCCTTTCATCATCACTAAAAATTATGAATCAAGAGCATACATGCTTGCTACACCAGACAAAGAGGAACTTCTAGAGCTGATGAATATTATTCATCTCAAGTGGTACTAGGATTTAGTTTTAAGGTGTATTATCTGTAAGGACCATTTCAGTTACGCTTTTTTGTCACTATTCTTCTTTATATAAATACCATCCTTATTCGTCCTCTTTTCCATTTCCACTTTCCATTTCTGATCTACCAACCCCATGTGTTCTACAACCTAGCCTATTTAACCTTAGTTTTTGTCATTCATTACACATTTACAACATAAAGGTATCTAATCAGTTTCATCAGTTGGTTCAATTAATTTAGAAAAAGATCATAATTTGGGATAGTGTGACAGAAGTTTTGGAAGTTGCATCTTTCATTTGTTATTATTTCTTGCCACTGATCTTACTACAATTATAACCTCCTTTAGGTAAATTAGTACCTTTTATCTATGTCGTTGTGTCTTGGTTACATCCATCTATGGTCAAACTAGGGGTAAAATTAAACCTTAACATACCAAATTACCACTTCCTATGTTGTACTATGTTTTTTTACCAACTCTGCCTATCTTATTTGAATTGACTGCTGCACTAGTCGAATTCCTCCACTATAAGTATGTAACTATAGTGACTTGAGGTCCTACTTTGGGATTATATAAGTATCATTCAATAATTGTTGAGGTTAGCTCATTCACCCTTCAACCATGCTCTTACCATTTTGTGAGCAACCTAAGTGTGAGTGTTCTTGCCATTTTATGAGCAACCTAAGCCACGCTCTCATTGTTTTGTGAGCAACCTTAGTTTAAACACTCTCACCATTTTGAAATAAAATTAAGCCATGCTCTCACCATTTTATGAGCAACCTAAGCCATACTCTCATCATTTTGTGAGAAACCTAAGTGTGAATGCTCTCACCATTTTACGAGCAACCTAAGTCATGCTCTCACCATTTTATGAGCAACCTAAGTGTGAATGATCTCACCATTTTTTGAGCAACCTAAGCCAAGCTCTCACCATTTTATGAGAAACCTAAGTGTGAATGATATTGCCATTTTGAGATCAAATTAAGCCACACTCTCACCATTTTACAAGTTTGAACCATTTAGTGTCTCGTCATCCTCGATTGAGTTGAGATACTTCAAAAAATTCCACAAAACATTTGAAAAATCATTAGAAAAGAACAAAAATAGTGACCACTTCTTTTCCTTAAGGATTATGGGAACCCTCACTAAATTATAAGAAAATCAATTATCATTTAGTTTCCCATTCCTTTTTGGCCTTTTTTTTATGCACTTGCCATTTTGCAGGACCATTCCTATTCTTCTTTCACATCCATTCTATTTTTTTTACTCAATTATCACATTCTTCCCATTTCCTGGGAGAACTACATTTGGCTTGAAGTTTTTTATTGGATATTACATCTAAGGAATTATGTAGGTAGTGTCCACTTACCTAGTGCATATGGAGATAGCTTGGCCACCCCCTTTTTTTTCTTTTATTCCCTCCTTTTATTTGTTTATTAATTTGTCACCTATTTTCTAGGAGCAATCTTCATATGGTTTCTATTGCATCATTTGTTTGTTTATTTCTACTTATTTTATTTGTTTGTCTACTTGTTTGTTTGCTTTTAGCACTGTTGCCTTGATTTATTCTATGTGTGTTCATTGTGTGATTCCTTGCCCACACTTACACTTGAATCCATCCATATTCATATGTTTACATTGTCATCATGGTTTCTATCATTGATGCATTGTTTTCTATTTGAGTATTGGATTACGAGAGTCAGTCCTCATGCATATTTTGGTCAAGTATTTATGGTGTTCTATCATGAAGCCTATCATCACATGCTATAACAAACCTCAGCTTCAAGAAGTCTATTCAACAATGGTGTCATCTCTTTCACACTGATATCTTGATTCCATCCTAATCATATCCCAAACAAATTAATTAACCATGAAAGAATTTTAACCTTTATTAGTTCAGATGAGTATCTGCCTACTTGTAGGTTGTTCCAATTCATCATTACCCTCTATGTTAATTTATCATCATCCTTAGCCAAGTTTAACATGTTTTCCATAATCAAGGTCCAATGATTATAACTGCCTATGGGTAAATCATTACACACTATCCCACATGTATTTCTCAATGATTATAACCACCTTTGGGCAAATCATTATGTTGTCACCACTTTATTTTTTCTACCCATACATGGGCATGTTGTTATCTTGTTTGTATATCCTAATTGGGGCAGTTCCATCTTCTCAATGATTATAACTACTTTTGGGTAAATCATATTGTTATCATACCACGTTGCCACTATCAGGGTACAATGCTTATAACCGCATTTGGGTAAACCATTGTACACCATCCCACTTGCATTGTTAGTGATTTTGAATAATTTTTAAATATCATTGTGTTTTCACCCCATCATCTTTCCTTTCTTTGGTCCCCTCATTTCACTTCTTATCGAGGGATCGTTTACTGACCTGCTTGTGCCAACCATTCCCTCGAGGGGACATCATATAGATAGTTTATCATTGTTGTATTTGTAGGCATATAGGACCTTTTTCATTATTTGAGAAGATTTTATTGTTCTTATAGCTTACAATACCTTCCCAAATATGGGAAAACTATAGACACCTAAATCTGGCCATCGATAACCTCCAATTAGGGTTTTGGCCAATTTCCACCTAAAATGCACAATTTGGCCAAAAAATATTAAAAAAATGTTAAATGATGTAAAATTGACATATTCAAGTGTTGATTTTGGCTAGGTTATCCCTAAATGGGACAATGCAGTTTATGGGCCAGCTAACTTTGATCAATTCATTTCAAGTCAAAATGCCAAATTTGCACCTGGGTGCTCTAGATTGTTATTCCTTATCAAATATTTCACACAAGACATGTACCTTTGTTATTTGTTGTTGGAAACATCCTAAATGGGAATATGGTTCCAATGCATCTGATGTTTCCTTCTAATTATAATCTAGTCAAATTTTAGACCAATAACAAGATATTATGATCAATTTGGGTAATTTGTGCATAAAGTGATTAATCATGCTTAAGAGCTAATTAACTCAAATCAAGGCCTAATTAATAAATCCATGAAAACTTGTTGAATACTTATTTTTAGAGATGAATATTAAATATCTGCATCATCAAATGACCTCATTTCTTGGGAAGACATCCCTAGACCATAAATGCCACAAATATCAGGATTCATGCCTCCCATGCCTCATCAAAGTTTTCCATGATGCCCTCCATGCCTCTTAATTTCCCCTTCTTCCAATTCCATGATGAGGATAATTATAAACTTAATTCCAAAAATTGAATTAATCTTCAACTACACATCTCAATATTGAGATGGATGGTTTCTGTTGATTCTGATCAAATCCAAAAATCTATAAATAAGAGGCCTCACAACATCATTTCTAAGCTTAATTAGTGCAAATTTATAATTCCAAATTGGTTATAAAATCTTCAAGAAACTATTGTTACCATGGCAAATTGATTCCGAGCCAAGCCAAGCCACAAGCCAAAGGTGCCAAGGAGAGATGGAGGTAACCAAGCTTCCATTGCCAAGGACTTCATGAGCACAAAGCTGAGCAAGCCACCACTACAAAATCATTTGGAGCATCCAAGGAAGGTGAAGGAATTATTATGTTTGATTCCTTGTTTTTTTGTTGTCTTTGTCATTTGATTTTGTTAAATAAGCTCTCCCTAGTGTCTAGGCCTAGAGATGTTATGCTATTAGTGTGTTTATTTCATCTTGTTTTCATTTTGGAACTAATACTATACTAACCATCCTCTCTTAAGTCAAATTCCTATATCATATTTTCTAACTATGTTTTTTTGCAGTAGTGGTTTTAGCCTATGTTTCAGTGAAATAATTCTAATTTTGATGGAATAATTGATAGTTTATGATCTAAAAAATTTGTGCAAGATTTTACACTTGTCAAAGACAAACAAAACAAACTAATGATCTATCATTTTTAGGTTTTTTCCTAACAAAGTATTAAATCAACTAAATAAACTCTCACACTTATTTTTAGGATTAAGAATTGAACACACATTTTGATTTGGGTATTAATGAACTTGTTTAATTTTTTTCTTTCATTTAACTATGTGTGTGTATTTGTGCAATCTAAAACTATGTATGCTCTTCCCTTGCACTGTAGGGTAATTCTTGGGAATTAAAAATGACATAGATTGATTATTTTTATATCAGATGAATGTTATGTATGATATTCCCTCACACTTTTGGGTGATATTGATATTAAAAAATATCACCTCCTTTATTTTGGCTATGTGACTTGGAATTTGATCCCCAAACATAGGTCTCTAAGGTTCATCAACTAGGATTTCATACCCCAACATTAGTACCAACCTCGTGTTCTAGTGAGGTATATAAATTAAGGGAGGAGATGCCATTATTGTTAAAGTGATTATGTGTTTTAAGTGCATTGTAAACTAAGGATTTTTCATGCTCTAATACATAGGGCTTATACAACACCCCTCAAGGAATGATTTTCTAATGGTACTCCCCTAAAATCCTTTTAATGGAGTGGGCACGAAGGGACTAGACCCTCTTGTATATCCTACTAATCAACCTCTTCCACGAACTTCGGCCCCATTGTATTGTGAGGTATATAGGGGATGCACCTATAAATTCATGTTTATGCCCAACTTAAGACCCTTTGGTCATAAACAAATGTTAGTATAGGGTAAACAACATCTCTAAAGATCACTCACCACATAAAAACATAGAGTGATGGTTTGAGACCATCCTAGTCATCACTTTACATGAGTAGTGGGTTATTAGTTGAGTTGCACACCTTTTATATAAAGCATAGGTCATGTCATTTGTATGGTTTTTTTTTTTGTTAGGGCCTATATTGAATGTAATCCTTGAACACTTCAAACAAAGTCAAAACTATCAAAATTCAAACTCCAAGTCAAACTTTTAAATTTAAACATCAAATCAAGTGTTAAGTCAAATTGGGTCAAATTTAAAAGTAAAGTTCAAATCAAGTCAACTTTTACAAATTCAAACATAACCTATTCAAGTCAAAGACAAACATTATGTCAATTCAAAAGTCAGATTCTAACATAAACTATTAAAGTCAAAGTCAAACATCAAGTCAAAAAGACAACTTGGAAAGTATAAGGTCAACTAAAAGTCAACATTATAAAAATCAAGTCAATCACTCAAGCATACTTTGGGTCAAATATAAAGTCAAATCAAGTGAACCTTCAAAAGTCAAACATCACACCAAATATAAGTCAAACACCCTAAAGGTCAAAAATAAAACAAATTTATTCAAAGACGTCCAAATCATCCAAAGTCAATAAGTAAATAAAAATCAAGACATCTAAGCAAAATTCTTCCAAATAAACATAAAATTCAAGAGTAAATAAAGAAAGTTAACCAAAAATTGACTTTAATCCAAAAAGTCAACTTAAATCTAGTTCAAAGGCTAGGAAAAGTTAAAAACATCTAACATTGAACAATAATTTAAATTTTGACTTTGCTACAAATCAAATATCAATTTGAATTCAATTCAAATCTTAAATATAACATCAAATCAAATAATAAAATTTTAGCACTGTGCCTCATTACACACAAAGTGGAACTAGCTTTGTTAATGATTTTGGTGGAAACCTTTTTCATTTTGACCAAAATCAAGAAAAAGTGCATACTTAGTTATACTCTGAGGGAGGGGTGGACATAATTATTCACTAAAATGAAACCAACACTAACCCACACCAAATTTATCTAAGAAGGCCCCAATGCAAACAATTTTTTGAATAAAAAGATGAAATCTATTATGATTACTAGAGACAAGTGCTAAATTTCCTATGGGTTATGCCCCAACAAATTTACAATACCTTATCCAAGCACTAAAAGAAGATGTGCCAACACAATAATGAGACAAGGCTTCTTGTATTCATGACCAAAATTAAGGTGAAAACACTATTGAAAACTCACATCCAAAATCTTGAGTCCTCTTGCAAAAGGAAAGAGACCCATGTAGAGCCACCACCTTAGGACACTATCAGGTTGTGATTAAGCAATTACAAAATATAAGTCAAATACTTGATACTTTGGATTATAACTTAAATTTAACTCAATCCAACACATAACAATAATAAAACTTGACCAATTAATAACAAATCCTAACCAATCAATAAAAATTCTCATGCAAATATCAAATCCCACTTAATGAATAATAAATTCTTATCAATAGGGTGATTATTCCCACTAAATCTATCAAGAAGGTATTTATTCCTACCAAATTTGGATATAATCTGCCAATCAATTCTAATCCACCAATCAATCCCAATCAAAAAGATTCCACACATCATCATGTATCACACTCATCTTAAATCACTCCAAATGCTCAAGAGTGGCAGGAAATGGAAGATGTTCTTTTAGGACTGCAAATAGGAAATCAAAGTAAAAGGTTCAAATTTGAGGAACTATGTCCTTAACATTTTGATAAGAACATTATACAAATCCCTTTCCCTTGTCATTTTTAGGCTCCAATATTTGATAATTATAAATGAAAAGGGGACCCAAGAGAACAAGTCAAATAATTTTCCATGACTTGTCAAGAAGTCATATTTAATGACATCTATATACTTAGATTGTTTCTATGAAGCTTGGGAAGCCAAAACCTAGATTGGTTCCAACATTTCCCCATAGAATCAATCACTACTTTTGTTGACCTATAAGAATGTTTTGTGAATAATTTATCATATAATATAGAACATGAGTTTTAAATTATGGACTTTTGTAATTGAAAATAATGAACTGGGGAGAGCATTTTAATCTTTTTACAATGACAGATAAGTTTGGATTGTAGGTTTCCTCGTTATCTTCAAGAAAATAAATTAGCTACCATATTTGCTTCAAATATAAATCTAGAAATGGCTTTTCATTTTTTACTAAATTGTGCAAATACATTTGATGAAATCATCAAAAAGAGTGTGTAGATTGAACAATTACTTCTTGAGAAAGGGTTGATCAAAATATACTCTAGGGATTATCCAAATCAACCCCAAGATAATGTCCAATCTAAAAAAAAAATCCTAGAGTTTTTAATAAGAACAAAAGTGTCATGTATGATGGAGTTATAGAGTCTAAACATGTGCAAATTGTTTAACCAGAACATGTCCAAAACATCCAATCTTCACTAGTAGTCATTCTTCAAAGAGCACCACTTAAGACACAATATCAATGAATGGCATTTTCCCCTCTTGGAGAACCACTAGAAGTTTTCTTTCAAAATCTATTTACCAAAAACATGATTGTATGGCCTATCACCAAACTTTTTGAATAAGGTCAACCCCAAAAAAAAAAAAAAAAAGATAATGAATACTATGATTATCATAGATACATAAGACATGGTACACATTGACGCATGAAACTCAAAAATTATATTCAAGATCTTCTTGATTGTGGATAAATTGAGCTTGATAGTAATGCTAATCATATCATCAAAATATGCGCATATTTAAATACCCATTGCCAAATCATATTAAGAACCATCAAAGGAATCAAAATAATTAGGGTAATCAACAACAACAATATCACAATAAAAATCAATGTCAAAAATCCCATACCAACCACATTAATTATCAAATTATCCAACACAACTATGATAATGTTGTGGTAATGATCACATCATGTCACCACTATCAAAATAAACTCCCATTGTACTCCCAACATCAATCAACATGTTAAAAACACTATCTTGGGAGCTTCCCCATCTCCTTCCTTTAATTTGAACCAAGCCTAAGAATGTGTTGGTACTACTTGACACTCAAAGGTTACCATCCAAGGTCCTTCCACATCAAAATATAATAATCAAGTTCAAAGTACCCCTCTTTTCAAATCAAAACTATCCACATCCTCAGTTGAAAAGCCATATGACCTTATCAAATAATCAGAAAAAATGTGACTTAGATATCCATATTGGATCTTTTGAAAATGTCCACTATCCATAAGGATATTCAATCTCATTTAGCATTCAAAGGTCCCCAAATATATTTACCCCTCAATATTTTAAAGCCCTTTTAGTACATTTTTACTCATGGAAACAAATCACCTTTGAATCAAAAGAAATTTCACTTACAGGTCCATCCCACAATGACCCCCTCTATTAAGGTGATTATTGTAATACATAAATTTAAAATAGAACTCATAGATAAAGGATCTAGGTTGAACATTTTTAATCTCAAGTCGATCATACATCTAGGGTAATCAAATGTAGAGTTACAATAAAAAATAATTACAATCAAGGCTTATGATAATGCAGAGAAAGAATCAACTATCACTATTCATTTTCCCATGATTATTGTGCCTATTATTCATCAAACTCTTTTCCATGTTATTTATAGTGAAATTTCGTATAACCTCATTATTAGGCATCCATGTATTAATGATATGTGTGAAAATCCATTCACATTGCATCAGTGTCTTAAATTATCACATGCCAATATGGAAGTCATAATTTTTGTTGATACGCAACCCTATAAATATTGAAATATGATGGAAGTTGAATATCATAGTACCCATCATTGTCCTATCATAGGGTATTCCCATAAAAAGGATAAAAATGTGCTTCCTAAAAATCCTAAATCATCTTACATCCATCCTAATAACCTTATATCCACATCTAAAAATCCTCCTCCAAAGGCATCATCACACTTCATAATTAAAGATAAAGGTTGTGGAGAATATTAAGTTAAATATTATTTTCACATTGCCAAACTTCCCAGATCCCCCAAAAATCATGGTTGGCCCAAAATTGATTTAGTACAAAAAGGTTGATTCTTATAAAATAGGGACCCTCGCCTTCAATAAAAATGGTCTCTAAGACTAAGAGCAGATCAACAATCTTGGATAATCCTATTTATATAGTGATGGATTTGCATCATGTTGTCAAAGAAAAAACTATCCCATTCCCAAAAAAATATTGTGGCATATATGTTATAAAGGTAAAGGCTTGGGGAAAAATGAACAAGGAATTATTGAGGTAGTTCCCCCTGCTAAACAAAAAGGAACTCATGGCATTGGATTCCAACTTCCTAGAGGTGACCCATCTAATCTTAGAAGTGATGAAACTACAACATCTAATTATGAATTTCATGGAAATGATATAAAGTCATTTTATATTATTTATGATGAGCTTGTCAACACTAAATGTTTTAATAACAATTTCATCTTTACCATCCACTTAGACTTCCATTATCTTGAACTCATCAATTAGAACCATTAATATTGTACACCATTGGATGTATTCTAGAATGATGAGGCAAATACAAATTTATTGGGAATTCAAGTTGATCTCCAACTTGGGGACCATAAGAAGGGATTTTAAATAATTTGGACCTGCTACCTACTTTAGGGAGTAGGTGTCCTTCCTTGGTCATTAAAATCAAGAATTAATGTCCTCCAATGAAAACCTCTTTAAGGTGTTATTTCATGTTAAAAAAATAAAAAACAAAGGTGTTCATTGGTGAAAAAAAATTCAAGGTGCCAATGGACAATGAATTCCACTCTCTTCATGAGGAGGCACAAAGTCTTCATATCCCAATAATCAACCTTGGAGTAGGCCTTAGTCTTATTGACGAGAAAACATTTGAAGGATTAGTACAATAATTTCTTAATACATTTCAAAATTGGCCTTTGACTGAGATGAAGGATTCAGATTATTCTTTTCTGGGTGTGTTTAATGAGCTAGTTGAGCTAAAATAAGGTGAAGAATATCAGCTTCCTTTAGGGCCAACATTGTTATAATATGGATCTATGTTGTTTGTGGAAGAAACTATTAATGTTAACATTAAAATTGAAGACAATCCTTGTATCATCAAGCTCATCATCACCCTCATCAAATAATTAATTGACATATTTTACCAGTCATATATTGTCATGCCTATCCTGGACTCGTATTTAGTGGTCCATCATCTTGGGGTGCATCCCAATGCCAAACCAATCAAATAGAACCTTCAAAAAATGCATCCACACATAGAAATCATGGTCAATAAAGACCTTGTAAAACTCTTAGAAGCAAGATTCATCATACCAATTGAATATTCCAAATATATTACCAACGTCATCCCTATCAGTAAAAATCTCCCAATTATTCATCTTTGTACATATATTTTTGATATTAACAAGGCTTGTCTTAAGAAAATTTTTCCCTTACCAAACATTGATTTGATCATTTATTATAAAATAGGTTATGAAATTATATCAATTATGGATGGATTTTTCTATTACAATCAAATCATAATAACTCTTAGAGATAAACATAAGATAACATTCACCACTCTATGGGGAACATTTTATTACTAGGTCATGTCTTTTGGTCTAAAAAATATAGGTGATCCTTATCAATGGGACATGACCATCATCTTCCATGATATGATGCATGATATTGTAGATGATTATATATACAACATCCTTGGTGAATCTAAAATAAGAGCCAAACATACAACAACCTTGCACAAAATATTTGGATGGATCAAGGAATATAATGTTTGACTTAACCCTAATAAATGTGTTTTTGGGGTTACATTGGGGAAAATCCTAGGCTTCATAGTATCTTTCAGGGGCATTAAATTTAATCTAGAGAAAGTCTAAGCCATAACCAACATGCCAACTCCATCAAATCCTAAATAACTACACAATCTACAAGGAAATATCCAAGCTATTCATAGATTTATTTCATTCTTGGTTGATATATGTCATCCATTCACACACTCCTAAATAAGGGTACAAATTTTCATTGGAACAATGATTGCTAGGAATATTTTAAGTAACTAAAATAATATTTTGAAAATCCACCAATGGTATCCCCTACAACACCAGGACAAACTTTATTGCTTTATATTTCAGCTACTCAATGTGACTTAGGGGAAATTTTGGCTCAACATGATGTAATGGAAAGGAATCAAAAGATTATTATTTTATCCTTCCTTTGGTGGATATGAGCATAATTATTCCTCCATCGAAAAGGATTGCTTAGTAACAACCTTTGCACCTCATAAATAATGGCATTACATGCTAAACAATAAGACTATCCTCATCACAAAAGTGGATCCATTAAAATATATTTTATCAAAATCAAATCTAACAAGCCACATGCCAAAATGGTTTATATTATTAAGTGAATTTCATAACAAATATACAAATCAAAAGGATATTAAGGGGAAATTACTTATCAATTAACTTACAAAAGCCCCATTGGCTAAAACACAACCACTTATCATGGGATTTCTTGATGCTTTCATCCTAACCCTTTGTTAGTAGAGGTTCCTAAAGCATCAAACATGATAAGGATAAGGATAGATAAGATATACTTTAGTGTGCAGAATAGTGTATCATAGTCATACAAAAGGTTACCATAGAAAAAGTGAATTATAGTGCATTAAGTAAGAAATAAGAACAACCAAAAATTAATTAAGATAAATAGAGTATTCAGATTAAATTAGATAGAAATTAATCAAACATTATGCATGAGAGACACACACAAGGAATAAAGTAAGAAATCACATAGGTAACCATAACTAGATAAGTATCTATTGATCTCTTCAAAGGTGGAAATTTTTTCTTCTTACAAACACAAGTATATATAGACATTTCCAGTCTATTACTATTCATATTCTTCTCATAATTAGGTGCCAAAAGTGGAGTAGATTCATATTTTAACCTATTAAAAGTCATGGAAATAGGATAAAATAGACTTATACATGACAAAATGAGTACATAACATGCAAATATTAGACAAATATGTTGCACAAGTTTATAATTTAAATTTTTCTCACAATACTTTCTCAAACTTAAAATATTATCTCATCTTAAGACAATGCCATATGATATTTGAAATTGCATAAGTGATCAGAGGTTGAAGAAGTGGTTAGACCAGTAAGAGTCACAGTAATTGCTTAAGGCATCATTTCCTATTTTCACCTCTTGCACACTACTTAGCTGCCCTTTCAAGTTTTCCACTAAGTAGCATATCAACCTACTGCCCTTTTGGGTTTTCAATAGGATGGCTTAACCAGGTGGCCACCCTTTATAGGTTTTTCAACCATCCTATCCTCACTTGTCTTACTAAGTCATCCCAAATATAAAATGCTATACAAAATTTTTACTCTACATGGTACTTAACTTGATGGAGGTGGCATGGATACAGACGATGACTGACTAGAGGAGTCCTTAGACTTGGAATGCATAGCCTTGTGTTGAATGGTGATTTGATGGATCTCTAAAGGTAGCTTGTACATAGATGTGTTGAGAATCTAGGTAATGTTGCTTGATAAGGGATCCAAATTACTCTTGTAAGCATGCCAATACAACACAACTTCTTAGGTCATCTATAATAGGGTACATAATGGAACACGATAACCAATGATCTTATTGATATCTATGCCATCATTTATTCTCATGGATGCCTTGGTGTTGGTAACCCTAGTCTGAATATTGCCACTTAGGTGTTCCATCTTGTCTATATGATGTTGAGCTTGGAGACTGATGAAGGAACTACGTAGAAGTTTATTCTACCAGTTGAAGATGTTTTTTTAGACATTATTCTTAGTGTTGAGTGAATCCTAGATTTTTATATCCTTCTCTTCCTTATTGGTAGTGTGGCTACCCATAGTTTCATTGGTGGTGGTGGCCATGGCAAAGTTTGTGCTAGAATTGGCTAAGGAATTATCTAGTTGTTTCTTCTAGTACAAGTTGTACATGACCTATTGTGCTTGAAATGTAGTAGTGTTTAGCATGCCTTGATGTTCCTCCAATAAAGTGATGAGGGTCAAATCCTCTATCTTCACATCTTATCCTAATGTGTTGATTATGTGAAGTTTTTGGGTTGAGCACTAGTCCTTGGTTAACTCAGAGACTAGAGTCTTGAGTTTGTGTTAGTCAAACATGACTTTGGTCCTTGATTTATAGAGTGACCAACTCAAGATAGGCATCTTAGATAATATTTCTATCCTTATGGAGGTGACCTTTCAACTTGATATTCTCTGCCTTGGATTGATCCATTTACATCTCCAAAGAGATGACCTTCTATGCAATGGACTCCTAAAATGCTATTATGCTTTCAAGTTATTTATTTAATAGGGTCTTAGAGACATCCAATGATGCTTCCTACTATAGGGGGAGTGATTCTAATGTGCTTGAAGTTATTTAAGGGTTAGGTCAGGGAATTATCATAAGTGGGAGAGAGAAATTGGTGCAACGAACACCCATAGTCAGAACATCTCATAGCCAAACTCCTCCCAAGGTTAATTCTAGGAGATGTGGACATGATGGAGCTGAAACTGGTTCTTATTTTTATTCGAGCTACTTTGCTTTCACTTATGGTTTCTAAAATACTTATTACTATTATGTTATGACCTCTTATGCCAGACTGAGTTATTGCGCAACATCTTTAACCTATTTACATTTGACCTCCTCCTTTGATTTCTTGTTTATCTCATCTTATGCATCTTTCTATTTGGCTTGTACTTCCTCTACTTGAATCTTTGTTACACATTCTTCTTCTTTCTTTTGCTCCTCTAGGCTAGTAGTCTTGGCTTGTTTAGCCATAGCCTATGCCTACACTTATGCATGTAATTGTGATTATGCTTGTTGTAGGTGCAGGGCTTCATCTTCTTCTTCCTTTTTCTTCTTGGTAACTTCCTTAGATTATTGTTATGTGCACATGGATTATTCCATGTCCTACTATGTATGTTCCACTGTGTCCTATTTCTATTTTTCTTCTTTTACCTTAGCCTTGGTAGAAAGATCATCCTCTTTGTCATTTTACACTTGCACCTCCTATTCTTTCATGGCTACATCATCAAATTTTTATGCCTTCTTATCCATTTTGATGGCTTTCTATCGGCCAACCTCTACATCCTAAGCCTTTTATGTGGCCTTAGATTCTTTAGTGTGTCAACTTGCTTATTTTTGTTATTATTTTGAGCCTAATCCTTATGATGTTTCTTATCCTCCTTTCTAACTTTTCATTCTACTATACGAGTTGTTTCTTCCCTTGAGATCTATTATTATTCTATTATGGGTTACTTAGGTGTGATCTCTTTAACCTCTTGGGCTTGTGGTGATGGAAATAAATTTCTTAGTTGAATCACAGAGCTAGAAACCTATGCTTTTTTATGCCTCAACATGACCAATCTACATTTAGGTGGTGGTGAAGTGGAGGATAGAGTAGGATGTGTTTCTTACACAGTGGCTAGTCAATCGAATGTGTGTTATTCAAGTGTAGGTGAGACCCTAACCTTGTGCTTGGTTTATGGTCTATGCAAGAGTGAATCTAGTTGTATTTTAGGAATTAGCACAAATACATCCTCAATTGTGAAGGTGGTAAAATATTGATACTAGAAAAATTCAAACCTTTACTGAAGCTTCTTTGCTTCTTCTCACACAATGTTGATGATGATGGATGTAGGGCACGGTGGTAGGTCCACCCAAAAATTTGGAGGAACCTTTTTTATGTAGATCATCATTCAATTACTCTATCAAAATTCAAGATTTATTACTTGCACTTTCACTAATGTATTCAATCTTGATCAATCTTATTATGTTATTCAACTTCTTGATAGGATTCGTAACTTATTCAACATGCAATGCTCACGTGATTTGATTTTGATTCTAAGCACCCTAGACACGCTCTTTGTAATCCCTACTAAATCAATAATATTCTCAAGAAAACCACTTATATAAACATCCCCCATGCATCAAAACTTCTGTTATAATCCAATACACCATTTCCAATCAACACGTGTGTTTCTTGTTTTAACAATTGGTTCTTCAAAAATACGTATGCCTGTAAAGAGATTTTTGGCATTATAGATTCAAAAAAATATTGTTAGACTTATTAAAATTTAATAATCACCTACACTACCTTATCATACATGTTCCAAGAAAATGAAACTCACTTCCAAGCTTTTGCTCAGTATTATTCTCTGCTCTTTGACCACATTCTTCGCACACAAATTACACGATTATAAAATATAGAGTTTGCATGTATTTGCTTTAAGATATTTGGACTTAAACAAGATTTACACACTTTATCAAGGTTGAAACATGTTTAAAACAATTCAATTCACCTTTTTTTAAAGCAAAAAATCATTCAATTACTACTTCTATTTTTTTGTAACTCATGGAATGCTCTAAAACTAATTTATTTCTAAACCAAATATCATAAAAACTAATAGTTGAAGCTCGATGATGACCTTATTCAATACATAAATAAGTCACTTTCCTAAACTTAAGCCCTAGATGCATACTGAGTATCCTCCTACATTTTAGCTGACTAAACTTAGTCTTTATCGATTGGTATACATGGTGAAACAAGTATAACAAATCTATTAGCAACTCAAAGAATCTGAATCTAATATATAGACAACTTGAGACTCGAAATGAATGTTCACATGCATTTACCAAACCATGAGATTATTAATAGAATTATTCTCACACATGCATTTACCAAATTTTGGGATCTTTAACAGACTTATACTCTTCATATCTCATTTTATCCTTTCTATATGCATGCTAGGTATGAAAATATAACAAGGTTACAGGTCAGAAGCCAATCACTCATTCATTCATGTGAAAGTCAATTTATAAAAGGTAATGAATTTTTTTAACACAAAATATTCTTACCACATTATCAAGAAGAAACCATTTCTTTGGCATTGCACAATACTTCATTTGTATTATCAACTCTAGACATATTCCAATAATGCAAGGTCTACAAAAGAACATTATTATAATCAAAAAATTGTATATTCATAGTTTTGAGGGTATTTTTTTACATATTTTCCTTGAATAAAATCCCCCATTTTATCACACAATTAAATTAATATGAACACCAACCTACTATCTATTTTAAGAAGGAACTATAACTAATTTTTTAACCACTTTGGTATGTTACAAAACTAACCTACAAGCCTAGTCAATATGATGACTCATTATGTGAGTCATTTGAGTGTTATTAACCCATAAACACATAATAACAACTTAATACTAAGACTCCTAAATGACCCTCTAGTTACACCAAAAACAAAAATGGACTAATAATTACAAATAGGTAGTGATGCTCCTACATCATACTATTGAGGATCAAAAAACTTTAAATTTCTTTGAAACATCCTTCTCTAAGTGTACATCCACCTAGGTCCCATGGCCTATTTGAGATACCTAGGCCTTTATGACACTTTCTCTTGTTAGATCCTCTATTTATTCTTTCTCTCTGCTTCACTTCTCCCTTGTTACTTCTTTTGAAATCACCTTCTTGTAATTTAGTCTTCCACCTCTTCATATTCAACTTATTAATTCTCTCTTTCATCCAACCTACACATGGAGCACATAAATCAATGAAAACAATTTTTTGCTTGTCCTCTTGGATATCACCCCTTTCTCATGCTTATTTGTTCTCTCCATGTTTGATTCTATTGTTTTCAAAAGTAATGCTATAGCTAAGGCTTCTTCTTCACTCTCTTTAGCCTCCAACATACAACTATATTATAATACAAATTCCTTCTCTTCATTCTCCATCTTTTCACCATTCAAGGCATTCTTGAAATTTGCTATCTCCCTCTCTAGTTGCTCAACACTTTCATGTATAAATTGAAAATTAGATTTCTCTTTTCCTTTCATGCCTTTAATGAGGTTCTCAATCTGATCCACTTCTTTCTCTTGGTCATGTTCATCACATACTTGGCTACAAATTTCATCATGTTCATTTGGCTACTCATTCCACCAAAACTTATGCATTTCCATCTTTAATTACTTGCATAGTATCCTCTTCTTTTCTCTCTCTTATTTCATTGTTTGCATTCTACTTATCCTCATCAATAGTTTGATTAGACATTTGATTGGCTTCCTCTTTATCACCCATCCAAAGTGTGGGCTCTTAATCTCTCTCACCTTCTCTATCATAAGGTTCATCAAGGCTATCTATTGCTTCATCTCATGCATCTCTCTTTGGAAGTCTTCTTGTTGCTTCCTTATCAACTCTCTTTCCTTTTTCTTTCTCAATTGGTATTTTGTGTTAGGAATATCTCTCATCATTAACTTCACCATCTGTATCCTCTCAATCAAGTCTCTTTCACCTTGATCCATCCTTCATCCAAGTTATCTCCTTGAATTCAATCTTTATAGCATTCACTTTGTTCTCTTTTTTTTGAGCTTCTTGAGCCCTTTTTGAGCCTCTTTTGGCTTCTCAACTTACCTTGACCAAATTTCAATCACTTTGAAATTATTATTAGAAATATTTAAATCAACCTATCATCATACCTTGATCAAATATACAAACTAAAAATCAAAACAATATGCAAACCTTCTATTCCACTACCTCCCAAAGATACTTTTGCTCTGATACCAAAATGATGTAGAGAATCATTCAATTAATCTATCAAAATTCAATCTTTAATACCTGAATTTTCACTAATTCATTCAATCTTGATCAATATTATTGTGTTAGTTAACTTATTGACAATATTCATAACTTATTCAACATGCAATGTTCACTTGATTTGATTCTTATTCTAGGCACCCTACACATGCTCTTTGTAATCCCTAATCAATGAATAATATTCTCAAGAAAACCAATTACATCAATGACCCTTGGGAATCAAAACTTATATTATAATCCAATACACCATTGCCAATCGACACTTGTGATTTATAACACTTGTGTTTCTTGTTTCAACTATCGGTTCTTCGAAACTTTGTATGCTTGTAAAGAGATTTTTGGCATTCTAGATTCAAAAAAGGAATGATATAATTCTTAACATTAATAAACTCCTAAAAAAATTCTCATACATGTTACAATCACATAAAACTCACCTCTAAGCTTCTACTCAATATTGATCTCTACTCTTTGACCACATTCTTGGCACACAAATTACACAATTATAAAATATAGAGTCTACATGTATTTGCTTTAAGATCTTTGGACTCAGACAAGATTTACACACTTTTTCAAGGTTGAAACATGTTTAAAACAATTCAATTCACCATTTTTTAAGACATAAACCATTCAATTACTACCTTTACTATTTTTTGTAACATGTGGAATGCTTTAGAACTGATTTATTTCTAAACCAAATATTATAAAAACTAATAGTTGAATCCTGATTATTACCTTACTCAATATGAAAAGAAGTCCCTTTCCTCAACTTAAGCACTAGATACACACTGAGTGTCCTCTTATGTTTTATCTAACTAAATTCAATCTTTATCAATTAGAATACACAGTGAAACAAGTATAATAAATTTATTAGCAACTCTAAGAATCTGAATCCAATATACAGATAACTTGAGACTCCAAAGGAATTCACACATGCATTTACCAAACCACAAGATTATTAATATACTTATTCTCACACATGAATTTACCAAACCATGGGATTATTAACAGACTTATACTCTTTAGATCTCATTTCATTCTTTCTACATGCATGATAGGTATGCAAATAGAACAAGATTACGGGTCAGCAACCAATCATTCATTCATTCATGAGAAAGATAATTTATACAATGTAATGAATGATTTAAACACAAAATATTCTTATGAAATTATCAATATGAAACCATTTCTTTGTCATTACACAATTATTCATTTGTATTATCAACTCCAGACATATTCCAATAATGTAGGGTCAACAATAGAACATCTTTTTAATCACAAAATCATATATTCATAATTTTGAGGGGTTTTTAACATATTGTCCTTGAACAAACCCCCATTTTCTCACACATTGAAATTAATTTGAACACCAATATACTATCTATTTCAAGAAGGAAATATAATTAACTTTTTAACCACTTTGGTACATTGCAAAACTAACCTACAAGCCTAGTCACTATGATGACTCATTATGTGAGTCATGTGATTTTTATTAACCCCTAAATACCTAATAAAAAATTGAGACTAAGAATCCTAAATTACCCCCTAATTACACCAAAAACAAAAATGGACTAATAATTACAAGTAGTTAGTGATGCTCCTATATCACTTTTTACACACTTGAACTATGCACATAACCTTTCAGAAGAAGAATTACTTCTCCTCCTCTCTATCATAAAAGTCTCCTACCATATAAATAACCATTACTTGGTAGATTTCTTGTTCATCTATCCCCATTTGCGGTAGGTAGCACAAGCTTGTGATCTAGGTCACCTTAGGATCATCTAACTAGGTCATCATGATCCTTGTCTTGCACTTTAATAAAGGTGATGTAGATTAATGCTTGGTTTAAAGCTTTTTATTTCCCTTACATGGTTGTAAACTAGTGGCTTCTTTTTTTGTGTGTGTTGTAGGGATGACTGTGCCATGTGGTATGGCTTGAAGTGGTGTCTTGCACCTAGTTGTGAAAGATTTATATTTGGCATCTTCAGCCTACACCATGGCCATGGTGAAAAACAATGGTATAGGTCTAAAGGGAAACCTTTGTAACTCATGGATGTGTATGAATACACCTTTTTGTGGTAAGGTGATAGCAACATATTGGCCTAAGTACTGAATTACATCTGACAACACCCAAGGATGTGTTGTGATCAACTCCAGGAACTCCTCTCATCATGCTTTGAGTTTGACCTCATGAGCTATGGATTCATGTTCAAGTGTCCATATGAGGTTGAAAAATTACTGTGCTAGCCAATAGTTAGTGTTGGGGCACACCTCTCCTTCTAGGGACTTCTATTATGTAAATTATAGAAGAAAAATGAGAACTAGTACTAGAATTTTAGATTGGGTGATGTGAGACACTTATCAATGTTTTTTATTAGCTCATGAATGAAGTATTTTAGCCAATTAAACTACTAATTTTGGTGGATCATGTAGTGGACAATGTCCATGACCCCTTTGTAAATTTACTTTATAGACTTGGTTGTTTTTTAGAACCTCCTATAATACATTCCATAAGAATGCACATTAGTTCATCATGAATTTATTCAATTGGGATCCCTTTGGATCCCTAAAAATATAAATCTCTGACTTCCTAAAGAATAGGGGGAATTTTCATCTTGTATGGAGAAAGGGAGTCCCCTTGCACAGACATGCCCAAAGTTTGGGCCATGGCTTCTATGTTGATGATGACCATGGTTACTAGGCTAATGTAGATGGTGCCATCATTGTATTGATCGATTAGGACTTGTAAAATCTCCCCTAAGTCACCAAAAGTGGGAATTTGAAGAAGGCACTTGACATCTATATTATGAAAGTGGTAAGAGGCTACAAGAGCTAGCGATTGTGTAGCATCGATGGGATTTGTGTAAAATAGCTTTTACTCTATTTTTCAAAGGAAATTAAATGGCTCTAGATCATTGAATTTTGTTTGCCTTAGTGCCATATCAGCACTTATTGATTATTTTTGTGTGTTTTTCAATCCCTTAATGAGTTTTGATGTATCCATGATTGATGAAGTAATGAATTTGACACTCTATTGGCTCTCTACACAATAAAACTAGCTCAGCTCTTTGAGATTATAGGTCACAAAAATATTTGTAAGGATGAAATGTAGACTTCATTCATGAGCTTAGGCCTTTATATATTTCATGTCTATTGGTTTTCATGTAAATTCCATTCTTAGATATCTATTCTATATGAATGAAATTGTTGATGTGGAAAATCTTATCCAATCTAGTAATTAAGATAGGTAGTCATTGGCACATGTGTGGAGATACGTCATTATGTTCTTTGCTATCCATACAAGAGTATGACTAGATGATGTTGATGGGTCACCAATTTATTAAATATTAAGTCAATCAAACCTTGGATATGGAATTAACTACTCAAGGATGACTGTTATATGGTGAAGATCTTGGATGATGTGACTTGTTCATACCTTTCCTAGACTTAATTACTTTTGTTCACTCTTGCTAACATCCATGATGATGCACATGAATTCTCCTATGCACGATTGATACACACTATACTTGGTATCTTGGTTACAAAATAATAGTGAAGAGATCATCTACAAACACACACATAGAGAAAAATAAACACACAAAAAACATGTACAAATGTGAAATCCTAATCTGATGAGTGTTACTTAGCACCCTCTCACTTAGTAGAATGAGATCAATTAAGCCTATTGGTGGTAGGCTTTATGCCTACAACCATTCAATTATGCAAAATGGTTCCCTAGAGATCTCTCAAAACAATGGTTACCTACTATGAGATTTCATGTATAACATAAGGCCTTTTCTATCAAATATGTAATTTACCCAAAAATGCTCTAAAATGACTATCATATAACAAAATTGGTTGATCTTTATGAAATTAATTATGGCATATATTATTATCATGTCATGATTTTTGGCTCTTCTTATAAACTTACTACGTCTAAGATGCTCTACGTTGATACTCATCCATCTTATTTAGTTTGATAATTTTGTTAGTGAGAGACTTACTATCCCCTAGTCTCATGACCATTACAATGCATAGATTGGGTACCAAATATTCCATTATCATAACTACTTCAAGCCCATAGACCAAATGGAATGGAGTAAAATAGCCCTCTTATAGTGTGTGTGATATGCCCATAGAATTGAAAGAATGCAATCTTTCAAATCATCCTTCTTGACATCGCACATCTTTGTCAACATTTTGCCCAAGAATTTATTATAAGCCTCAACTAGCCATTAGCTTATGTATGGTATGCAATACATTTATGATTAAAAATCATGAATTCTTCAGTAAGAGCCTTGATGGTGTTGTTTAAGAAGTGTATCAGTTGATCACTAACGAGTTTGATGGGGCAACCAAACCTTGTAATAATATTCTCATATAAAAACTTTGTTGCATCCTTAGCACCATAGCTAGGTGTCATAATAGCTTCAACCCACTTATTAAATTAATATAATATAGTGATAATTTACCTTACTTTATTTTATTTACTCGATAGATGGATAGGTCTGGGAAAATTAATGCCCCATTATTCAAAATCTTATTTAGCTAATAAAGGCTACAAGGGCATTTCATCTCTTTGTAGTGGTTTATTCATGTGTTGGCATACATCTTAGTGCTACACTACTCTATGTGCATCTTGAAAAATATTCAGCCACTATAACCCACTCTAACAACTTCTTGGCAGTAGCTTCTCTAGCAAAATGTCCTCTTGCTATTCCTTGGTGTGCCTCCTATAAGAGTTACATCATTTATGTTTCAGAACTACCCTGTGCAGTACTTCATCCTTCCCCAAATGATACAAAATCCCATTTATGATGGTGTATGGCAAAGATCTAGTGACAAAATTCTTCGTCTCTTTCTTGGTAGTGTGTAGGGAATACTCCTTATTCGAGGAAGTTAGTAATTGACTTGAAATTTTTAGGGATCATAAAAATGCAAAATAGATGAGCATCAGGAGAATTATTTTTAGTTATTTTAGTTATTTACCATTAGAAATGTGACTAAGATGATCTAGCCCCACATTTTATCTGCCTAACTTGATGTTAATGTGAAATTGGAATTCTTGAAATAACATTAATGGCCTAGAGATGTGCACTCCAAGAATTGGCTTATTAACAAGGTAACATACATCTTGATGATTTGTGAATACTTTAAATGGTGTCAGAAAAAGATAGTGTTGAAATTTTTGTAGTATAAACATTATAGCTAGTGCTTCTCTTTCAATTGTCATGTAATTATTTTCTACATCAGACAACTTTTGACTTGGAAAATGTATGGAATGGTCAAGTCTACCATCTCTTAGTTGCACAAGCACAACATTGAATGTGATACCTAAAGCATCAACATGCACATGAAATGGGATGATCCAATCTAAAAAGATGAGGACAAGCATAGTGACCAATCCTTTCTTTAGTTTTATAAAGGTTGCTTGGCACTTAGAAGTCTAGACAAACTTCACACTTTTACACAGTAAATGATCCAATGGAGATGAAATGGCTACATATCCATTGATAAAATTCTAATAGTACCTTATATAGCCAATAAAATATCACTTCTATAGATTTTAATGGTGGAAACATACTCAGAATGATTGCAATTTGGGCATGGTCTAATAAAATGCCCTTCACTGCACACTACATGACCTAGCAAGACATCAAAAGGTGTAAAGAATAAACATTTTTTTTAAATTTAGAGAAATACATAGATCTCAAAAACATTATAACATGAGGTGTAATTTAGATAAATGTTATTTACACAAATAAAATACTACCCAATCATCAAGGTAGACTTTCAGGAAGTCACAAATGAAGTCTTTAAACATAGTCATCACTGCATGATAAAAAATTACAAGTGCATTCTTGAGGCCAAAAGCCATTACCTTGTACACAAAGGATCCCCATTCCATGTCAAAAGTCATTTTAGATCTATATTCTTCTACAATATGTATTTGATGATAGCCATTGAATCCATCTGTGAAAGAGTAAACTTCATGCCCTGTAACATATTCCAAAACTTCAACTCTAAAGGGAATTGGGAATGTATCATCCACATGCATAATTTAGACTGTGATAATCACCACATACTCTAATCTCCCCTATTTTATAAAGCTACAATACCATGGAACTAACTCAATATTCCTTTTCTAAAATATAAATTATACTTGTATATTACATTCTATTGAGTTCAAACTTCACTTTTAACTTCATGTTTGGATTCAACTTGTATGGTCATTTCTTTATGGGTCATGTGCACTCCTTGAGTTCTATATGCATTTATGCTAGAGATGGATCAAATCCTTTGACCTCTAAAAATTTAGAGGGAAACACATCTTGATAATATCACAGGAGTTACATAACTGCAAAAACTTCAACTTCTATCCAGTAATCACTTGTATGTGCCAATCTGGGAACCTCCTTAATTTTGATATTTGCTACATGATTTTTATTGGTACTCATCAATAGATTCTTGTATCATTCATTTCCATTATAGTTCTATAATTTTTATGTTACACAACTTGTCTTCTTTAGTAGGATTTGCATTGAGGTCCTTTACTGGTTCTACTAGCTATTCAAGTTCAAACAAATTAGTGAAATCAATATCACCATCAATATATAAATCTTCAATGTCGTCTTCTTTATCTTATATTTAGTGGCATGGCTATATGAGATATTGTTCTTCTTTCTTGGTAGCTTTGTATATTTATAATTTCATATTGAAATCATAAGTTACAATCTTCTATGCAATAGATTCCATCATGGTGCTTAAATATTTTGTGCACCCATGGCATAGGAAATATTTGATTTTTAGCAGTGTGTTGTGAACTAGGGGGTTTTCATCTTCAAAAACAAATTTATGTATGAAGTCACTTTGTACCTACACCTAATGTTGTGACTCCCTCATGTACTCTTGATGCATATACCATGTTGAGGGTAAAGGGGCAAGTGTGTAATGAAAGATGTGAACCTAGTAATTTGGTTCCACATGTTCCCTAGTCCATTCTTCAACACATTTATGAATATAGATTTTAAGATAGTCACCTTATTTGAATAAAGGCTAATTGATTTTAATGACCTATGGTAGTTGGAACCTACTAATCTTGAGTTCACATGCATCATCCCACTTGAGCTAATCATTTCTATGAATTGCCCACCATATCACTATAACTCCCTTCAAATAATAATTCAAAGCATTGACTCATTGACTGATGGTAGGTACATGAAATTATAGGCATAAAATGAATTGATTGATATCCTTAGTCTCATAATACATAGGGACTTGTCTCTCATGTGCAAATACCATTCTCATAGGTCAAATTTGATGATCACCATGAGCCTGTTTGAGTATGTGCATATTCGAGTCTCCACTGATAGATGAATATATTTCCAAAGGCAAAGTGCCTTCTCTAATTGGATCTATATAATCCTACATATTATCATCTGCTTGATAAAAAATGTTAACTTTTAAATGAGTAGGGGTTTTAACATATATGGATTCACAATCTTTCATGACAAATTGGGTTGCTAATGGTTGAGTAACTACTAGTTTAGGCTTTCATTGTTGAGATGTTTTCAATTTTTGAGTGAGTAAAGATTGTACCTAAGGTTTAATATGCTCATAAAATAATTTTCACTCAGTTGCACGTAGAGATTTTAAATTATTTTTAGATTTTACCTTCATCTAACTATTTTCTTTTGAAACATAAGCAGAGTCAAGTTTAATCAGAATGATGTAGGGTTTGTGTATCCTATTCAAATGATTGACAACCTTATCTCCCTGATGTGTCTCTAGTTGATTTTTCATAGTATTGATAATCATCTGACCATCATATGCCCATTTATTACTAATTAACATAGCGTAATGTTGTGTTGATGTCTTCATATCAATGACTTCAAAGTCACCTCACATATTTAGTTTTGTAACTTTGATCTCAATGTCTTCTAACCTACCAATGAGATCAACTCTGCCATAATCAACTAAGCTCAAAGTTACTAAGCTGTAACTGAAAATTGGTCATCTAATAGCCTCCCATGTAGACCTAAGAATCATGTTGATTGTGCTACCAAAATCAAAGACGTCATTTGGAATTTTATATCTTGAAACCTTAATGTTGATTCATTCATCTGCATCCCATGGCTTCTTTATTTTTCATATGAAATAAGATTTTATATCTTCTATTTCCCTCACTAAACACACTCCAATAGATTATGTAGTAAGTTTATGATGTTATAAGAAATGTATTCATTGCACAGTGTGCTTAAATTTTTTAGTAGAATAATCAGTAAAGTAACAACTCTATCTTGATGCATAATGCATAAGATCTAGCCATACATTTGGGCATCTATTGGTATAGAATATCCTTCAGTATTATCTTGATGTATGTTTTTCAAAATTTGTGTAGCTTCATAGATGAGCCCTTTTTATATAGCTAGGTATGGGTAGTTATCCTTTTTTTTTTTGATTCCATGATCTTGAGGCATCTCAAGAGGAGGCAACTGTCTTTATGCATGTTGGTGTCATGTGACAACATTCAGGGATTCATCCTCTTTAGGCTATGCATTTACCATAGTAACATTCCTAATGGCCTTATCCTTTCTTTGATTCTCCAAGATATGATAGTATTCTATCTCATGCTAATCATATCCTTTGTAGTATGCATAATAAGATTATCTTTGAGGATTCAAAGGGAAATTAAATTGCACATGATTATACTCTCCATATAAATAACATTTCAAAGGAGGGTGTTGATATTTATTTCCCCTACCACCTTGGTAACCTCCTATGTATCTGCCCCTAGATCATCCTCTGCTAGATTGATAACATCCTCTATACCCTTGATGTTGTGTTGTGTTCTAATGTTGATGTTGTTGGGTATTATCTCTAATTCCAAATTATTGCACAATTGGTGGAGTTCAACCCATTTGCTATTGTTGCATCATTATTGGGATCTAGGGTGATTCATATTGGTATTTTGGTGACGGTGGTGTCCAACTCAGTGAAGGAGGGGTCTAACCTACCAGACCTTAAGGTTGGTAGTGTAGTGAACTAGGAATCCATTGTGGACCTGATTGGGATGCACAACCTTTATTAAACTTTGGGCCTAGAATCGATGACACTTACTGTGAAACAATAATGAATACATTTTTGGTGATGTCTTATTTGAGATCCTATAAATCGCTACAGTTATTTTCATCATGATTGTGAAACTTGTAGAAATTACAATATAAATTCTATGGATTCTTAACTTACTATTATAGGAGATAGCATTGCATTGTTCTGTGCCCTACTACTTGATAGATTTCATAGATATTTGTCTTGATCTTAAGACAATCATTCTTGTGATGTCCTTATTTCCCACACTCCATGCACCATATATTTAACTTAGGTTTATTTGCGTCATGATATTGCTCTATTCACTTCATAAAAGCTTGTGATTTATTTTCAATCTTAGATTTTATGATAGGAGCTTCCCCATAATCTTCAATTTGCTCTACTCATAGGGTGGCATCTCTAGCATCTACTTTAATAACATATTGAGTTTGCATAGTAGCACATCTAATTCTATAAAGTAGTCCTTCGATAAACCATGCAGCTTTATCTTTATTTATTAATGAAAATTCCACCTTATTCATAATATTAGATAATCTACGATCATAGTCATAGACTAATTCTCCTGACTTTTGCCTTATCTCCTTCAAGTCTTGAATAGTTTGACTGGTACATTTATTTATTTTTAACTCTATGATGAGCCATTCATTAACCTATTATAGAATTTCCTACTAAATTTATCTATGGCACATAAACTCAAGTGATCTTCTAGTTAGTTCCCCTATTAATTCACACCTTTTGACAACTTCATCAGTAATGCCCTTAGCTTGCCATATCATTTCACAGGTTAGTAAGTATTATTCAGGGTTTGTAGACACATCATATATTTTCAAATTTATAAATGATCCTATAACACCAATTGTGTAAACTAGTATCGATGGGATATACTTCCCAGTTATTACAAGAGGAGGTTGCATTCTATGTGATCTTATTTGCATACTATGAAGATTTATCTATGCACTAGGAGAGTCAACCTATGCACTCTATTTTATTTATTTCCTTCTTTTCTTTGCTTGGTTTCAACAAACTCTATGGCCTTTAAAGCCTTTCAAATTGATGTTATTTCAATTTTAGTACCCAAATGATGCACTTGTTATAAAAATGGACCTTCTCAACTACTATCTTCCTATCCACCTAGTTGAAAACTTCTGCTCGAATATAATAAATTGGGCTATGGGGACATGTGATCTTTTGGTGAATGATTCTTTTCTATGAATTCTTATATGCTTGAACCTACAATTAATATGTGAATTTTTTTACTTCTTTTTTTTATTCTTCATGTCTTTCTTCTGATAATACCCATTCTTATAGTTGCACACTACATCTATCATCTAACTACTCTACTTCTACACTATTCTCAGCTTCTTCTTCGAACATCTCTTCTTCCTCTTATTCTTCATCATTTCTTTCTATCTGTTGGCATTATTCATATTCTTTCTATATATTTCATTCTTCATCTCTTTCATCTCACTCATCATGTCTTCTGACTCATTCATCATCTATTTTACTGCTACTCTTAACTCTAGTCACAACTACCTAGGTAGTCTTCTATTTAATCCATCTATTTTATTGTCACAACTCATGTTCTGAATCTAAAGTTTTCTTATGACTCTTCTTCCCTCATGTCTCCATTCTACATTTAGGTTCAAGCCTTATTTTATCATCTAATTATCATTCACTATCATGTCACACATACCCCCATATGCCTAAAGTGACAACTCCATATTCACTAGATTAGGCACCATGACCTTGCCCACAACCAACATCTTCACAAGGATAGGTAGTCATTGCAAAAAAATTCCCTCTAAATCCTCTGATAAACTATCGAGTGTGGAGCCCTTTGGGGCTATCACATGACCATAAGAATAAATTTTTGGGGTCTAAAGAGATCCAAAGATGTGGGGGGCATAATTTTCATGTTCTACACATATGAGTGGAATATTCCTTTTATTCCTAATTTATATGTATTCCATATTTCATGGATTTATTTGTTAGATGTATTTTCCCATGTTGACTTCCTTGTTTTGAGGAAGCTAGTTATTTTTTGGAAAATAAAACTTCTTCCTTATAGAGTGGAGTTGGTTGTGATCACATGTTCATGGGAAAATGTGCCCTTAGAATGTGGAGAAGATGAATATGGTGAATTTTTCCTTGGGAGAGATTTTACCTAGGCTTGATGAGGTGGAAAAAGGTTGTCACATGTTGGATAATGCTTATCTTGGATAATCATTACATATGTGGTCCTCCTTTTATGGATTTTATTCATTTTTCTATATATACAGGGTGTGGTGTGGCCTTTAGAGGTTGATGGTTTATTTTCAAGGTGTGACTTTGAGCATCAGAGTCAAAGTGCAAGTGTTTTGCAAAGTGCAGGTGTTCATTAAAGGGTGTGGTTTAACAACTTATGAGATACAACATTGTGCATGTGCAAGTGAAAGTGCATTTTTTTGTGTAACACTTTTTATAAGAGATTTTTCTATCTCTATGAGAGTTCATTGTAATCTTGTTTTATTGATTTATTTGAGAACTTTTATTGGTGGATGTAGCCCACATTGGGTGAACCACGTTAGATTTGTGTTATTATTATCTTGCTCTCATTTATGCTTTCATATTAATGGTAAATTAAGGAATTTTTTCATGATGCATTTTATTGCATAGATTTAGATCTAGTTTATGGTAATAATAGATATAGATTTATAAGTGTTTTATTCCTAACAACTGGTATCAGAGCCATTGGTTATGTATTTTGTTAAAGTGGTAAATCATAGGAAGGCTATTAGCTTAAGTGGGAGATATGGAAGAAGAGATCAGATTCAGAGTTGAAAAGTTTGATGGTGAGCATTTTGGTTTGTGGAAAATGCAGATGAAAGATTACTTATATCAGAAGGAACTTCAACTCCCCTTGGAGGGGAAAGGAGGACAACTTTTAAGTATGAGTGATGCAAATTGGTCATTACTTGATAAGAAGGCATTAGGAGCCATATAGTTATGTCTTACATCTTTTGTTGCATTTAACATTGTAGATCAAATAACTACAAAGGATCTCATGGATAAACTTGGGAAGTTATATGAGAAACCTTCAGCTTCTAATAAAAAATTTCTTATGAAAATATTATTTAACATGAAAATGTCTGAGAATGGTTCAATAGCTAATCATCTAAATGATTTTAATACTATTTTAAGTATGCTCACTTCAGTTTGAATCAAGTTTGATGATGAAGTTAGAGATTTGATAATATTATGTTCTTTGCCTGATAGTTGGGATAGTTTGGTTATGGTTGTGAGTAATGCAGTCCCTGCCAAGGGAAGCTTGAATTTTTAGGATGTTGTAGGTGTGATCCTTAGCAAGGAGATGCGAAGGAAAAACATTGGTGAATCATCTTTAGGTAATGATTTATCCACTAATACTAGAGTGAGGCAAAAGGACAAGAGCAAAGGCAACTAAGGAAAGTCAAAAGGTAGATCTAAGTCTAGATCTAGATCCAAGATGATATGTTGGCATTATGGTAAGAGTGGACACTTAAAAAAGTATTGTTGGTCACTTCAAGATAAGAATGCTAAAAAGGAGGAAATGAATGAGGTAAATGTGACATCAGGTAAATCATGTCAAGATGCCTTAATTTTTTATATTGATATTTTTTTTGAGTCTTGGATATTAGATTCAGGGGCTTCTTTTCATGCCACCCCACATAGGCATTATTTTACTAATTATATTCAAGAGAATCTAGGACATGTATATCTTGGTGATGATGAACCATGTGAGATAGTAGGGAAAGGTTGTGTTTTGGTTAAGATGTAGAATGGAAACACATAGATCCTTAAGGATGTTAGGCATGTTCCTATATTGAGATGAAATTTGGTTCCAGTGGGGCAATTGGGTAGTGAGGGATGTTCAGTATTATTTACTACAAATTTTTGGAAAGTTAACAAAGGTATTCTTGTGATCTCAAGAGGTAATAAAGTTGGTACTTTGTATTTGACTAGTAGTGTTGATTCTATTGATTTAGTTACTACAAATAGAGATGCAACTATGTGGCACTATAGGCTCAATCATATGAGCCATAAAGGCATGTAGATCTTAAAATATAAGTTGCCTGGATTGAAAGATCTAGATCTTGAATTTTGTGAAAATTATGTGTACAAGAAACATAAGTAGGTTAAGTTCTTGAAGGTTGGATCCATAAAGAAAGAGATTAAGTTAGATCTGGTACACTCAGATGTATGGGGACTAGCTCAGGTATCTTCTATAGGTGGATCTAATTATTATGTTACTTTTATTTATGATGTAACTAGGAAAGTTTGGGTTTATTAAATTAAAAATAAATTTGATGTATTTAACACTTTTAAGAAGTGGAAAGCCTTGGTTGAGAATGAAATAGGTCCCAAATTTTAAATGTCTCAGATTAGATAATGGAGGTGAGTATTGTAGTAATGCTTTCTTTGATTATTGTTCTAACAATGGAATCTTTAGGCAAAGAATGGTTCTAGGAACTCCACAATAAAATGGGGTATCTAAAAGGATGAATATAACAAGAATGAAATGTGTTAGGAGTATGAGGTTACATGTAAGGTTGCCTTTACATTTTTGTGTAGAAGTAATTAGCATGACAATATATTTAATTAACAGAGGACCTTCTATGCCTTTGGATGGAGGCATTCCAGAATAAGCTTGGTCTGGTAAGAATGTTGATTATTCTTTTCTTAGAGTCTTTGGATGTGAAAAATTTTCTTTCATCAAGAAAGAGGATAGGACCAAGTTAGAGGCTAAATTAGATAAATGCACATTTGTTGGTTATGGTGAGGATGAATTTGGTTTCCATTTATAGAGAATTAAAGATAGGAAAATATTTTAGTCTAGAGATGTAGTCTTTAATGAAAAAGTCATGCATAAGGATCAATTACAGGAACAAGATCAAGAATAGAAAGAGTACACAGTATGGGATGACATTATGGATGGAAAAGTATCTAAGGATTCAGTTTAGGAACCTTCTACACAAGGACCCCAAACTCCTATGGTAAGAAGATCTTCTAGGGTAAGAAAAGCACCTGAACATTTTTCTCCTTTGAATTATTTATTACTCACTGACAATGGAGAACTAGAGTGGTATGAGGAAGTAATGCAGGTAGATGTGAAGTTAAAGTGGGAACAACCCATGGATGATGAACATATATCTCTTATGGAGAACCAAACATGGGATTTGGTAAGGCTACCCAAGGGAAAGAATACATTACCAAATAGGTGGATCTTCAGAATAAAAGAAGAGGATCAAGGGAGAAAAATGTATAAGGCCAAGATGGTGATCAAGGGGTTTGCACAAAATTTAGCTATTGATTTTGATGAGATTTTCTCTCATATTATAAAAATGACTTCTATTAGGACTATTCTTGGTTTAGTTGTAGTTGAGGATTTACACTCAGAATAGTTAGATGTGAAAATTGCTTTTCTTCATGGTGATTTGGATGAAGAGTTTTATATGAAGTAACCACAAGGATATGAGTTCAAAAGGAAGGATAACTATGTGTTTAGATTAAATAAGAGCTTATATGGCCTTAAACAAGTTCCATGGCAATGGTATAATAAATTTGACTATTTTATGTTAGAACATGAATATCAAAGGTGTAATTTTGACCATTGCATGTACATCAAACATTTTGATGATGGTTCCTTTATTATTTTATGCTTGTAGGTGGATGACATGTTAGTTTCAAGAAAGAACATACAACATATTCATATTCTAAAAAAATAGCTTAGTGACTCCTTTGCTATGAAGGATTTGGGTGTTGCAAAGAAAATCCTTGGTATGAGGATTACTCGTGACAGGAAGGAGAGGAAGCTAGTTTTATCCCAATCAGAGTATGTGAAGAAAGTCTTGGAAAGGTTTAGTCTATTGGATGCTAAATCTATTGGTACTCCTTTAGTAGGCCACTTTAGATTATCAAAGGAGTAGTGTCCCAAGACAAAAGCTGAAAAGCTTAAGATGTCCAAGGTACTTTATTCTTTAGTATTTGGTAGCTTGATGTATGCCATGGTTTGTACTAGGCTATATATTGCCAATATAGTGGGTGTTGTGAGAAGGTATATGAGTGATCCAAGTTATGAGCATTGATAGGCAACGAAATGGATTCTTTGATATTTGAGAGGAACCATTGATTTTGCATTCTGTTATGGTGGATCAGATACCACTTTGTATGGTTATGTGGACTCGAATATGGTAGGGGATATTGATAGTAAGAGTATGACAAGATATATATTTACTATTGGAGATACAATGATTAGTTATATTTCTAGGATACAGAAGGTTGTGGCTTTGTCAACCATAGAGGCAGAGTATGTTGTTACCACAGAGGCTATCAAGGAGATGATTTGGATATAGGAGTTATTTCAAGAGTTGGGGCATGAGTAGGAAGTTAGGAGACTACACAATGATAGTTAGAGGGTTATTTATTTGGGAAAAAACTCTACTTTACACTCAAGGATGAAACACATTTAGTTACATTATCACTTAATCAAGATAGCTTTGGATGAGAACTTGGTGAAGCTAGAGAAGATTCATACTAGACAAAATATTGTAGATATGATAACCAATGTGGTCACATTGGACAAGTTGAGACTATGTTCAGATTTAGTTGGCCTTAGTGGTCATGGAGCAGTGATAGATTATGTTCAGGAGAAATAGTCTTCAAGTGGGAGATTGTTGAGTGTGGAGCCCTTTGGGGTGATCACATGACCACAGGAATAAAATTTTAGGGCCTAAAGATCTCCAAAGATGTGGGGGGCATAATTTTCATATTCTCCACATGTGAATGGAATATTCCTTGTATTCCTAATTTTTGTGTATTCCATTTTTCATGGAGTTAGTTGTTAGATGCCTATTCCCATGTTGACTTCCTTATTTTGAGGAAGCTAGTTATTTTTTTGGAAAAGAGAACTTCTTCCTTGTTGAGTGGAGTTGGTTTTGATCACATGTTCATGGGAAAATGTGCCCTTAGAAGGTGGAGAAGATGAATATGGTGAATTTCTCCTTAGGAGAGATTTTAGGTAGGCTTGATGAGGTGGTAAAAGGTTATCACATGTTGGATAATGCTTATCTTGGATAAGCATTACATATTTGCTCCTCCTTTTAAGGATTTTCTTCATTTTTCTATATACATAGTGTGTGGTGTGGCCTTTAGAGGTTGATGGTTTATTTTCAAGGTGTGGATTTGAGGATCAGAGTCAAAGTGCAAGTGTTTTCAAAATGCAGGTGTTCATTACAGGGTGTGGTTTAAAAACTTGTGAGATACAACATTGTGCATTTGCAGGTGAAAGTGTAGTTTTTTGTGCAACACTTTTATAAGAGATTTTTCTATCTCTGTGAGAGTTCATTGTAATCTTGTTTTAGATTATTGATTTATTTGGGAACTTTCATTGGTGTATCTAGCCCACATTGGGTGAACCACATTATATCTATGTTATATATGTTATTATGATCTTACTCTCATTATACTTTCATATTAATGGTGAATTAAAGAATGTTTTCATGATGCATTTTATTGCATAGCTTTAGATCTAGTTTATGGTAATAATAGATCTAGATTTATAATTTTTTTATTCCTAACATAAAAAATTATTTTCTATCTTCGAAAGATATGTATCCGTGTAATATAAAATCATTTATGTATCCATATATAGTAGTATCAACCTAAAAATCTATTGCTTTTATCCAATCAATTTCCAGTTTATGTAACTAGTATATATTTTCTTCAATCCATATTATTGTTTCTTCTGTTCTTGGGTTAAAATAATAATATTCCCACCATGCTAACCAATTAGCTAGAAATTCAAGCAACTCACACCAAAAAAATTCATAAATCTCTCCATAAATATGTTCTTGAATGATTTATAATATGGTAAGACTAGTTCATTTTGATTCTTCTTCGAAAAAAGTACATACTCTTTAGTCTAACCATGTCTCAATATCTCTCTATCTTGGTAACCATATTAGCATAATTTCGTCTAGAAGGAGTGTTTCCATGCTCATCACACCATTGTTAGCAGAGGTTACTGAAGTATTAGAACATGTTAAGGATGAGGATAACTAGGATATACTTTAGTGCATATAATAGTGTATTGTATTCATATAAAAGGTTAGATAAAAAAACATAGCAAAAGTGAATTATCGTGCATTAAGTAGTAACTAAGAATAACTAGCAATTCATTAACATAAATAAAGTATTCATATTAAATTAGATATAAAGTAATCAAACATTATAAATGAGAATGTATGCAAGGAATAAAGTAAGAAATCACATAGGTAACCATAACCAGATAAGTCTCTATTGATCTCTTCAAAGGTGGAACTCTATTCTTCTTACAAAAAAAAGTATATATAGATGTTTCTAGTCTATGACTATTCATATTCTTCTTGTACTTGGTGCCAAAAGTGAAGTCTATTCATATTCTAACCTATTACAAGTTGTGAAGATAGGAAAAAATAGACTTATACATGAAACAATGAGTATATGATGCATGAATATTAGACAAATATCATGTGCAAATTTAAAATTTGAATTCTCTTCCCAACACCCTTGATGATTTATAGTAATGGAAGCTCTATTTTAATGGTTTCTTTACATTTCAAGGATCAAGGACATGAATTTTGTTTGTAATGCCACATGGGGATCTTATACCTATAACATTTCATATTAGTTTTCCATCCATTAACAACATTCTATAATATGAATCTATCATCGTATGACTTCACCTTGCCATCCAATGGAATATATAATATTTATCCATATTTGGTGATTCATAACTCATCATTAGTTAGGTTAATAATTAGTATTAGATAAGGATGATAAGATTGTACCATACCAAGCAATGGTAAATAGTGTCAATCAAGTCTTTGAATAAATCTAGTTTGATTAGGTACCATAGACTAATAATAGATAAGCATATGCCATAGACACTATTAGGTCAATTATAGAAATGTCCTCCAATATATGGGAATATCAATTTTAATCAATTAGTTTATTGTACCAACATATGATGGTCTAGAATATGATATGGTATGTGATTTTTTTGGTCATAATACCCCTTTTTACCAAGACATTTACACATACCTTAATGATCATACCCTTCCACATGAATTATCTTGAGCCCAACAAAAATCCTTCATCCATAATGCTTTCCATTATACCTTAATCATCAACACGCTCTATCTTAGGGGATATGATGGGACATTGCTTCATTTTTTAAATTTTGGAGAAGTTGGTTTATCTATCCAAGATGTTCATAATAAGATTTGTGGCGTCCATACTAGTGGAATGGTCCTTGTTGAGAAACTCCTTCATATGGGGTATTACCTGCTAACCATATAAATTGATGCATGCACTTATGTCAATAATGTATTTCTTGTTAGAAATATGGTGTTTTGATTCATGTTCTATCACAGGAATTAAAAATAGTCACAAGTCCTTGGCCCTCTTATATGTGGGTGTTAAACCTCATAGGGAAGATAAACCCCACCTCATTTGATGGCCATAAACACATCCTAACTACTATAGATTATTTTATAAATTTGGTAAAGGCCATTCCTCTCACTTATGTAATCAAAAAGAAAATTTATAAATGCATTCTTAATCACCTCATTTTCCATTATGGCATTACCTCTGCAATCATTTATGATAATGGAAAGTCTTCAAAAAATAGGGATGTAAAGGCCATCTATTCCAATTCCATATCAAGCATAAATGGTATATTCATTATTATTCCAAAATAAATTTCCAAGATGAGGAGTCTAATAAAACCATTATTAAAATCTTTGAAAATATTGTTGATAACATTGGTCATGATTGACAATTCCAACTTTTTCCTACCTTATGGGATCATTGTACTATAATCCATACCTCCATAGGTGCAACTCCATATTCCTTGGTCTTTAGATAAAAATCCATTCTCCCTATCGAGATCAAGTTTCCTTCCTTACATATCTAACTATAAGATCTCATTAAGGACAAGGAGTATCAAGTAATTTGGCGACAAGATATAGAACTCTTAGATGAAAAATGACTAGCTACCTTAAATCACCTCAAAGCATATTAGAATTGGCTATATTACATCTATGATAAATACAATAGATCATGAGATTTCTAATTTGGTGATCATGTTCTAAAATAAAATTAAAAAAATAAATGTAGACTGAGAAAATAAAGGCAAATTTGAGCCTAGTTTATCAGGTCCATACATTATAACAATAAAATATGGATCTAGTGCTTATTGATTGGCTATAAAATATGATAAAGAGATAGATGAGTCCATGAACATCATCAATTTTAATCATTTTTATTCTTGGCACATTAGAGAATTATATATGAGCACTATGTTGGTTAGGGGTAAGTTTCACATAACTTCATATCATTTCACCCACCTCTATCATTATGCCAACATTCCTTTACCATTTTGACCTTAATGGTGATTTACAAGTGCTATAAGATAAAATAGATATGGCATGTTCTGAATATGATATCATCCTTGTAACATGAAATCAGAAGGCCACATGGATGGTTTCCCTAACTTATACTCATTTGAGAGCTTCCTTTAGCTCCATCACCTTTCTTGTCTCATATCACCACTATTTACATCTTTCATCCCATTGTTTTCCATATATTGTTCATCTTACATCATTTTCCACATATGCTACTAGAGTTGGTTTCCCTTTGTTAGTCGCTTGTTATATATTGTTTAATCAAATTTTGGGGTTTGTGTGAAAAACTTAGATGATAACACTACTATGAAAAATTAGGAGAATAATATAACAATCATAACATTCAATTATTTATACTATTATATCCTAGAAAGTTACTGAAAATAACAAATTTTAAGGATAAAATAAAGACTTAGCTTGAAATAATGCCTCCAGGAGGAATCAGGGTCTAAAACTCGTTGTATAAAGAGGTATGGTGATTGGAATCAATAATATGGAACTAAATATGTGCCTAGATAATAGAAATGAGAAGAGTACACTAGATGGGTGGTGATTATTTCTAACCTAGGGTGCTCTTATCCACTTATAGTAAAGAAATCAAGGTTCTCTATGCCTTCATCTATAGATCATGTATCTGGTGTAGGAGAGCATGATCACTTGTAGAGACCACTATATAATTGATTTTACTTAAAAACCCTATCGCATTTACATGGGAATACTAATTTAAATCCATGGGTAAAAAGGAGTCAGTGGTTGAATTTGGGTGAGACCTCAACTCCCCATGCATTAACCATTGTCTACACACCAATACTCCAAATAGGGATCAAACTTCATGTAGTTCTCCCATGTAGTAGTGGTGTGTGAATAATTGGTGAAATGTGTTAAATTTTGGTGTAATACTAATGTGATTAAGTACCTTAACCATGACTTGTTACATGTGGAATGTATTTAGACTTGAGATCTAGGATACTAGGGTTGTATGCAATCAAAATTAAGAGAAATAGGTATTTTACTCTTAGTTTGCAAGTGTGATTCTGGTGCTTTTCTATGTGGAATCCCTCCTTTAAAAATGGTTTTAAAAATGTTTATATAGTCATATCATTTAAAATCTTTTAAATGGGGCTCATTAGGGACATGTGTTGACCTTCTTATAGCTTTGAATTTGGAAAATTAGTCATTATTTGGTGGGAAGACAAGAGAGGGGGAAAGACACTAGAGCATTACACTATAGTCCCCTAGGGCACTCCTATCCAATGGGTGATTTCATCATGTTGAGTGTTAAGTAGGGCCTAAAAGGTGTCTAAGGTTGATAAGTATAGGTCTAAGTTCATATAGGGGTCATATCTCATATTACAAGAGTGTGTAAGGTGGTTGAAAGTGATAAAAAGAGACCCTAAGATAGTTCTAGAGCTGAGTGTGTAAAAGAGTGGCCACAAGTGCATGATTTTATCTTATATGTTTATTTTGCATGTCTATATTTGACCCCTTTTATTCTAGTAATAAAAGAAAGTGAAATTAATATAGTAAAATGAAAATGAATGCGTACCTAAACTTACTTATGGGAAGGAGTCTTGGATGTAGGCCATAACTCACATGCAATGAAACATATATACTATCAATCTTAACTTAAGATGAATATAAATAATTAAAAGAAAAAAATATAGAGAGTAACAAGGAATGAATACACCTAATTGAGTAAGAAAAGCATTATGCCTTTTTTTGGTTAAAAATTAGTGCCTATGGTGTGTTGTGCATTTGTATTAACATCGAATATCATGGATTGGACTATGCATGCCCCAATCCCCATCAATAAGTGGGTGTGCTGAAGAACTCAAACTATGCTTGACTCCATCATAGTCATCCTAAAGCATTATAGTATCTTGGAATCCATGTATGAATTTTGATATATATTTGGTGTGAAACATGGTGTAGATACTAGTGCAAATAGAAAATTAACCACTAAAGATGGAATCGAGTTCAATTCTAGTGAAAAACTAGAAAAAAATGGTTTAAATACTAATTATAATCTAGGTAAAGTGTATATACCATGTAAAATGATATGAATTTGCATTCCATCTATGAAATTGGTATAAAACTTGGTGTAATGAGGTAGTAATGTGTTGTGCACATGCCCCCAACTGATATTTGGTACATATAGATTCTATGAATGACTTTAAAAATGTGATTCTGAGAAGAAACTTGTGTATCGAATTGGAATAACATGCCATGCATGATTTCCCCCAAATTGAGCAAATCTAAGAGAAACTATGTAATTTTAAGTAATTATAGAAACTAAAATGTGAAACTGCTCATTAATGATCTAAGTAAACTCATATTTTGAGAAATTCTAAAAATTCCAATTTTTAGGCATTTGGACAATAGTTCTATAAAGGACACTAGATTAGTTCTCTACTATCCAATGTGGTGCTTCTATCTAAATTAACTTTTTGTGTACTGATCTAGGAAGGTACAAGTATCTAAGACAAACCTTTATGAATGCCCCATCTTTTGAGGTGATTTTTTGAGCTTGTGAAAGAAATTAACTCAAAATAAAATGTTATGTAGTAGGTTATTATCATGTAAAAAAATGAAATATGATTAATAATGACATCATGAAAGAGCATGGTATCATTGTGTATATAAAATTAACATAGTAATAATGTAAGATTCATATGAAAATAAGCATTCACAGTAAGTGTGTCTAGATAAATGCAACAATGAAGAACATAGATAATTTGATCAACTAAGTATATAATGCTGAATGGAACTACTCAGGGAGGAATGCATGATTTCCATCTTGGAATTTGAAGGGGTTGGGTGCATTATGTCCATCATGTCATCCAAATTTGAGAAACTAAGCAAACAAAGTATCATGGTAATGATGCATACAATCAAAGAGTACATGTGCAACACACAAAACACATAGCATAAGACCAAGGGCCTAGAAACAAGGGGAATGTTTAAATGTTACTCATTCAAATAGAAGACACAATAAAGGCAAGTTCAAATGCCTTCACAAACATACAAGGAAATAATGGAAGCTTAGATCCATATATAAGTACATGTTCAAATGTTCATACGCTCAAATAGAAGACTCACATTAAGACATGTTCAAATTTACTCACATTTATACAATCAAATATATAAAGGCTTAGATCCACTTGGGAATGACATATTAAAATTTCCTCAAAGCAAACATAGAAGTTCATACAAGATATGAAACTAGGAGAATCAATATAAAAATCATAAATGATTATGTATTATAATAAAAAAGAGCTAAATTGTAATCTAAGCAATATTCAATAACTAGGATAGGAAATAGTAAATCATAATGTTAGTGAGTGAGAAATATTATAAGATGTAATACAATGTAAATTACTAAGCATGTGAGTAACATAAGGTGGGAAAACAAGGATAAAGCTTGTGTTTACCATGCCCCTAATGAGTTATCTGATGAAGCTACATGTTGGAGAAAGTTTGTGTGATTTCTATAACTGAGTAGTGATAGTCTAATCTTGATGGGACAAGAGCAAGGTGAGGGAAACTAGAGCACTATGATCATGTCCTCCCCAACACTCCTATCTAAATATAGTTTTTTAGTGTGTAACAGTAAAAACACATGTAATTATTTCTAGAATGATGTCTTGTGTAATCTGTAGTCACTCATATACACTGGTGAAACATGTATCATGTAAAACTAGATAAACATATATAGAATATTGTGCACAACTGAACTAATGTATGACAAAGTACATATAATCATGTATAGGTCCTAATTTTTGTTAATTTTTTACTAGTTTTTGTATTTTTTGCATATATATGAATATAAATTTGATATGATGATCTAGAAATAAAATAACATATACAAGGGATGTGGGTAATAAAAAGGTAGATCTGGTGGTAAATGATCAAGTTTTATGTACTATATCAGGCCAATATCAAATAAATAATCATCATTATGGTCATCATACCACTTGTGCTCTACAAATATAGATTTATCTTTAGTGTTATTCTGAATCTTGTGCATTTGAATATCATTTTAATCAATTTTGTAAAAGGCCTCATGTATTATTCTAGGATATATCAAGTTAGATCATGTTGCCTCATTTTAGAATATGTGGTATTCATCAAATCAATTATGGATAATATAAATTATGTTCTTATCAAACCTAAATGTCAGACACATTTGTACTCTATCCACTATAGCTTCCATTTCTTGTAACCATGTGTTAACAAATGTAGCCTACATCTGAGTTCCTATGTTCATTATGAATAGTAGGGTGTTCACCACTTTGGGACCACATGCAACTAGTACTATAATGTAGATGATGGAATCTTGTAAAAATATAGCATGTTGTAACTCATCAATGTTATGCCCTATATGTTATAAAAATGCAAGTGTACATGTATTTGGGTTTGAATACTCATAAATGGCTATATGTTGTTGATACTGATCTTCAATTAAAACTTGAATAATCAAAGCATTAATCATAAAATATTTGTGGTTTCTACAAGTCTAAATATGTTTTGGGGTCTTGGCCTATTTAGGCAGAGGATGTATGATCTGAAGAGTTCCCTTATCCTTACACTTCTCAATTTTCTATTGTAATGTTGAGCATGTATCTTTAACATTCCCATAATTTTATGAAAATGACAAAAGGGACTACCCTATTGATTTGTAAAATGGCTAACATATTTATGGCATACTATTGGCAAAACTATCAATGACATATAAAATAACATCTGTAACATCACATATGGCCTATGTTTTGCACTATTTTCCTATATTCCAATAATTGGTTAAATATCCATAAATGTGATATTTTTTATTGGGTCTATGAGTGGTGGTAAAGTTGTATGTGAGATAGTATCCAAATAAAATCAAATGTTCTTTCCCTTATCTATGCTAGTAATGATTATTAGCTTTACATCTATATGTACTAGTATGGTGGCCTTAGAATCATCTCAGTATTCCACTAGGCCCATCAATGTAAAATTCAAACCACAAAAATAATCATCAATGTTCATTGGGGTCGTTTCTATGTCTCCATTTGAAGTAGCCTCATAATCAATATCAAAATGTTTTATGTAAAAATATTTGGGGTCCTCTAAATTTTTAGTAAAAGTAGTTGTTACATATTTTCCTCATTGTCCACTCTAGGTGGTGATATCTGTGGTGCAAATATATTTATGGGAAGTGGTTGATAAGTATTTTTACTATACTCACCAACCTCATATGTGTGCATCTATTCTATGGGAATAATCTATGGTGGTGGTACTATAGTAGGTTGTATTTCCCCCAATGGTGATGAACTTTGAAAATTAGGTTTTGCAACCTTACAATATCTAAAGATCTGATTGTTAGTTGGACATGTGTACAAATATCTATCATGGAGAAACATGACACATTGGTATAAGGTAGAAGTTAAAAAATCCACATGTATCCATGGTCTACCTAATTCCAAATTCTAATGCAAATGGTTAGGCATGACTTAAAATTCTTTAGATAGTGTTTCTATCCCCACTGTAATATCCAAGATGATAGAACCCATTGTTTGGAATGGCACATCATCAAATGATTTGATATTATTATATGTATTTTAAATGGATGCCATGTTGATACCCATTATTTTTATAAATGTTAGATTTCAAATATTGAGTACTAAACCATTGTCAATTAAAGCTCTTTTGATTGTTATGTTGTTGGTTTAAGCTTGTATAAATAATGGTAAATTATGATTAATGGTTGACTTTGGTGGAAAATTATCATTGTCAAAATAAATTACATCCTCAATGTCCTTTAAAGTAATCACAATAGATGAAAAATAATAAGGTTTTATGCCATGAGGCATGGATGTTTGATTCAGAGCTTATTAAAGAATATCCTTAAAAATGGTAGCCTTCTAAAGCAACTCTACCATAAAAATTATATCTAGTGTATTCATGAGTTTGTAAATAATATCATATGGTCTGGCTTTATCTTTTGGTCCAATTAGATTAGGTTGGGGATGAGGTGGAATTGTTTGAATTCATTCATCATATCTTAGTTGAGGGGGTGCCTGACCTCATCTAGAACAATAGCTCAGACTGTAAGATATACTATAATCTTAGGGTGAATATTAAGATTAGGATATGATCAAAGATAGTTGGAGGGTCTAGGTGTTAGAGGAACAAAAGGAACCCTTTGGGCTCGTTGATGTCTAGTAGTAACTAGTGGTAGTTTAAACTAAGACATATAATAATAATCCTCATAGAATGATGCAACAATGTGCAATGGACCAATAAATGATTCAATCTTTTTCTTAATATGATGAATCAATGGGATTTCATACATGTAAAAGATTTTACAAACAATAGGCAAAGAGCACGTAAATAGTACCAAGAAACTTTGCACTAGGAACCGATAGATAGACCTATTCATGATAATCATGATGAACTAAAATAATTTATAAATCAATGATCTGAAACATTACTTGAGAAATAAAAACAAAAGTAAACCCTATTGGTAACCTAGTGTTTATAATATTCGATAATAAGTGGATCACCAATATGTTTAATCAAATTTTGGAATTTATGTGAAAACCCCAGTTGACAACACTACTATGAAAAATCAAGAGAATAATATAAAAATCATACCATTCACTAAATTGGAACTTTTATAATCTATAAATTTACTAAAAATAGAAAAGTGTAAGGAGAAAACAAAGATTTATCTAGAAATTGTGCCTCTAGGAGGAATCAAGGTCTAAAACTTCTTGTGTAGAGAGGTTTGGTGACTGGAATTAGGAATCTAGAATTAAATATGGGTATAGATAATAGCACTGGGAAGAGAACACCATATGGGTTGCACTCTTATACAAAAAATGGTGCTATTTTCCACTTACAATTGAGAAATAAAGGTTTCTAGGTTCTTTGTGCCTTTATCTATAGAGCCTGTATATGGTGCGGGACCTTATGATAACTTATGGATAGTAATGTATTACTAATTTTCATTAAAAACACTAGCTCATTGACATGTGAAGACTAATTAAAATTAATGGGGAAAAATGAGTCAGAGGTTGAAGTTAGGTGAGACCTCAACACCCCATGTGTTGCGCACTGTCTAATACCAATACTCTCAATAGGGATCAAGCTTCATGTAGTTCTCCCATGTTACAATGGTGTGTGAATAATTGGTGTAATGTGATAGATTATGGTGTAATACTAATGTGATTAAGTTCCTTAATCATGAATTATGACCTATATAATTTATTCAAACTTGAGTTCTGTGCTACTAGGGATGTATGTAATCAAAATTGGGAGAAATAGGTATTCTTCTCTTAGTGTGCAAGTGTGATTCTAGTGATTTTTGATGTGTAAGCCTCCCCATTTTAAAAATGATTTTCAAAAGTGTTTATATATTCATATCATTAAAAATCCTTTGAATGGGGATCATTAAGGACATGGTCTAACCTTCCTATAGCTTTAAATTTTGCAAATTAACCATTATTTGGTGGAAAGATAGGAGAGGGGGAAGGACACTAGAGCGGGGTGCTATAGTCTCCTATAAAACTCTTATCTAATGGATGATTTCATCATGTTGAGTGTTAGGTAGGGCCTAAAAGGTTCTAAGGTTGATAAGAATAGGGCTAACTTCATTCATGGGTCATATATCAACTTAGAAGAGTGTGTAAGGTGAGCAAAAGTGATCAAAAGGGGCCCTAAGATAGGTCTATATCTAAGTGTGTAAAAGATTGGTCATAAGTACATGATTTTAACTTAAATTTTAATTTTACATGTCTACACATATACGTCATGAAATTAAATTATATTTACTTACATTTTCATTTGTACATGTATCTAAAATTATCCTTTGTATATGCTCAAATCCCAAAAATCCTAAAAGTTAGAAAATTCCAAAACCTTAAAAACAAAAAAAAGTCATCCATAAAATATAAAAAGAGATATAAAGCAATAAAATATTTGCCCAATTTTTTTATGTTTAGCATTGGGCTTATTGGCTATTCTAGCCACCTTTGGTCACTAGAGTACTTGGACACTCAGAGAGGGGAATTTATTGTAAAAGTTAATTGAATACTCTTTCTTGTAGGCATCTGTAGATGTTTAAATTATTTCATGATCATGTATACAATAAATGTGTCTTAAATCCTTTTTCAAATTCTAGTTGACCTTGTTAGGCCTCATCTCATGCCTTGAAACATTTAAATTGAGAACAATGCAATATATTGTGAAAGGTCTAATTGTGTCATCTCATGAACAAAGAAAAAATGTCCCCAAAAGGTGAGTTTCTATGGGAAAAAGGTCAAAAAGTGTTTATAAGGTATAATAAAGTCATTAACGTACCAAAAGAGGTCTTAAAAGTGTATTTGGGTGTATAAAAGGTCAAATGCCATATTTAATTCATTTAAGTCATTTTAAGAAGGTGATACCTTTTCAATGTTTCATAAAGGTCATTTAGTGATATAAATACCTCCATGACTCCCTCCATACGTACTAAAGGGGTCAAAAATAGGTTGAAATTTAAGAGTTTCCCTCTTTTCTTTACCTTTTGTGGCTTTCATTTTTTGTCATCATAAAACCATCCAATCCAAGCATGTTTATGAAAGATTAAAGGTTTCGTAGATGTTCTAGTAGGGTCCTTCAATGAAAGAGAGATCCATTCATTTATAAAATGGTAGGTTTTAGGTAAAAATCAAAGAAGAATAAACTTTCATAAGGTTGCATTTCAAGAAGTGTTGTAGGTTTTGATCAAAAAGCATATGATTGTAAGGTTTTATGATGTTTCATGCATATAAATAGGTCTAAATTACTCACTCAATAATCCTAAGAGTATTTTAGACCTTTTTTGATGATGCAACAAGTAAGACAGGGCATACAAGATTTCAAATGAGAAGAATTTCATGAAATTACAAGTTTTAGCAAGGTTATATTGAGAATTAAAGACATGTACAGAGTATTTCAAGCACAAACCAGGTTCACATGGGTCATCTTTATCATTATTAATCCATCATAGGACTTCATGGATGATAATTATGCTCTTAAACCTCAAAACAAGCCAAAACTTAGTCTCATGGAGTCTATAGGTGTAAAACAATAGGTTTTCTTAATAGTGGTTCATAACTCACATGCTGCATAGTTAAAAATGGGTAATGGAGAGGTTTAATAGGTATATGGATAAAATTTTGGAAATTTTGAGACTAGACAAGAATGGGAGGATCACGTGGATGGAATAAGAAGTTGATCAAGTCAAAAAAATCCTTTAAAGGAACCTGTAGGTCATTGGAAAAGGCTAGTTTATTTTGATGTTTTTTTATTGATTGAACCAATAAAAGTATTTGAAGTTGATTATGGGTTTCATACAGTCCTATAAAAACAAGAATCAACTCCTGAGACCCTTAAAAACTCAATATATAAAAATTTTAAGAATTTGGCCTGTTTGCTGCCATGTAAATCCTAGTTTTTTTTAAAAAAAGGCATAACTTGAGTTCTAAATATTTAAAAGTATTTAAATTTAGAATAAAGGTACGTTTTTATATTTAAAAAATTTTGGATTTATTTTCATGTCTTTACCATATCCAAGGAGATATAAAATTCTAAAATAAAGTCTACAAGTTTGCATTTTTGCACAAAAGGCTTAACTAGGAACCTTAAAACCACCATATCTTAAAAAATACTTACCTAAAAGATCTGAAACTTGGAATAAATATGAATGAGAATTTATATTCTCATTTAAAATTTATTTAATAATTATTATATGAGTATATCTCAATAAATTTGTAAAATATAGGTCTATAGTCAAGGGAAAATACAAATTTGAGGGCTAAAGAGATATAATGAATAAATTTCATCATTGATGTAGGATATCATGGACTTCCCTAGGTGTATTACACTCATTTTATACCTGCATAGATATAATGAATACCTTAAAAACATATTTAAAGCTTGTATTTGTTAATGAGAATGTATTTCAATGCAATATGTAGGTCTTTCCTGAAGGCTACAAAGTTATAAAGCACAACTCTATGGTTTTAAATGATGAGAAGAGGAAGTTAGAAAGTCTCTATAGCCACAATTAAATGAATATTCAAGAGTATCATCAAGGATTATGAATTAAATTTTATACAAACATGCAAGCTCCTCTACACACAAATGGAGAGAGTGGTCTATGACATATTTAATGAAGCATCAAGACATTTGAAACTGCCCCTAAGAATGTGAAACCTCCTTGATATAGTATAAATCTTAAATTTAAGGAGGAAGTTTAGCCTTGGATTCAAATGAATGACGATTCAACACCTGAAATGAAGGCAAATAGACCAAGGTGCCTAAAAATGGGGAAACATTGAAGACTCTTTGATTGAATCAAGCTTACCTAGTCACTCATGAAGAACTCTTATGCCACTCTCCTTAGGAGTCAACATAAAGACTAAGAAAAATACATGGAAAAAAGGCATAATGCATTGGATGATGGATAAAATCATTGATTTCATGTTCTATTTCTATTTTAGGACTGTTTTATGGAGTAATGATAGCATTTATGGATATTCCTTATTATTTCCTTTTCTCTCTCATTCTAATTTTCCATATATACTTCTAAAAATCATTGTAAAATGGAGATACCTCTACTTGGTTGTGGCATAGCCCTGCCACTTTTTCTACTGGAAAATACCTTTAGATGAATAAAAGAGATTATTGTACTTATCATATGCCTTTGTTTTTGTGTGAATCCATGGAATAGTGGATCATTTCTTGGGATGATATTGATTTCTCCTTGATTTGTTGTCCTATTTCTTGACCTTTATGTAGGAAAATGATCTTTTTTAAGTTGTAGGTTGTGTGATAATAAGGTTTATGTATTAATAAGTTATGGAGTTTTATCATTTTATTTTTTAAAATTCATTTACCATCCTTTCTAAGTGTTGTCATGAGTTCTTTGCCTTATTGCAAAACAACCATGCAGAAGTTGTACAAGTGAGTTTTGTACATAAACTAGATGTTTTATTCTTATTGTGTATTTACAAGTGAGTAGATGAAACCAAATTAATCTGATGCATCACCAAAATTCAAAGTTATAGGTTCGGTTTACATGTTATTTTCTATCCCTTTTCCTTGTAGTAGTTAGAGTAGAGTTAGTTTAGGTGATATACCAAGGGAACCATCCCTCTCTAGAGATTCACTCTAACTATTAAGTCACCCAAAGCCTAGGTGTGTTTCCATTTTATTATTTATAATGCGAGTGTCTTCACTATCATTCTCTAAAGGGTGCATTCCATCTTAATAATATTTTTAAACATGTTTGATGGGACATAAGGACAAGAAGATTTGTTAAAGATTTGATGTTGCTCTTAATAAGTTACACTTCATAAGACTTCAAAGGATTTTGTTTTTAGGCTAGTACTTCAATTTCATGCCAAAAATAACAACTAGATCATCTTCTATAGGTAAGACTATTTATTTGTTGAGTTACCTTTATATTCATTTAAAAGAAAAAGATTTAGAAAGATTGTCCCATACACAACCTTCATTTGTTGATATTTCTCCCTAGTACAACCCTACTTCACATCCAATTTCCAATATGGGTTCCCTTAGGAACCAATTTTTTGTCACTTTAATGGGGGGAGTCCACTAAATCTTTCACAACAAAATGATGTACTTATGACAGCCCTCAACCATGTTCCTTTTTTCACTAGAAAGAAAACAACTACCCCTATGAAACATATCAAAGACATTGTAAACATTTGTATAGTAGATCATGTTACCCAAAAAAATGCTGCAATTAGATTTTTAGTTTCCTAATTTAAGGGTAAGGCCTTACAGTGGTATAGGGGTTTGAGGTTGAATTCTATCTACACATGGGATGAACTAAGATAATCTTTATGTAGATAGTTTAAAGACATACTAAATCATTTGTCCTTGGTTGAGAAGTTGACAACCATTAAGAGAGAACTACATTTCTACATTTCTAATTTCAATTTCATATTTTAGATAACATGGGATAGTATCCCATAATTGGTAAGGCCTACATATGAATATGCTTTTCTGTATTATCTAAGAGCATTGAATAGTGATATCTTAGTTATGATACAATATATGAGTTGTAGTACACTTCCAGATGCTTATGAGGTAGTCATTAGGGTTGAGAATAGTCTCATACAAGCCGAAAATATTTCACCAAGACGTCTTATGTCTATATCTCCATAAATACAACCTTCTATTTCACCTCAAACACCTACAATAACACCCATTCCAATGTTAACTAGTCAACCACCAAGTCAAGACAAAGTTTTCCATAGCCCATCCAATGAATTGTAAGAGGTTAATATCATTTTTCATACTTTTATAAAATAATTAGCCACTCTTAAAAGATAACAAGCTCATAATTATAGGCCCTACCAATCACTTTATTAACCTTACTAGCCTAATATGCCACCATATTAGGCAAATTTTCAAGGCCAAGTCAAAATCACTCCTACAAAACCATATCAATCATTTAATCCCAATGATAATAAAACTTATAAGGAAATAGTACTTGTCTAAAAAATATTAGTAAAGGACTATGAGCGATGCTTTCCTTGAAACCAACCCCATAACTAACCCATCTGTCCAAATGGCATCCTAAAACAAGTAATAATAGTCCAAAATGCCTCACTTCCTCAAAGTACACAAGCTAAAGTATAAAAACAACAAGAGGCTTATCAAGAGAAAATATAGAATGATGTTACACTTGTCAATTGTCAAAGGTATGATTATTATGGAGTTAATCAAATGTAAGGTCAAAATTAGGCTTCTATCTCTATGGTATCTAATACAAGGTCAAACAAAAAGGTTGTGTAATTTGAAACAATACATGATAACAGTCTTACATCATATTATCCAATGCTAAAATGGGTTTTTGAGCCTATTTCAGTTCCAAAGACTCAAGAATTTTTTTTTTAAAATAGACTTCAAGAGGTGAAGTACAACCCAATAGTCATTTTTAATCAACTCCAATGCAAGAAGATATAAATGCAACTAAGGTACATAAAAAGGTTAGTTATACACCATTTAATATTCTTGATCACATGAAGAAGAGCAACATTTACATCTCAATGGGGGAGTCTTTGTCCATCCTAGGACAAAAAGACCTATTGCAAGTATCCTTGTCTAATCTTAGCATTTCAAAAGGATCATCAAAGGAACAACCAAAAGTAGTCCTCACCAATACACCTCAGTGCAAGGAAGAAAAAATAGATAATATATCAAGGAGGAAAAATAAGATAAGAGTATCAAACCTCCACCATTTTACATCTCTTTGATCATAGGTAATCACTTAGTTCACAATTGTATGATAGATTCTAGTGCTAGTAGCTCTATGATGTGCAAGTAGATTATGAAAAGCTAGGCCTAATGTATGATCCATTCACTAAATGAGTAGTGAAATTGGATGGAATAACCATTAAGACTATTATTGTCATTATAGGACTGAGCCTAAATTTTCATGCATGTTCTAATTTTTCAATTCCTCAAGACATCTTCATCATTGACCTCCTACCTTAATTTACATCATGCCTATATAGGTATTTCATAGCCAAGATTGAGGGATATTTATCATTATATTGAGCTCACATGATTTTTAGGACTAGATATGGCACTAAGGTCACCATTATATCTATACCAAGTTCCAAAAACCATATATAACCTTATGTGCCAAATTCCACTAGTGTTAATTGTATAATTTTTGAACAAGAGGACCATCCTATTGAACAAGAGCCAAACAGTCACCTTGAAGGCATTCCTATTTTACTACTTGATGAATGGGGAGGTGAATATCATGATTTTGATCTTTATAAACTCATTGAAGAGGTTGATTTAAGTATCTATTACTTGCATGAAGAAGATTCCTTCATTTTAAACCTTGTGAAGACTAATGAGCATGATAATGGAGTTTGGAAAATGTTATTTAATGGATCCAAAAATATAAATGGAGTAGGATGAGGCGTGATGTTGGTGTCTCATATGAGTGAAAAATATTATTCTATTCATAGGTTTTAGTTTAGTTGTACAAATAACTTAGTTGAGTATAAAGTCCTCATTCATGGTCTATAATGGGCTAGAAAGAGAGGAATAAAACATTTCAGGTTTTTTTTTATGGTGAATTGATTATAAATCAAGTAATAGGGGAAAACATGAATAAAAACAACTTGTTAAAGTCCTATAATCATAAATTATGGGACCTCATTGAGGATTTTGAAGCTTTCAATGTGTAATTCATTCCTAGGGAGGAGAATAACCATGTTGATAAATTATCTACCATTGGTACATAGTTTGATATTCCTAATGAAATTAAAAATCAAGACAAAGTATAAGAACATATCAAGGTGGTTGTAAGTCCTGCTATACTAGATAATAATACTTGGTGTTTGAAAGTGACCCAAAAAATAATCGATTTCCTACAAGAAAAAGATTATTTCTCAACTAAAAATCAAGACAAATTACAATAGCAATATGAAGAACTTATCTATTTGAGTTCACAAAAGATACCAAAGGGCTTAGTTGTTGGTGTAGGCCTTTTTCCTATAGGTTTTGGCTACATGGTTACATATGATTGCTTAGGGATTTAAAGTCATGTTGGTTAATTGGAAAGGTTAATACCACATTCACTAGAATGTGTTGTACCTTTTCCTCAACAACCTATATATGTAACTTTTACCTTTCATATTTCTAATGCAATAGCGTGTGGATTATTCATGGCTTATTTCTCTTTCATTCATTATTATAGTTGTGTGCTTATGTTTGATCCATATTGTCTTGTAAAATATGCATCTCACATTCCATATTGAATTGGTGCATTTATTTGGATCGCTATTCCTTGAGTGCATTTTGATATGGTATCAAAGTCGATCTAGATTTGAGAATTTCTTGGTTTTTTCTACAATTTGTCACATTTCAAATATTATATTTTTTGACATTTTTTAAAGTTTTTTGTGTTTCTTATGAAGCTTTTGTTGCTTCTGAGGCACTAAAATAGCATTGAGATCTCCTTTTTTGGCATTTAGGATTAGGATATAATTTTTTCCCACTCCTAAATTTTTTGTTTTAGATCTAAGAGAGTGATTGCATTGGCATCATTTTTAACATTAGATCTATTGTTCTATATGTTTGGTGTTTTAGCTTGAAATAGACAAAGGTTTTGGAATTTTTTTTGTCATTATGATATGATTTGTAGAAGAGGTGTTTCACCTTACTAAGCATTGGGATCTCTTGACCAACAAAAGGTTTTGGAGGATCTTCTACTGCATTGGACATCTCCTTCTTTTGGCATTGCATCTGTAGTATGCAACATTGTTTTTACAAGGAGGCATTAGATTTGTAGAGGCTTTCTATTTGTTTGAAATCTGATCTAGATCTAAAAAATTTAGGTCTGTACTTTACTACCTGGTATTGAATCTAAGATTTTCATCTTTATTTGTTGTTTTTGGCATTTTTTTTAGCATTAGCATCACATTTTGACACTTGGCATTGGTTTTTATATTGTTCATTCTGATATGACCTGCATTGAAGGAGAAAAAAGACCAATTTTAGTTATTGGGCATTGGATTCTAAGAGGACTAAGATCTGCTAGCTACTATTGGCACTAGATTTGCTCATTCTCAGTAGCTTGGGATCTAATTTTTGCACTTGGCATCCCTTTTTTGGTGCCTTTCCTCCTTGGTGGGCCCACTTCCAACCTCATATTCATGGTGGTATTTGATATTTATATATTTTTTGCCTTTAATGACTTTATTAAATTTCTATATCATCATTTAATATGTTGAAAAGTAAAGTCATTTGAAAATATTTTAAAAAGAGCATTTTTGAGTCTTTTAAAGCCTTGTATCTTTGCTTGATGAAGATGAAGTTGAGGCCTAGATTGGTAGGAGGTTCAATCCCCCTCATAATACCAAGATGATTCCAATGAGTGGTTGGAAGGTACATTTCACCTTTCCCAAGGGTATTTTTATATCATTTAGTGTAGTTTTATTAAAAATGGGCTATTGATGGGAAATAATTGTATTAATATCTTATAAATAGTAACTCAAAATTGAGCACCATTTTTTTTAAAAGTGTTTATTTTTCAATTTACCATGTAAATATCCCATTTTAATTGTAAAACACACTAAATTATAAAGTGCCAAAAATTGGGGAGGGGGGGTACCTAATATAGTTTCAGGGGGGTTGTATTTTGGTTGTGATTCTATTATGTAATTCTCTCATTTTACACACATTTTATTTATAAAACAAAAAAGAACACATTAATCTTATTTATGTAATGGATCTTAGCATTTTTAATGCACTCACACCCTTTAACAACTAGGAATGGAAAAATAAGATTACAATGGTTCTTAGAAGTAAAGGGTTATTTTGCATAACTACGGGGGTAGAAGTTGAGCCCACAACTGAAGTAGATAAGATAAAATGGATTAATAAATGTGATGAAGCTTTTGGCATATTATGTCTTTTAGTGTTATTAGAACTCTTATTTCACATAGAGTTGGCCAATCTCTCAAAGAAGTATGGGACACCCTAGAAAAAATGTTTGAGATAATTGACACTTTGAGGGGTCATGAGCTCGAGATTTAGATAATTATTCTGAGCCCTAAAAATTTTGACACATTGGAGGACTAATTCACCAATCTTAAGTTACTTAGATTGTATTTAAAAGAGTGTCTAATTGGGAAGAAAGATGAGCAGTTAGTTCTTTTTGTGCTTGCAAAACTAAGTCCTAATTAGTTTGTATTTGTCTCTACCTTTTATGCAACCAAGAGAGCCATGGGATCCGACTATATAATGCCATCCTTAGATGACTTCATTACAGATTTAACTAAGGAATATGATAAATTAATCTATATGGGAACCCTCAAGTCTTCCAAAGTTTCAACCCTCATTAATGAGAATGGGAAATAGAAAGCCTCTAGCAACAAGGATAAGAAATAGAGAACCAAGGATCCTAAGAAGAAGAAAAAATAGAAAACCACTATAACAACTAGCACTAAAACCTCATCCTTCAAAGGGAAACCTAAGAGATAAAAGGATAAGTTCTCCTATTTCAAGAAGACTCAGCACGATGAGCACAAGTGTATGAAGAAATAGATAGACCACATTACACATCTCCTAGAGAAAAAAAATATAGGAGTCTCCAAGTCTATCAAGCATTCATCATCAGCCAAAGAATCTTCTATAAAAAATAAAAAGGGAAGGAGAAACCTAAGGGAAAATTTTTAGTTATAGTGGCTTCCACATATACTTCATCTTAGATTATTTAATCTAGTGATTCACACCATATAGGTTTGTTAGAGGTTGAGTTTCTTGACTTAGATCCCTCTAACATGTCCTCCATCACTTTGGGTGATGATAGTCCAGTAGAGGTTGCAAGAATAGGGAGTATTGAAGTCAAAGGTGGAACATTCATACATGTTTTGATTGTACCTTCACTATCAGCTAACCTTATTTTAGTGTATCATATTACCCACATAGGGCAAAGTATGAGTGTCAAGTTCACACTAGATTTAGTTGAGATCAGAGATAGTTGCATTGGGGAGGGTTAATCACTATTCTAGGCTATATACCTTCTCCCATTTTGCTCTAGATGTTCCTCTGACTACATTACTTACCCATTTAGATGGAGTTAGTAGATTATGGCATGAGTAGTTTGGCCATCTTAACTACTGCTATCTTGAGTAGCTGAGTTAGTAGGATATGGTTACTAGCTTACCTAGAGTTAATTTATCTAAAAGGCTTTGTGAGGTTTTTTCCCTTGGTAAACATCTCAAAGATAAATTTGACAAAGGTAAAGCTATGAGAGCTTTAATACCTCTTGATTTGATTCATAGTGATATCATGGGGTAGTTTCCCCATCCTTCTTTTGCCAGGGCTAGATACGTCCTCACTTTCATTGATGAATTTTCTAGATACACATGGGTCTACCTTTTTAAATAAAAGTCTAAAGTTTTCGATAATTTTTTAGACTTAAAGGCTTTATCTAAGAATAAATATGAAAAGTGCATCAAAATTATTTGAACAAACAATAGGGGAGTACATCAACCATAGATTTCAGCATTTTTATACCACCGAGGGGATTGATCTTCAACAGATAGTACCATACATTCCTCAACAAAATGGTGTAGTAGATCGTAAGAATTGATCTTTGAAAGAGATGGCCAACTATATGATTCGCTCTAGATCATTGGATCCATAATTTTGGGCAAAAACCATCAATTATGCATGTTATATTTAGAACTAAGTACCTTACAAAGATTTAAAGGGCATCACTGCTTATGAAGCTTGGCATAATAGGAAAATAGAGGTGAAAATTTTTAGGATATTTAAATAATAGATGATGGCACACATTTCCAAAAATAAATTCAAGGCTATGGAGGTTTAATCCAAACCTTACATCTTTGTTGGGTATCCAGATGGGGTCAAGGGTTATAAACTGCATCTTATGACTCATCAGTTATTCATTAAAAAAAGTGTTAGGTTTAAAGAGAGTCCCTCTAAATATTTACATGACACTTCACCCTGTACATCAATTTTACTCAATTTTTATGATCATTTTGAGGATTTAGATCATTCATAATAGGTTCTTGAGGTAGAGGCCACTTCTTCTTCTTATTCTAGTTTTGACAGTGATTAGAGTGATAAGGATTCATCCTCATCCACTTCTAAGAATGCATCAAAGGATGAGGATATTCACCTGACTCACCCATTTTAGGCCCTCTTTGGGCTAGGTAGACAATTGAGAGTGTAAACACTTGGGTAGGGGATCCAAATGATGATAGATGTACTCAAGTAGACTTTTAGAGTGGACCACATGCCTTCTTTGCTTTCACATTAAATCAGTAAAATTTTAGAGAGGCTTCAGGAATAACTAAGTGGGATAGATCCATGGATGAGGAATATGATTCTTTGATTAAAAATCACACTTGGGATTTGACTTATCTTCTTAAGAGAAGGAATATGGTTTGATGTCACTGGATATATTACACCAAGTATGTTATAGATGGGTTTGTTGACAAGTACAAGGCTAGATTTATAGCCAAGGTATTTTCAAAAGTAGCTAGCATTGACTATTCAGAGACCTTTTCACCCATGGCTAAGATGAATTCAATCAAACTCACACTTTCTATAGCCGTAACACATGGATGGAGTGTACATCAAATGGATGTGAAGAGTGCATTTCTTCACAGAGACCTTGAGGAGAAGATCTACATGGAGCAACCACCTAGTTTCATTTAAGATTCTTATTTAGTGTATAGACTTAGGAAATCCTATATGGCTTCAAATAATACCCTCAAGATTGGTATGGAAAAATGGATTCCTTCCTTCTTACTTTAGGTTTCACTAGATGCCACTCAGACCCCAATGTGTACTTCTTGTGATAGGATGATTCATTATTGATATAAGTTTTGTATGTTGATGACCTTTTGATCATAGAGATTTATTCTTCGAATATCTCACTAGTAAAGAAAAATCTTCAAGATAGATTTGCCATGACTAACTTGGGCTTACTACACTACTTCTTTGGCATTGAAATCACTCAGACATATTCAGGGATTTCACTTTCATAGCCCAAGTACTTTCTTTATCTTTTGGAATGGTTTTATATGGTTGATTATAAGCCATTTATGACTCCATTCCTATCTAGATTCAAGCTTGTGGTAAATTATTCCACTTCATTGGTCAATACTACCTTATATTGACAACTTGTTGGTAGCCTTATTTACTTGACTCATACCAGACCAGACATCTCTTATTTTTTTGGCATTATTTAAAGATTCATGTAAGAACCCCATGAGCTATATTTGAAATAAACTACAAGGATCTTGCACTACATTTAGGATTCACATAATTATGGGATACACTATAAGGTTGGTTCAGATTTTGACTTGGTCGGCTACACAAACTCAGATTGGGTTAGTGACGTTTGGAGTCATAAGTCCACTTCAAATTATAGTTTCTCATTAGGTTTTGACCCCATCAATTGGTCAAGAAAGAATACGAATAATATTTCTCTATATTACACATAGGAATAGTATAAGGGAGCTATTAATGTAGTTATTAAGGCTATTTGGCTTTAGGGGTTTCTTTTTGAGCTTGGTATTTAGATCAGGTGGCCTACAGTCATATTTTGTGATAACCAGAGCACCATTTAAATTTATAGGAATCCAATCCTTTATCAGAGGACCAAACACATTGATATTCACATACACTTCATTCAAGAGCTGATTCATGAGTAGGTAATTGACTTAGTATTTTGCCAATCCTCAGAGTAGGTTACTAATATCTTCACCAAAACTTTCACATAAAGAAAGTTCATTCTTATACGATATCTTTTTGGGGTGTGGTCCACTTCAATAGATTCATCACCTTCATGGGGGGACGACTTCTAGCCTCTTCACTTCTTCTATGTCTCTCTTTTTGGAGGGAGTTTTTCCTACAGGTTTTCTCCTTTTCTCTACTTTATGAGAGATTGCATTACACATGGATACCTCATCTTGCCTTACTATTAGGATCCTTTTTTTGTATTATCACTTACTAAAGTTGTACTTATTAGGGGTGTTGGTGTAGGCCTTTTTCCTATGGGTCTTGGATACACGGATGCATATGTTTGCTTAGGGATTTAGAGTCATGTTGGTTACTTGGAAAGGTTAATACCAAATTCACTAGAATGTGTTGTACCTTTTCCTAGATAATCTATATATGTACCTTTTCTATTTTATATTTATAATGAAATAATGTGTGAATTATTCATGGATTATTTTTCTTTGTTTCATTCTTGTAGTTGTGTGCTTGTGTTTACTCATTATTATCTTGTATAATACATGTCTCACATTACATATTGAATAGGTGCATTCACTCAGATCAATATTCCTGGAGTGATTATGATATTAGTCACTCTTGAATCTATCTTTAATACTGATGATTAGATTAGAGGAGATAATTTAAACATGGTGGTTAAGTGTGAAGACTATAAACAAACCACCATTAGCAAGGACAAGTTTCTAAAACTTGGCAAGGTATCTACTCTAGAGGAAAAGCATGAATTTTTTAACCTTTTTCCAAGATTTTGAAGATGTTTTTTATTTGGGCTATGGTGATGTTAAGGGATTTAATCCTAATTTGGCACAACATATTAGAGAATTAGATCCAAGTACCAAGCTTGTTAGGTAAAAATAAAGGCATATAAACCCAAATATAGAGACTCTCATGAAGAAGGAGCTGAATAAACTAATAAAGGCCAACATAACCTTCCCTATCAAACATTCATATTAGGTTGAAAACATGGTCCCTGTGAGGAAGAGGAATGGACAGATAAGGTTATGTGTTGACTTTATGTATCTAAATAGAGCTTCTTTCATGCAATAATTTTTTCAAATGGTGGTAAGTTCAAAATATTTTTTCACTTATTTATGGTTATTTTGGCTATAATCAAATATTGGTTCAAGAAGAGAATAAATTAAAGACAACCTTCACTATAAAATGGGGGACTTATGCTTATAGGAAAATGTATTTTAGATTGTCTAATGTAGGATAAAAATTTTAGAGATCCATGGATATGGCATTTTAGGGGCTAATCAATGACATTGTGTTTGTTTATCTTGATGATATTACAATGTTTTCTAAGCATGCTAATGATCATTTCTCTCATCTCAAGAAAGTCTTTGACAAGTGTAGGTAGTTTGGAGTCTTACTTAACCCCATGAAGTTCATATTTTCACTTTATGAAGGCAAGATTCTAGGCCATATTGTCTCTAAAATAGGGCTTGAAATTGATTTTGAGAGGGTAAGTCCTATTCTAGAATTATCCTTGCCTACTCACAAAAGATGATTAAAAATATTCTTAGGTAGAACAAAATTTATTAGGAGGATTATCCCTAATTTTTACAACCTTGTGAAACCAATAACCTTTATGTTGAATAAGAATATAGATTTCATTTGGAATAAAGATGGAAAAGATAATTTATAAGTGATTGAGCAAACTTTAGCACAATTTCCTACCATCATAAATCTGATTTTACCAAGGAACTCATTCTATATGCCTTTAGAGGTATGGACACTATCTCAGCTATGTTGTTATAACAAAGTAATGAAGGTATGGAGTAACTAGTATATTTATTAATCAAGGCTTGGAAGGTTATGAGGTAAGATACTCCTTTGTAGATAAGCAAGTACTTGTTATTATAAGAAATATCAATAAGTTTAGGCACTCGGTTTCTAAAAATAAGGTTCATTTAATGGTATCATGCCCAAGTGTTAAATAATTCTTATTGAGTAAGTATTTGAATGAGAAGAAGGTGAGTTAGATCACAAAAGTGATGGAGTATGATGTGGATGTCAAGGTAAAAAATTTGGTAAGAGGTAAAGGTTTGTGTGAGCATATAGATTTAGATTTGTAATATGATAAGAATGTTGTATTAGTGTTTCAAGATGGTTAATAATCAAATGCAATTTTTTTGTCTACTAGCTAGACTCAAGACCTGATCCATTTCCTTCAAACAGGTGAGTGACCTCAAGGTTTAGACAAAGCCAAAAGGAACTACTTCATAATAAAATCTATTACTTATGTCCTTGTGTATGACATCTTGTTTATAAGTGATATCAATGGTGTTTTTTTGAGATGTGTTGAAACAAGTCAGATTGATAATATCTCAGAATGATTTCATGATGAACTATCAGGAGGACATTTTGATCCATGAACCATAACTTTGAAGATAAAGAGGGTAGGCTACTATTGTCCTAAATTGTTTAGATATGCATGGGTTAAAAAGTGTAAGAAATGTGATTTATTCACAAGTAATTAGAATTTTCCAGCCTTCCCTCTCCATTCTATTCAAGTAGTGTATCCCTTCATGCAATGGGGCTTAGATTTCATAGGGATGATTAATCGACCTTCAAGTGCAAGTCATAAGTGGGTCTTAAAAACCATTGATTACTTTACAAGGTGGGAAGAATAAATGGAACTCAAGGAAGCAAATGAGTCTTTAGTTTGGTAATTATGAAGGTATAGTCATTAGGTTTTGAGTTCCTTCTATAATCATTTTTTATAATTCAATGGCATTTGTTAGCACTAAGATAAGTGAGTGGGTAGTCAAACATGGTATTCATTTGAGCACTTCCTATAACTAATACCCTCAAGAGAATGGCTTGGAATAATACACTAACAAAAATCTAATTAGGATTATAAAAGGACCATGGAGGAGAACCAAATAACTTTTCATACCAAGTTGAAAACATCCTTATGGGTTGATAGAATAACTCCCAAGAAAGTTGTTGGTAATTCTCCTTGCATTCTCATCTATGCTATTCAGTCTAGGATGCATATATCACTTGAATTATCAAATATATAGATCAGACACCATATAAAAATTATGGATGAAGATGATATGACAATGATATTTTTAGAATTGATGGAATTGGAAGAAACTAGAGACCAAAAAATTCATGCAATGGAGTTTCACCAAGCTCAAATGAATAGGTCATTTGAAAAAAGGGTAGTTTTGAGTATTTTTAAATAGGGAGACCTTATTCTCAAGTGGGATGAAGAAAGAACCAATCCTAGAAAACATACCAAGTTTGAATCTATGTGGAGTGGACCACATATAATTTTTAGCTACAAACAAAACAATGCCTTTCAACTCTCCAAGTTGAGTGGGGAAGAGTTGTCCATCCCAGTTTATGGGATATACCTTAAACATTGTTATTGAGGTAATGTTTCACCTTTATACATAGTATTTTAGTAATATCCTTTTCCTCTAAGTGTTGTAAGCACATTATACATTATTTTTTTCTTTTCCCCAAAGTGCTTTGGCACATTTAGTTTTTTGTTTATTGTTGTTTCTTGCTTGTTGAGAAGGTATGTTTAGTTTTCCATAAGTTATTTCAAGAAATTACAGTCTTGATATCACTTTCAGATCAGATTGGTAAATGATTTCATGTGTCTCCATGCCCAATGCACTTGAGAAAAGTCTACTAGTCTTTACATTGTAGGCCAACAACTTGAAGAAGACACCTGAATGTTGGCTATTTTAGCCACCCTTAGTCCCTAGAGCACTTAGATATTTAGAGAGGTGAATTTATTGCAAAATTTATTTGAATACTATTCCTTGAAATCATCTCATGATGATTAAATGAGTTCATGATTAGGTATACATAGAATTTTTTTTAAATCCTTGTTTAATTTTTGGTTGACCTTGTTAGGCCTCACCTCATATCTTGAAGAATTCAAATTAAGAACAATGAAATATTTGTGAAAGGTATAATTGTGTCAAGTCATGAACAAAGAAAAAATGTCCCAAAAAGATTATTTTCAATGGGAAAAGAGATAAAAAAGAGTTTATAAGAAATAATAAATTCATCAATGTACCAAAATAGGTCTTAAAAGTGCATTTGGATGCATAAAAGATCAAATGTCATATTTGAGACATTTAAGTCATTTTGAAAAATTAAGGACTCTCCAATGTTTCATAAATGTCATATAATGATATAAATTCCTCCATGATTCCATCCATATGTACCAAAGGGGTCAAAATAGGTTGAAATTTAAGATTTCCCCTCTTTTCTTTGCCTTTTCTGGCTTTCATTTCTCTTTCAAAGTGGGAAAGTGCTTTAGCCATCACATAACTATTCAATCCAAGATGGTTATGAAAGATTCAAGGTTTTAGAGATGTTTTTTAAGGTCCTTCACTAAAATAGATATCCATTCATGGAGAAAATGGTAGGTTTTAGGTAAAGATCAATAATGAGATAAATCTCTCCTCTCATCAAGGGGAGGTTCCCTATAAGGCAAGGGAGGTTCCCTGTAAACTACTATAACTAATATAAGCTAAAAATACATTCAGGGGTGGAATAAAACCATCCATCTCTCTTTTTTTAGAGATGATGCTCACAAGGACAAGGAGAAATCATGGGTAACTGTTGAAGGCATTTCTCTTCTTTCAGAAATGATGTTCAGAAAACCAGAGGAAGACTTCTTGGGTAGTAATGGTAACCACAAGAAACCCACGAAAGCACAGTCTTTCATGGCTTCTGTCACTAATCAGGACGCAGGAACATAGTAGGATAAAGCATAGAACAAAGTATCCACTTCAAATAAAACAAAGTGAAAGATTACGAAGGGTAATGGGAGCTCAAATTCTCACCAATATCCTTTACAAAATTTCATGAGGTTGTATTTCAAGAAATATTACAAGTTTTGATCAAAAGGCACATGATTGCAAGGTTTTATGAAGTTTAATACATATAAATAGGTATAAAGGACTTTTTAAATCATCCAATATTTATTTTATACCTTATTTGATGATGCAACATGCAAGATAGGGCATAAAAGCTTCCAAATGAAAAGAATTTCCTTAAATTACAAGTTTTAACAAGGTCATTTTGAGAATTAGAGAGATGTACAAAGGATTTAAAGAAAAAAAGGGTAACATGGGTCCTCTTCATAATTATTAATAACTAAAAATTATTTAAGGAGGATAAATATTATCTCAAACCTTAAAACAATCCAAAACCCAGTCCCATGGAGTCTACAAGTGAAAAACAACAGGTTTTCTTAGCAATGGTTCATAACTCACATTATGCATGGTGAAAAATGGTTTATGGATAGGTTGAAGATGTATGTGGAGAAAATTTTGTAAATTTTGAGACTATAAAATAATGGTAGGATCATGTGGATTTAATAAGAAGAAGATCAAGTCAAAAAAATCCTTCAAATGAACCTATAAGACATTGGAAAAGGCTAGTTTGTTTTTTTATGTTTTTATGATTTATTAAAACTAGAAAAGGATTAAAAGTTGAAGAGGGGATTAATATATTCATATAAAAACAATAATAATATTTTAAAACCCTATATAACTCAATATATAAAAAATTTAAGCAATTGATATGCTTGTTGCAATGTAAATCCTAGTTTTCAGAAAAAGGGCAAAACTTGAGTTCTAAAGATTGAGAAGTCTTGAAATTTGGAATGATGATATTTTTTGATGTTTCATAATTTTTTGATGTGGTTTTAGGTATATTAAATACTTTATGAGAGATAAAATTCCAAAATTTACTTCACAGGTAAGCACTTTTGCACAAAAGGCTTGACTAACAACCCTAAAATGTTAGGTTGTGGAGCTAAAAGATTCACTGATGCAGACATGGAGGAGGTTGCAGAAGAGTTGTGGAGTATCACAGACACCAGCGTCGGTCAGGCCAACCGACGTCGGCAGGATTAGACAAGAAGGCAATCGACGTCGGTCAGTAGTCGGCCGACGTCGGCACCCCCAGGTAGATAGGGACCGACGTCAGTCACCTGTGTGGTTCAGACTACGGATGTTACGGGCAGTTAGCTAACGAACCAAGTGTTTGCATGATGAGAGATAATTTAGACTGAGAGCTGTGAATCTAATTATTGTTTGGATGAGATCTATATAATAGACTCATGGTTGTATTGGAAACTTGTGCTAGGGAGTAAGAGAGAAAATAGCTCCTTCAGAGAGAGGTAGAGCAATGGTGCGTTCCTCCTAGTGCCACAGTACCAGGTGTGTGGGTGCTAGATTGGAGAATCAATAGGGTTCTTCAGGTATGTATGATCTTGGTCATCAGGTGAGCATGGCCTTTATAGGAGATCTACATGGTAAGTAATATCATTGATCTACAGGTGTATGTGTGTGCAAGGTCAAGGTTCACAGGTGTGCAGAACCAAGTTGATTTGTAGGTGTGCAAGATCAGATAGGACAGCAACACAATAGGGAGTAGAATCAGGTAGGATCTACTTGGAGTACAGGTGTGTACTCAGATAGAGCAAAGAGGAAGGCAAGGGAGTTCCTTCCATAAGTATGGTCTATTGAGGTGCAGGTTATTGCAGGTTCATGGGAGATCTACTTGAAGTACGTTTGTGTACTTGTGGAGTGCATGGAGCACTTGTGGTGTGTGTGGAGCACTGGAGGTGAACACCAACTCTGTGTTTGAGTTGTGTGTTGGGACCTGAGAGAGAGAGAGCTTTGAGGAGAGAAGTACTATTCACTTGAGGTGTGGGAAGCCTCTAAAGAGGTGGTGGAGAAGAAGTGGCATCTTCTTTATTGTATTCTTTTCTGTATGAGTATTAATACAAGTTGTGTATTGTCTCTCATATTCTGTGTTATTCTAAATTCTAGTTACTTGTGATTCTGGTTAATTTTTGCATATTAAGTTGCTTGGTTTGGTAATCAATTGTGTGCTTTCGGTGTTTCATATCCTGACAAGTGGTATCAGAGCCAAGGTTGCAGGAAGCAGGGTTTGTGTTTGGTTACAAGTCACTCTCAGGAGTTTCTGATTGAGTGGGAGTAGAGCAATGGAAGATGAAAGTAAGCTAAGAATGGAGGAGTTGAAAAGCACATATGGTCACTTACGGTCCCATGGAAAGAAAGAGCAGGTAAAAGAATATTGTTGGTTTGTGGAAGATCAGCATGAAGAAACTGAAGAAGCAAATGTAGTAGGTGTTGTTGCACAGGATGCTCTTGGAGGTTTCTTGGATAAAGTTGAATCTTGGTTAATATATTCGGTTGCCTCTTTCCATGCAGCCCCAGGTAGAGGAGCTGGTGAGCCTTGCCAAAGAATTGGCAAAGGGGAAGTGAAGCTGAAATTGCAGGCGACCAACACACAGGTGTTGATGAAGGTCATGCAGGTCCCAGGTTTGGAGATATGGCTAATTTCTTTAGAAAGATTGGGTGATGAGAGATGCATAAGAACTCTCACAGCGGATGCACTTGATTTAGCTAGTGGTAAGAAAATAGGTACTCTTTATCTACTTGTTTATATTATTGATTCTTCTTCTATTGTGGAGACGTGGCTTCGTAGGCTTGGTCACATGAGTAGGAAGGAGATGCATGTTCTTAAGTAGAAGACAGATATATTTGACAGGCTTAAGAACTGGAAAGCCTTGGTGTTTATGGAGGAGATGGTGGATAGAAACCAGTGGATGGCACTGGATACTTCTGAGTAGAGCAGTTTGGACATGGGTTTTGATTCAAAGGAGCTCACAGGTAAAAAGTCATCACTCACAGGCGAACACAGGTATCGGTGTCGGTCAGGAGGAACTGGCGTCGAACAGACAGGTGCCAATGTCGGTCATGTGCAGACTGAAGCTGGTGATGTCAGGTAGGGTAAGACCAATGTCGGTTAGGAGGACCGACGTCGGCAATAGGGACACCGAGTTGGAAGGGTTGGTAGTCAAGGACAGATGCATGGGAACTGATGTCAGTTAGATGCAGATTGTGGAGTGACTGAGGTCAGTCACTGTAACGGATTTTGGGTGGACAACACACTGTCAAGGAGTCTCAAACACCCATATGGAGGATTGAAGACGTAAGTAGGACCTCAAATTTGTTGTTCCTCTTCTTTATACTCGTTGCTGATTGTAGAGCAGGAAGGATCCAGGAAACAGGTGGGAGCATGGCAGGGATATGATGCAAAACCAAATAGGAGTTTTGGTAGGGTTACCAGTCGGTGCGAAAGCACAGAGATGAATGGATTCCTTAGTTGAAGAATAGAGTGAACGGACATGTGAGACGGAAGACCAGGCATATGGTCTTGAGGGAGCTGCAGGACAGTGGGACAGGACTGACAAGTGGTACCAGGTGGATGACAAAGCAGGGCTTTAGTCAATGTCAGTATAACTATTGTGTTTGTCTTACCAAGTGGATGATGGTCGCAACATTATCCTGTTACTGTATGTGGAGGATGAACTTGGTACAGGTTCAGACATACAGGGTTTTGCTGAGCTAAGGGTAAGGTTAGTTCAGTGGCATGTCATGAGGAGTTTGGAGCAGCAAAATTCTTTGACATGGGAGACATGAAGATCACAGGTTGATTTTGTCTCCAGTGGGAGCTGATGTGAATTAGGTGTTGGTGAGGTTCAAGATGCAGAGCCGGAGCACACTAAGGGCTGGACAGGTACAGTGTCCAAAATCACATGAGGTCTTGTATAGACCTGAGTATTCCCATGCAGTGGGAGCTGTCAGAGAGTTATGAGCCAATTCGGGGAAGTGGGTTCTCAAGTATTTGAGAGGGACCAACAGCAGGGATTCATGCTATGTAGGGTCAGGACTTCACTACATGGGTTTGTAGGTTCGGATGTGGCAGGGTACTCGGATGACAAGAGGTACACCACAAGATGTGTGGTGGGTTGTCTTCAGGATTGAGCTTGAAGAGGGATACAAACCAGAAAACAGATTAGATAGAGTACATGTACAGGTATAGTGCAGCTGTTTATCTCCAAGTGGGAGATTGTTAGGTTGTGGATCTAAAATATTCACTGATGCAGACATGGAGGAGGTTGCAGAAGAGTTGCGGAGTGTCACAGACGCCGACGTTGGTCAAGCCAACCAATGTCAGCAGGATTAGACAAGAAGGCAACTGACGTCGGTCAGTAGTCGGTCGATGTCGGCACCCCTAGGTAGACAGGGACCGACGTCGATCACCTGTGTGGTTTGGACTGTGGATGTTACGGGCAGTTAGCTAACGAACCAAGTGTTTGCATGATGAGAGCTAATTTTAGACTGAGAGCTGTGGATCTAATTATTGTAATTAGATGTCTAATTATTGTTTGGATGAGATCTATATAATAGACTCATGGTTGTATTGGAAACTTGTGCTAGGGAGTAAGAGAGCAAACAGCTCCTTCAGAGAGAGGTAGAGCAATGGTGCATTCCTCCTAGTGCCACAGTACCAAGTGTGTGGGTGCTGGATTGGAGAATCAGCAGGGTTTTTCAGGTATGTATGATCTTGGTCATCAAGTGAGCATGGCCTTTATAGGAGATCTACATGGTAAGTAAGATCGTTGATCTACAGGTGTATGTGTGTGCAAGGTCAAGGTTCACAGGTGTGCAGAACCAAGTTGATTTGCAGGTGTGCAAGATCAGATAGGACAGCAACACAACAGGGAGCAGAATCAGGCAGGATCTACTTGGAGTACAGGTGTGTACTCAAATAGAGAAAAGAGGAAGGCAAGGGATTTCCTTCCATAAGTATGGTCTATTAAGGTGCAGGTTATTGCAGGTTCATGGGAGATCTACTTGAAGTACGTTTGTGTACTTGTGGAGTGCGTGGAGCACTTGTGGTGTGCGTGGAGCACTTGTGGTGTGCGTGGAGCACTGGAGGTGAACACCAACTCTGTGTTTGAGTTGTGTGTTGGGACCTGAGAGAGAGAGCTTTGAGGAGAGAAGTACTGTTCACTTGAGGTGTGGGAAGCCTCTGAAGAGGTGGTGGAGAAGAAGTGGCATCTTCTTTATTGTATTCTTTTCTGTATGAGTATTAATATAAGTTGTGTATTGTCTCTCATATTCTGTGTTATTCTGAATTCTAGTTACTTGTGATTCTGGTTAATTTCTGCATATTAAGTTGCTTGGTTTGGTAATCAATTGTGTGCTTCTGGTGTTTCATTCCTGACATAAAACCCCCATATCTTGCAAAACACTCACCCGAAAGATAATAAACTTGGAATTAAAATGCATGAGGAAGAATATTTTAATTTAAAAGTAATTTAATTCTTATTTTATGATAATATCTAAAAAAAATTTAAAATACTGGTCTATAGTTAAGGGAAAAGTGTAAATTTTAGGGTTAAAGAGATATAATGATCAAATTTCATCATTGATGCAAGGTTTCATGGACTTCCCTAGGTGAATTCACCTCATTAAATACCTATATATATATATAGAATTAATACCTTAAAACCATAATTAAGGCTTGTAATGGTCAATGATAATGTATGACAATGCAAGATGTAGGTCCTTCATGAAGGCTACAAAGCATAACTCTATGGTTTCAATGATGAGAAGAGGAAGATAAAAACTTTATATAACATCCATTAAATGAGTATTCAAGAGTATAATCAAAGATTATGAATCAAATTTGAGACAAACATGCAATATCCTCTATGCCCAAATGGAGAGAGTGGTGAATGAAACATTCAATGAAGTATCAAGATGTTTGAAACTGTCCCTAGGAATCTGTAACCTCCTTAAGAGTGGAAAGCATAGATTTAAGGAAGAATTTCAGACTTGGATTCAAAGGAGTGATGAGTCAACACCTAAAATGAAGGTAAAGATACCAAGGTGCCTAAAGATAGGGTAACATTGAAGACTCTTTGACTGAATCAAACTTACCTAGTCACCTATGAGGAACTCCTACGCCACTCTCCTTGGGAGTAAATATGAAAACAAAAAAAAAATACTTGGAAAACAAGGCATAATGCATTAGATGAGGTATAAAATCATTTATTTCATTTTATATTTATATTTTAATACTTTTTAATGGAGTAATGATATTATTTATGGAGATTCTTTATTCTTTCCTTTTCTCTCTCATTTTTATTTGCCATATATAATTCTAAAAATCATTATAAAATAGAGATAGCTCTACTTGGTTATGGTGTATCCCTACCATTTTTGTATTATAAAATACCTTTGGATGAATAAAAGAGATAATTTTCCTTTTCATATGCCTGTGTTTTTATGTAAATCCATGAAGTAGTTGATCTTTTCTTGTGATGAAATTGATTTCTCCTTGATTTGCTATCCTATTTCTTGACCTTTATGCAAAAAAATACTCTTTTTTAGGTTGTAAGTTGTATGGTCATAAGGTTTATGTGGTGATAAGTTGTTAATTTTTTCCATTAGATATTTTGGAAAGTCACTTTCTACCCCTTCTAAGTGTTGTCATGAGTTCTTTGCCTTCCTAAAAAACACTCATGCAGAAGTTCTAAAAGTTGTGAGTTGTGTATGTCAACTAGTTCATTTAGTATTATTATGTATGTATAAGTGAGTAGAGGAAACCAAATTAATCTATTTCATCAAAAAAATTTAAATTTATAGGTTCAGTTTGCATGTTATTTTCTATCCCTTTTCCTTGTATAAGTTAGAGTAGAGTTAATAGGTGATATACTAAAGTAAACATCCCTCTCCAGAGATTCAATCTAACTATTATGTCACCCATAGCCTAGGTATGTTTCCATTTTTTTAGTTTGAAGTAGAGTGTCTTCACCATCATTCTCCAAAGGGTGCATTCCATCTTGGCAATAGGGCCCTTATCTTAATGCCATTCTAGGCAAGATATTTGTCATTTTAGTAGAATGTGTCACTTGTCCATTTATCTCCTATTTAATTCCACATTTCATGGGGGTGTTTTTCATCTAATAACTATTATTTCATAACATCATCCATTTCATATTCCATAAAGGAAGAACTACATCATCTTAAGGTCCATAGGGACTATGTAGGCAATTCTTAGTTAGATGTGTTTGTTGAGGTCAGCTCGGCCCGTATGCCCACATCCCCCTATTTTTTGTCTCAGCTTTCACATCTTCAACAAGTCATTGAATTAACCTTATCATGTCTATCCATATAAATAAATTCAGTCCACTCACTCATTTAATTTAATATTAAAAAAATTCTCCCTTGTACGTCATTTTGTGTGGGGAAATCAGGCACATGGGTTTTTATGTGCATTAACATAATGGTGTTTTCAATTACTAATTTATTTTCACATGTTTTGTGTGTGTGTGTGTGTGTGCACTTTCTTGTTTGTTTTTTGATTTAAATTGTTGAGTCTTAGCTCAATTCATGTGTCACTTCCATTGTCATTATCTTTTATATCATGATGTGTTATGTCGCATGTTTGTCCTTGAGATAATTGTTATGAAAATAAAAGTAATGTTATCATGGTTTTTTTATAATTTTGGTGCATCCTATCAAATGCTAATTCAAAATCCAAGTTAAAAAGTATTTGTGGAGATGCACTAAAACATGCAATGTTTTCCCTTGTAAAATACTTCCACATCATAATGGCAAAGTGTTCTAACATGAACATCAAAGTAATGAAACCTTATACATATATCAACATCATATAATCATAATCAAATATATTTCCTATCCATCACATCAAAGATCAATATGGATCACATCATTTTTTATACATGAATATCAAATTAGAAGTATGAACACTAAGTACATCAACAATCATTTCTTTCCATCATCAATACACAAGCTAAACATAATAATATCATATGAATAATCATATCACATAATCATTTTTAACATCCAAATTTCACATTATATCAATGAGTGATAAAAAATCAAATCATGTCACATTAATATTTGCATCCATCAAACATCAAATAATCAATAACACATTGAAGGTGGCAAAGAGATTAGAATAATATGGCCATCAAATAAACAATATACATCAAATGTCCATATATACAAAATAATAATCATGCACAATATCTCCATATATACATCATAGCTAAATGTACAATAAAAAAAGTGAGAATATAAAGTGCAACAATCATCACTCACTATGACCCTCTAGAGATGGATTCATTTAGGTGGTTTATATATTGATCTTTAATGGGGTGGTGGCTATGTCAAAATACGAGGCAATGTCATCTGAAGTGGTCCCATGGTACATGGTGTCCATGTCAAAGACTACTCAACTGATCTCTAGGAGGTTGTGATCCTCAATGTCCTAGAATTTATTCTTAATTTTTGACTTATTTTCCCTTTGTAAGATGATTCCATCTGACTGGTTGGCACTGCACCCTCATATAATAAATAACATGTAATAACTATCATGTCCCATCACTCTCATAGTATCTAACAAGGACTTAGCTAGGCCCTACTAAGTAAAAATATGAATATTTGTATCTCACTCACTACTTCATCTGTAACTGATGCATCATGATCTATGTGTAATATTTGACTATCCTCATCTCTCATAGACTGTTGTGTTAATCAAGTCATCTCGACTGTCAATCATGTAACCTTAGTAGTCAAAATGATAATTTTATAGTCTATGGATACTACTTACACCAAATGGCATCACTAGCCACTAACTATCCATTTATGCCTATAATGATGCTATCTATATATCCCTAGATAACACTACACTTTTAGGGTTTCTATCTCTCTATCTCAACTCAACATAGTATCTCACAAATTGACTATCTCAGTCTCTCTAGATGATATCTCCTAATGTAGACTCATAATTAGAGCCTCATATGCTACAAATTATACAAGCTTGGAAGGTCCAACATCATCCACTATTCACCTTACTACTATAGTCATCTATTTGTAACTAATAGTGCATGATATCCATGGTTTTCTTCACCATCATTACTATAAGTACCTCTCTTATATTATATAGAAACTTAGTAATCACAATCAAAATGTGTCATATATCATATCCATCTTGTCCTTGACCTCTTTATGGCCTCTTATTGGCTCCTCTCTATCTAAACCATCATGGATATGCATATATGGTATCTTGGATCCTCCCATGTAGTGAACACACTACTAGTGTTAGTGGTCTAGTCAATATGGGTCTAATCTAAGCCCACCATGTTGCATACCCATCATTAATCCCCACATATTTTTTTCCACCTATAAAATACAAATAAACACACTAAACTATCACCCAAATCATCATTTATTTTGCTCTCAACACTGGAGGACACCACTACCCTATCTCCCTAGCTACATGAGCAAAAATGTGTGACCCATCTGGCACATCCTATTTCAAAACAAATATCTACACAGGATCAATCCAGGAGAAACAACCCACAACAAATAACCTACAAATATTTCTAGAGAATAAATAAATTTGTCACACCTAAAAAATAGGTGATAATCCACAAATTTCTCTGTATATTCTCATTAATCTCTCGTATATTTCTCATATAATGCAAATTATTTATAATACAAATAGTTTGTTTCATGTTAACAAACTATTTGTAATGATTAAAAAATAGAGAAAACAAATAGTTTGTTTTCTCTATTTTGTAATCATTACAAATAGTTTGTTAACATGAAACAAACTATTTGTATTATAAATACTTTGCATTATATGGGAAATAGATGAGAGATTAATGAGAATATACAGAGAAATTTGTGGATTATCACCTATTTTTTAGGTGTGACAAATTTATTTATTCTCTAGAAATATTTGCAGGTTATTTGTTGTGGGTTCTTTCTCCTGGATTGATCCTATGGATCATGTGTATCTCCTGCTAATTCTTTCATGGTATCAGAGCTTGGATTTCCAGTTGAATATCCTTTGCCCTGAAATTTTTTATCTTTTAACACATTCAAAAAAATTATTTTATTGATGTGTTACAGATATTTTTAATTCTCTCAAATTCTGGTTCTTATTTACTAGTTTTTTTTGGAAAATTCTGTACTTTATGCACATTAAATGACCGTACAGATTTCCAAAATCATATTTTTTTTCATGGGGGCATAGGAAATCAAGTCATAAATCCATTAAAATTTGAATTTTTGAATTTAATTCTGGATGTACAGCGCTTTCCTTCCAAATTTTGCTGACTGGTTCCTGTTGGTAGACTGTTGGCAGACTGCAGTACCTGTTCATTTTTTTTGATGTGGCAGATCGTACGGTTGACTTTTTTGGAATCTGAGACCTGTTAATGAAATATGACTCTTATATATTTTTATCCATATAAATTTTGATGAATTTGGATCAGTCCGTACAACATTTTGGAAGCCAACAACAGGAATTTAAAAACTATTTTTTTGCCTACTGTATAGCCGTACGGATTTATCTTTTTTGAATGCCTTATGCTCCATAAAATCCAAATATGAAAATTCCATGTAAAATAAGACTTCCTAGGCTTTCATTTCATTCTGAGAAGGATGGATTTGGAGCAGTCCGTATAGTCCTTTGGGCAGATCCAGTGGAGCCATTCTGCAGTTGCTGAGAGGTGCTTTTCCTTGGCTGTGTTTACAAATTTTCTCAAATATTTCCCTGACCACCATGCCTTGATGGAAAAAGAGTTAATTTTTGATAAAGCCAAAGATTATTCAGCTGATATCTCACATGTGTGAGTCATTTTTGGCTTTTTTTAATTAATTATTTTAATTTTTAGTGGTTTAAATGCAAGTCTCTAGCTTTGAAAGTTCAAATTTGACTTTGCTAAAGCGGCTAAAGATATTTTGTTAAAAATTTGTAGGGAGGAGGTCTTGGGGTCAAATCCCCCTACATTTTTTTTGCATAAATCCATTTTTTAATTTTGTATAAGCCAAGTCTAAAAAAAAAATTTCGTCGGGAGACGTTAAATTGTAACGGGAGGGGTGTTTTTTGAGGAAAAACGAATGTCTAGATTGTTCTTGTCAACTTCATCATCTTCCTCGGGAATGGAATCTCGATTGTTTGAACCTCTAAATTCTAAAAATTACCATGTTTGGAAGCCAAAAATGCAACAACTCCTTCAATCAAAGGGATTATGGAGAATTTTTTCTAAAACGACACCTGCAACATTCACCACTGAAAAAGACAAATATGCATATGGTTGTAAGCAGGATGAGGCTCTTGGATTGATTTGCCTCAACGTCTCAGATAATCTTCAATTTCACATTGCAGATGCTACTATGCCAAAAGAGGTATGGGAAAAATTTAAAAACCTATTTGGCAAAGTTAATGAGTTTAAAATCTTGCAATTAGATGCAGAATTGAGTACTCTCTCTCCATCAAATTTCTCTTCAATAGATGAATTCTTAGCAAAATTCAAATTTATAAGGTCACAATTAAAAGTTGGTGACAAGGATAAAAGTGATCAAGAGTGCATTTTCATGATTTTTTCAAAGTTGAAAGGGCCATATAGTGTTTTTTCCTCTGCTTTGTATACTATGATGGATACATTAGGTGATGAATTCAAATGGCCTTCCTTTGAAGTTTTTTGTGAAAGATTGACTAGGGAGCAAACAAAATTAATGGCCTTAGATGCTCTACCTAGTCATAGTCATGCTCTAGTTGCTAATTCTTCTAAAGGAAAACCTTCACCTAAGTCTAAAAAGAAAGCACCTTCAAATAACCCTCCAAAGTCCACCACCCAATCACCTCATCATTCTAAATCTACTAAGACCAAAAAGTCCTTTAAGCAAAAGAAGAAAACATTTGGTCCATGTAATTTTTGTGGTGGTCCTAATCATGATGAAATTAGATGTTTTATAAGATGGAAGCATTAGAGGCAGTGGTCAGACAACACAAAATTTCCATTCCGTCTCCATCTCCTTCTACTTCTGCAGGAAAAGGGAAAGCACTTTCAGCCAGGGCTATATCTTCATGTCAGGATCAGTGGATTTTTGACTCAGGTGCTTCTCACCATCTCACACATTCTAAGGATCTATTGTCTTCCCTTATAGATTGTAGTACATCACATATTGTTATGGGTAACTCCTCACAGATTGAAGTCTTGGGATCAGGTACTGTTGATAAACAGGATGGATGTTTTAACAATGTATTGCTTGTACCTCAAATCTCCTCTAATCTTCTCTCTGTATATCAAATATGTAATTATGGTACTGGTAAAATTGTGGATTTTACTTCACATAATGTTGTAATAAGAGAATGTAATGATCCTAGTGAGATAGTTGCTATAGGTACAGCAGACCATACTACAAGACTCTATACTTTTGATAAGTTTTAGTCTTTTATGTCTTCTGGTTCTTCACTTATAGCACATGGTAATAATCTTAGCAAATTGTGGCATGAGAGATTAGGACATTTGAGTTATGGATATATGCAACAAATGAGTACAAAACATCTTGTAAAAGGCCTTCCTAAGGTCTCATGTATTGATGTGGTGTGTCCTGGTTGTCTAGTTGGTAAACAGCATCAGGATCCATTTCCAGTTGGTAAGGCCACACATGCAAATGCACCCTTAGATTTGGTTCATAGTGATTTGATGAATTTTCCAACTCGTTCTTTTTCAAGGGCTAAATATGCACTCACATTCATTGATGATTTCACTCATAAAACTTGGGTATATTTTCTCAAGTTGAAAAGTGATTTTTTTGAGACTTTTAAGGCTTTCAAAGCCTTTGTTGAAAAACAATCATCTCTTCCTCTTAATAAGATACGCACTAAAAATGGGGGGGAATATGATAGTAATGCTTTCTATGATTTTTGTATTGAGCATGGGATACAACATCAGTTCACTATACCACACACTCCTTAACAAAATGGTGTAGCAGAGAGGAAGAATCGAACATTGAAAGAGATGGCTAATTATATGATTCACTCTAAAAATTTGGGTCCACAATACTGGGCTGAAGCTGTAAATTGTGCAAATTACAATCAAAACTATATGCCTCACAAAGCTATGCAAAATATGACACCAAAAGAAGCTTGGTCTAGGATCAACCCTGATATTTCAGATTTTCGCATCTTTGGGAGTCAAGCATGGGCATTCATTCCTGATGACAAACGTAAAGAATTGGAGAAGAAAAGCCAACCACTCATTTTTGTTGGTTATTGTGAAGATGTAAAAGCCTACCATCTTTTTGATCCTGTCACACATGATGTGTTGTTTCGATGGGATGTTCAGGTTGATGAGCTACCCACTCCACAGGAGTGTACATCTAGTTCTTCTTCTCCCACTCCTTCTACTGAGGATAGTGAGGATTTGCTTTCTATTGTTGATGATGATGATGTTGCACTTATTCAGCCACCACAGCCATCTTCTTCACCATCTTTGCCTAAATGGGCAAAGAGCACTCTACAGGCAGCTGGTTCTTTTGTTGGTGATCCATCTGATTCTCGTCGCACTCGCTCACAGACATCTAGTGTTGCTCTTTTGGGACAAGCTTGAAAAAATGATCCAGTGTTGTTTTCTGAGGCTATTGGTATACCTGAGTGTGATGTTGCTATGTATGATGAGTATTCTTCATTGATGAAGAATGATACTTGGGATCTTGTCCCTCTTCCTAAGGGAAGAAAACTTGTAAAATGTAAATGGGTCTATAGGACCAAATATGTTGCAGATGGATTAGTAGATAAGTACAAAGCTAGATTAGTAGCTAAGGGTTTTTCACAGGTTGAAGGGGTTGATTACTCTGAGACCTTTTCCCATGTAGCTAAGATGGATTCTATTTGGCTTGTACTCTTTCTTGTTGCTTCACATTCTTGGTCTATTTTTTAGATGGATGTGAAGAGTGCTTTCTTGCATGGTGATCTCCATGAGGAGATTTATATGGAGCAGCCTCCAAGATTTGTGCAAGACTCATCATTGGTTTGTAGACTCCATCGTTCTCTTTATAGCCTAAAACAAGCTCCTCAAGCTTGGTACAAGAAGATGGATGGTTTTCTTTTGAGTTCTGGTTTTATTCGTTGTGAGTCAGATCACAATGTATACATCCTGAAGCAAGGTGAGGAGCTTGTCATTTTGGTTTTGTATGTTGATGATCTCATCCTCACTGGCAATTCAGATTCCTTGATACATGACATCAAGGACAAGTTGGCAGATAGGTTTGATATGACAGATCTGGGACTTCTACATTATTTTCTTGGTCTTCAAGTTTTTCAATCTTCTGAGGGCATTTCTATTGGACAACAGAAGTATGGGATAGATCTTCTTCATCAATTTGGCATGGTTGATTGTAAGCATGCATCCACTCCATATCAATCAGGTATTGTGTTGTCTACCACTTGTATGACTCCTCTTGTTGATTCCACTTTGTATCGGCAACTTGTAGGTAGTCTTTTATACCTGACTCATACCCGTCCCGACATCACATTTGCTGTGAACCTTGTCTCTCGGTTCTCACATGAGCCTCATGAGAGTCATTGGCAAGCAGCCAAGCGTATTTTGCATTACATTCTGGGCACCACTCACTTTGGTATACATTACACACCACAAAGTTCTATACAGCTTGTTGGATACACTGACTCTGATTGGGCTAGTGATGTTGACACTCGCAAGTCCACTTGTGGATTTGCTTTCACACTTGGTTCAGGTCTAGTTGCTTGGGCATGCAAAAAGTAGACTGCTATTGCATTGTCCTCTACTGAGGCTGAGTATCGAGGTGTTGTCAAAGCTAGTCAGGAGATACTTTGGCTTCGACAGTTGCTTGGAGAGTTTGGCTTCACACAGCAGGGTCCTACTACTCTTTGGTGTGATAACCAAAGTGCGATTGATATTTCACGCAATCCTATTGAGCATTAGCGGACAAAACACATTGACATTCACATGCACTTCATTCGACATCTTATTCAGGATGGAGTTCTTTCTTTGGAGTTTATGCCTACAGCTGAGCAAATTGCAGGCATCTTCACTAAACCTTTGGCTTTTCCTCATTATCTTCAGTTACAAGTGATGCTTGGGGTGAAGGAAGTTGTCCTTGGGGGGGATTTCCCATGAAGTCCTTCCTTCCTTTATTTTTCATATATTTTGATTGGTTTGTACATGGGTACCTTATCAGGCCTAGTATCTGGGACCCATCTTTGTTTATCATTCTCCCTATGTTTCGCTTAAGGGAGGGTGTTGGAATAATGCATATTTAAGCTTACCTAGGGTTAATAGGGTAAGTTATTTATTACCGAAGGTAAAATTTATTTACCTCGGTTAATTTATTTTATTGTTGAGAATTTCTCAACAATATATTTGTTCGTAGTATGAGAAAACAAATAGTTTGTTTTCTCTATTTTGTAATCATTACAAATAGTTTGTTAACATGAAACAAACTATTTGTATTATATATACTTTGCATTATATGGGAAATAGATGAGAGATTAATGAGAATATACAGAGAAATTTGTGGATTATCACCTATTTTTTAGGTGTGACAAATTTTTTTATTCTCTAGAAATATTTGCAGGTTATTTTTTGTGGGTTCTTTCTCCTGGATTGATCCTATGGATCCTGTGTATCTCTTGCTAATTATTTCACTCTCAAATATGTACTCATGATAACATATACTATAGTAAGATGTGGTCATAAATATAGCACAATACCCATCCTCTAACCATCTAAACTATCTTTATAAGTATGAGAAATAGATCAAGTCTTAATCTATCAAATCATTAAAGGCTTACTGGTCAAATGCCATATCCCCCAAATTTCCATGCCAACCCTTAGCTAAAATCACCCATCCAAATGCCACTAGCTCATCTTATGATCTTTGTCATTGCTATCCTACTAATCTCTTTATTCTTATATACTCCTAGGACCATACATGTAATAGTCTAGAGGCACCAATACTATGTCCACTGCAATACACAACCATATGAAAATCCCTATATAGCTAGGCTCAGACAATAAGGCCCTATGAAAAAATAATTACATCATCAAACATTTCTAAGATTACCTTGCCTAATCCCATATGAAAAAATTATCCACACTTATCAAGTAGTAAAATGCCACTGACAATGGCCATTAACACTAGGGGCACCCTATCAATACTTGGATCTACCATTAGTGCATATATGTCCACCAATATGTGTTACATATATATATCCATAACGCCTAATAACTACTCTAATAAATCCTATCAACCCCCAACTCGCCAAGAGAGATATTGTCCACTGATCGATATCTAAAAACATTTCTAGACATCCTCAAGTGTAACTATCAACTCTTGGTCTATAGACAAAAAGTGTTGGTCTTAGAATGCCATATCTCAGCTAATGTGGTTAATATTTCATGATCAGCTTGAATTATAAGCATCCTAATAATGTATAGTAATCCCACTAGCCCTAGAAGCCCCACCATCCCATCATCCCAACTCCACATCTCTGATAAGACTCATGATCACCACCCTCATGGCATAATCATGTATACTCCCTCCTAAAATCACCAATGTTAACAGACTTAGTCTTTTTTAATCATTGTTTAAAATCATCTTTACTTCCATATTTAATAAAATCAATAACAAAATTAAATTTTATAATGTTTGCCACTTTTTAGGGTCAATCTACCAATCCACTAGGTGATTCCACCATTTTACACGTGACCACCCATCATGTGTTTTCCACATGTTGAGTGATTATACCACTCGATAGGGTGTTGTCATTATTTTGAACCCATTTATACCATTTTTTAAATCTCAATGTGGTCCTTTTGTTTTTTCCACTTTTTATGAGATAACACCTTTTTTAGAATGATTACACCACTTTGTGTGCTATTTTGCCACCTTTGTGTGATTTTGATACCTTCTAGATGTTTCTACCATTTCATCAATTTCAACTCATTTGCATTTTTTCACCATTTTTTGAGATATTCCACCTCTTTATGTGTTATTTTTCCACTTTGTGCATTATTTTTATAAGTTGTGTATGTTTTCACCCTTTTGGTTATTTTGATGTATTTTCACGTTTTCACCATTTTTTGTGTGAATCTGCTAAAATTTTGGTAATTTTATCGATTTCAAGAGAAATTCTAGTAAAATTTTGGGGATTATAGCATTTTTTTTGGGAAACTCTACCATGAAGAGATTTTTTTATAAATCACCACATGTGTTATTTCTTAAGCTAATAATTGCAACCCAAAATCAAAATTTCTAAAAATTAAAACTACTTACCATTGGGTTTCTCCCTCATGGTCGCTAGTACTCTCAAATGCTCTCTAAGTTGCCTATGGATTGGAATATGTTCCATTCTTTCCAAGAGTCTTGAGCAAAAAATTAGATCTTATAATTTATAAGGCTATAGGATGAAAATGAATTATTTTCACCTCCCAAGGTACATTTATAACCCCAATTTTAATTTTACCCATCTTCCCTATGCATCCATTTTCCATACAAGTGAATCATTTTTCACCCCTTTTATCATTTTTATTCTTATTTTCACCAATCCTCTTCATTTATTGACCTATTATACCTCATTTTATACCATTTTATTCTTTTTTAGGACCTCATCCATCTAATTTCCTCTTTGTTTTATCCCTAAAGTGGGTATCACATCTCCATCATTTTCATCTGGGGCATCTTTGTTAGCTTGTTTTCAGCAATTTTTATTAAACATGTCATTTATAATCAATTTCATATTCTTCACATCACTTTGGGCATCCCAATATGCCCATTTTTAGGTATTATCATTATTTTAAAGGTCATTACTTCTCTAGTGTCTCACAATGGCCTTTCAAAGATGGGTAAAATGTAAGCACCCCGTTTCTTCCACTCTAGTGTCATGATTTTTCACCAAATCACTTTCCCACATTATTACACTAATTATTCAACATAAAATAATTAATTTTATAATAATTTTTATCCTAAATCATGATTATATATCCTTAATCATGGTATTCCACCATATCGCATTAATAAATTCATCAAATGTATCTTGAATCAAATTATCACTTTACAACTTCATCCCTAGTTAATTAATTTATTGGATCAAGTATGAAATTAATTAATTAATTATCTTAATTAAGTGGTGATATAATCCATGCACATTTAATTTTTTCAATAAATAATATAATCCTATTTTCCATCTCAAAATTATGATGTCAACTAAAGATCCACTTGACAAATTAAAAATTATAAACCAAAGTCAAATTTTCTTTTCCATGGCAAATTCAATGTAAGGAGAAAATTGTGCAAGAAAGGTCCATGACATGCTCTTTTACACTCCAAATCTTCTTAAATGACTTGCGTTTACACACTCCAAACTTTTATGAGTGGATCTCTTATATGCTCTTAAACACTCCAAGCATGGAATTAAATGCGATGTAAGACCTATTCTCATCCATTGATTTGGATCTTCATCCAATGGACACAAATCATTCATTAAATATTTAAATTAAGGGTCCACCCTCCATTATCAACAAGCTTATTTTATGAAATGAATAATTGATAATTTGTGAATCAAAGATTTAACCCACACCATCAAATATCCAACCAAATCATCCATTTTAAATAGGAAGTGTTGTTGAATTATTTATGTGTCTTGACCCGCCTTGAAACTACATCACATCCAAGTTTGTCACAATTCATCAATGGGGTAATAAAGGTATAACAAGTGTTGTTTTTCAATTATAATTACATTCCTTTTATCTTTCTCAATATGAAGACATGTGCTTAGATTAATTAGATATTTCAAATTTATTTTAATTTGTACTAACAAAATACTAATATTTGTTTTATGATATTACAATAAACATACCATAGAAATGAAAAAAATACTTGTGATACATTAACACACATGCCCTCCCAAGTCTTCATAGACTTTGTAACCAAGTTACATCCTAGGATTTCAAAAAATCTAATCAGCCATAATAGACAAACTATCATGCTATTGGTTATAATGACACTATTATTAGATGTTTTTACTAATTTGGACTAATTTATAATTGAATAAGTTACAAATCTAGCCCACCAACACTAAAAACATCACAATGACCCAATGTTTTAGCCCACTTCACCAGGATTTAATTTCACATCAAAAACTTCCCACACATAATTTGTTTTTACATCTTAGAATTATTGAACCAGTGCCAATACCATCTTATGAATTGAAATCAACTTCTCATCCTTTACACAAAACTCACTAGACATATTTTTGCACATTTTTTTTGAATTTGTTTCAACAACCATAATTTGTAAATGAAATTCCAAAATGGTGATAAGACTGTTGGTTGAATATTTTGTCGATCAGCGTACTGATAAACAAAATAGGTCTGATCAACCAAATTAGGAAGATTAGTTGTCCAAATGTGTAGTTTTACCACATCAGAAAGACATTGATCTCTCCTCTCATCAAGGGGACGTTCCCTATAGGTATGCTATATATATATATATATATATATATATATATATATATATATATATATATATATATATATATAGAAAATAATACTCATGGGTGGGATAAACCATCCATCTCTCTTTCTTCAGAGATGATGCGCGTGGATCAAAGGAAAAACTCAGGAGAAATGACAGACAGTACTCCTCTTCTTTCAGAAGTACTATTCAACAAACCACAAGAATACTCATGGCAGTAACAACAAAATCTAGCAAAGGATGTAATAACCGAAAAATCGAGATGCAACTCAAAGTCTTCACCTGGATTGCTCAAAAGTAAGATACGAAGGACAATGAGAGCACAAAGTCACCTCAAGGTCCTTTACATAGAAATGAAAAGAAAACAAACTAAAGGCAATTATGGGGGCACAAAGTCTCTCCATAGTCAACTCTTTAGGACACCTTCTTGACCACTGTCACTAATTATGCTTGTTGAATTAAAGGAACAGAAGATATATTGAAGAAAAAGGCATAAGAACAATTTCCTTAATAACAAAGATATTATAGCACAAAGTCTGAAAAACCACTTGCTTTCTTATTCTAGTAACAAAATATGATCAGCAATCTAAGCTCAAAGTCTTAGTAATGCCTCACAATTTGGGCAGAGTTTCATTCTAAATGTCCAAAAAAGAGATGCTTATTACAATGGAAGAAAGTTCCTTATATAGCCTCTTCAAGAAGGACTTGGGAACAATCAATACATCATTTTGTATTGGAATCTGTTAAGAAGACACGATAGAACTTAGGGGCACTTTACCCATTTTTTTTATCAATGCAAGGAAATAAGTCACGCTTATTGAAAGTTTTTAACTTTCAATGTCCACCTGGCGATCTGATCTTATCTTCATCATTCCTCCTTGTCTGATTAATTGAATCAGGTCTTAGATTTAATTTACTTTTCTATTCCTTCTCCGCTTTTTGCTGGTCTTGGCTTTGAAATTTGTGAATGTATTTTGGTCTATATGTCTGTATGTTTAAAGGATCAACGGTTATTTTATTGTCTTCAATTTGACATTCGCGCGCCCGTTACTATGTTTCCAACAACTAGTCAGTTGTGTTGAATTTGATGTCTTCGGGTGCATCACCCCTTGGTCTTCTTTCGGCTTTTTGCTTGGTGCTTTTCCAGATTGGGCTTGCCCTTTCAGGCCTTGAGAAATGACCCATTTTGAGTCGAAATAGCCTCCCACAAGGATATCTATCCTTCAAGTAGTCTTTAAATGGCCTTTTGGGCTTCTTCGGGTGACCCTTCAGATATTTCCCTGGGGAAAATTCTCATGGACAAAAAGTCTAGGGAACCAATTTTAAATGCCTTAAACAAATTTGAAAGAATTACCTTTTGGCTTCCTTGAAAATGACCCTTTTGAAGGGTGATTTTATCGATTAAGTGTCCTCTGCAAGGGCACTTGTCGTTTAAGATGCTTCCTTTTGAATTGAACTGCCCCTTTGAACTTTGGCATGAACCATTCCATTGAACCAAGACATTGAACCAATCGGTTGAACCAAAGAATGAACCAAAAGTTGAAACAAAGTGGATGAACCAAATGTTGAAACAAAGCATTGAATTGCTTGATTGAACTTGCCTACGAACCATTTGACATTGAACCAAAAGATGAACCAAACATTGAACCTACTATTGATGCTTATTGATGGAAATTTCTGCAAAAGTCGTGAAGCCCGTTGAACTTGTAGAAATGAGCCTGTTTGTAGTCCGTAGATTTCTAAAAAGCTTGAAAAATGAGGAATTTTAATGCCCAAGACAAAATTTGGAAAGGGAAGAGATAATTTTGGTTTGTAGGACTAGAATAATTCAAATGTTGTTCCAAAAATAGTTGATATTTTTGGGGAACAATAGCTGGCTCCAGTTGGGGAACTTCTGTCAATTGCAAAAAGAATTGAAGGGAGTAGAATCCAGAATCTCTAGTGTCTTCATGTGTACCATTGGGTTACGAAGTCATGCTACCCAAAAATGTAAGGCTTCAAAAATGGAAACAAACAAAACAAAATAGAATTAAAAACTATATAAATATACATATATACATAGGCAATGATCTGATACTTCAAGAATTGAAGTGTTTCAGATGCTACCCATTTTGGGGTAGAGAAAAGAGTGTGCCATCTTGATATTTCAATAGAAATTTGTTTTCACCAATGTGTTGATGGATTGTAAATGGGCCTCTCCAAAGGATTCAAACTTTCCATGCATCTCCTTTGGTTCTCTCCTTTTGTCCCACAGCAGGACTTGATCTCCAATCTGGAAATCACGATTTTTGGCCTTCTAATCAAAGAGTTTATTTATCAGAGTTTGATGAGCAGCAATTATATCCACCACCATGGTTCTTTGTTCTTTGAGCTGAGTCAGGCACATGATTCTTTTGTCAAGAGAACTCTCATATGTCTGATCTTCAATGGCATTTACTAATTTCAAGGCTGGTAACTCCAAGGTGATTGGTATCTTATCATTAATACCGTAAAAAATTTGAAAAGGAGACATACCAATTGCCCTCTTTGGTGTGATCCTGTCTACCCATAGAGCATCAACCAATGCTTTATGCCATGTCCTTTGATTATCATCTGCTAGCTTTTTGATAATAGTTACCAAATTCTTATTGTTGGACTCCACTTGTCCATTCCCTTATGGAAAATAATCAGAAGAATGAGAGAGTGTAATTCCATAATGAAAATAGAATTGTGTAATCTCTTGAGAGGTGAAATTAGCTACATTATCAGTAATAATTTTGAGTGGAACTCCAAACCTGAAAATGATATTTTTTTTGAGGAAGTTCCATACAACTTCTGAAGTAGCATGCTTAGTTGGGATTACTTCTACCCACTTGGTGAAATAATCAGTTGCTATAAGGACATAATTATGTCCAGCACTTGAAGATGGGTTTATTGTCCCAATAAAATCAAGTCCCCATTGCTAGAAAGGTTCCTCTATGATTACTGGCTTGAGAGGCAGGGCAACCAACTTGGGTTTTCCAACAAATTGCTGATAGAGTTCACATTTTCTCACCCACTTATGTGCATCTTGGAAAAGAGTTGGCCAGTAATACTTGGCTCGTAGAATCTTGTGAGTAGTCACAAAAGATAAAAAATGTCCTCCATAGGCCAGATTGTGGAAAGATTTCAAAAGTTGGGTTTGTTGCTCCTTGTCTACACAGCGAAGGAATACTCCATCTATGCTCCTCTTATACAGGCCATTATCCCAAAGGATAAAATTGGCAGCTTTCAACCTGATAGTCCTCCTTTCTTTGTAAGATAGATGAGCAGGACATTCGCCATAAGTCAAAAAATAGGCAATACTTGAGTACCATCATTGGTAGTGGAGACAAAAAGGGCTATTGGAGTATTTTCCACTTCAGCTTCTTCATGCTGTGTATCTTTTGGCTTATTGTCAGCCAATTACCTCTCTTTGTGCCAAACTCCTACTGAGTTAATATAGACTTGACTGTAGTGTCAGGAACTAAGGCAGTAGTATGTGAATTTAGAGTATAAAAGTGGAAATGTTTGACTACTATTACCAATGCTTAGGCATGCTTCTCTATATTTGAATACTTCATTTCATGGGTTTTGAGAGGGCAACTCATGAAAGAGATGGGGGATTCCATACCTTCTTTGTCCTATTTAACAAGAATTGTTGAAAGAGTATGCTCAGATGCATAGTTGTATATGATGAAATCTTTATGATAATCTAGACAAACCAAGGTAAGGGCGTGAGCAATGGCAGTCTTGATATCTTGAAACACTGATTTGTCTTCTTTAGTCTAGCTAAAGAAAATCTTCCCTTTCATCATGTTCACAATATGTCTAGTCTTCTTAGCAAATTTGGGGATGAATCTTCATAAGAAATTCACCTTTCCAAAGAAAGAATGAATAGCATTCCTATTTGTAGGTAGATTAAGCTCTTGAATAGACTTGACTCTGTCTGAGTCAATCTTTATGCCTTCTTTGGACATAATGTGTCCAAGGAGTTTCCCCTCTGTTACTCTAAAAATAGACTTTTTAGGATTTAAGGAAATACCATTCTGGCAGCAGTGCTCCAACACTTATTGTAGGTGGCGTACATGATCAGATCGATGCTTTGAAAAGATAGTCAAATCATCAAGGTATACCACTATGAATTTACCAATCTCATCTTTGAAAGCCAGATCCATAGCTCTCTAAAAAGTAGCACCAGCATTTATTAGACCAAAAGGCATTCTCCTATATGCAAATGTACCCCAAAGCGTGGTGAATGCAGTCTTATGTTGGTTTGTTTTACCAACTTCAACTTGATTATAACTTGAGAAGCCATCCAACATTGATAACATCTCTGCACATATCACTGTTTGAAGCACTTGATCCATAATTGACAAACGATAATTATCCTTTAAAGATGCTTGATTTAGATTTCTGAAATCTACACAAATGCAAATTTCACCATTCTTCTTCCTTACAGGCACTATGTTTGCAATCCATGTAGAATGATGGATTGGGAAGATGATTTTAGCATTTAACATCTTTTGTATCTCAGATAGAATAGTACCTGACATTTTTAGATTATACTATCTCAATTTTTGCTTGTATGGCATTGAGTCGGCCTTGAGAGGAATGTTATGGCAAATTTCATCTGGTCTGAGAGACTTCAAGTCTTCATAAGAATATGCTAAGACATCCATATATTGATAGAGTAAAGAAGTGAACTTGAATCTTTCTTTAGGGGTGTAGCACTTACCAATATTGATCATCTTGGGATTTTCTTCAATAGACAAATTCACTTGATCAAATCCTTGAGAGAAACTCAAGTCTGTTTGTTGTTGTTTAATGAATCTATCATGTTTGTCAAATAGATTTTCAAGAGAAACCAGGCCTTTGGGGATTTTGTTTCCTTTCAGCTGCAATAATTCTTTATTTATATTTGAGCTGAATTTAGACACAAATTCATTCTTTTGAGGTTCGTTGCCTTCAAAACATAGCTGTTCAAAATTATATTTTTGTTCTAAGAAGGTAATGATTTGATGATCATCATTGAACACTTACCAATGATTAGCATTGTCAGGGATGCTTGGTCTATAAACTAGCTCAATGGTATACCTATCTTCTTTGAAATTTGAATGAGGAATTAAGAGAGTTCCTGAAACAACAAGTGCATCAACTCTATCATTAGACTCTCTAGGTATGGCAGAAATGTTGAAAGCATCAAAACTTTCAATTTGGTCCCAAACCAAGTTATGGTAGTGGCATAATATTTCATTCTTAGTTTGGTATAAATTCCTCACTTGAAAAACTACTAATTCAACATCCCCTTTGGCATGAAGAAACTTAATGCCTTTTTCTTGAGCAGTCTTCATGCCCAGCAACAAAGATTCATATTCAACTGTATTGTTAGTGTTGCTAAACTATAATTTGTAAGATGAAGGGAACATATCTCCTTGAGGATATATCAAAACAATCCTAGCCCCTGAACCGGTAGAAGAATAGCTGCCATCAAATTCCAAAGTCCATATTCCATGTAATACTAACTTTTCTTTAGACTTTTCTTCATCATAAATGGAGAATCCTTCTTGATCTATACTGCAACTTACCAATTTTTTTGCTATTCTTGTTAAACTAATTTCTGAGTTGATACTTTCAAGTGTTTCATGTACTTCATCTATAGACAGAAAATAATTACCCATACCTACGGATTCAAAAAGAATTTGAGATTCGGGGGTTGACGTTTGAGTGACCACAAATTTTGCTTCCTTTTTAGGGAGTAATCTCTTCATCACACTTTTTGATAGGGATCCTTGCCTCAAATATATCCATGCTTAATTGGCCTCCCACATCCTTGTATAAATTTCATCCAAGAAAAATGCCATAAGATGCTGGGACGTTAGCCACCAAGACAGTCATCTTGATTCTCTTGGCTGGGAAGGCTGCAAATGCAAATTGAGCATCTTTGATTTGTCCCACCAATGGTACTTGATTATTCTCCATAGAGAAACATCTCCCAAATGTATTGGTTAGTGTGAGACCAAGGGATTCAACCAATTTAGTAGGCATGACATTGTTTGAAGCTCCAGAATCAATGATGTAATTATTCAGCTTATATCCATTTATTAGCAATGTGACATAAAAAGGTTCAATCCTACCAGGAGCAGTAGGGGGAGTGGTGACAAGGTTGTTCTTGGTGGGTTCATTTTTGGAAAAATCATGTGTCACCTTGGGGAGCATTCATTCAACAGAGATGTTTTGGTTTTTAACACATTGAACTAGTCTATCTAACTACTCGGGATGGGACTACAGAAATTCAAATTCAGACATTTGAATTTTGGTTCTCTTTATATGGTCAATGATATCAAATGTCTAGAATGAGCTAGGAGTAGAGGATGAGAGTTCATCCTTTTGATTTTTAAAGGGGGAGGATTGGACTACAAAATTGAAGTAGAAAGCATAGGGGCATTTTGGGTACTTATCTTTCTTGAAACCACTGGGTCCTTTGGTTGGAAAAGAAGAGTGGATCCCTGCTTAGCAATTGAAATTGTTGATTGAGGTCTCTCCTCTGCTTTCTCTTTATCAGCTTGTTGAGTTGATTGATTTTTAGACTGGGTGAATATAGCATACGACCCCTCAGCTACATGGCCTTCACTTCTGGGTTCATCCTAATAATTCAGGAAACCAATATGGGAGTCGCCAGCTAATTCTTCTTCTTCCTTAGTGAAGAAATTAGCATCATCTTTGGGATTTAACTCAGACTGGAATGAAAAATTTGCTTCAACTTCAAGATATCCCACTACCAAGTTGTTTGGAGGCACTTCAAGGGTGAGATTCCTCTATGGGGGAGGAAGGCAATTTTGTTATCCCTGATTCCTAGCAGCATTGCCTTGGTACGCCTGATTCTAGAAATCCCTCTTGGACATATCTCTATATGCAAGAGCATATGACATCCCTTGCGCCATTTGCTTTCTTAGAGCTAACATTTCATTTGCTAGCTTTTGTACCATTAGGTCAGTAGTGACTGCAGGGGAGTACTTAGAAGATGAAGAGGATTTACCTTTATTTGGGTCTCTCCTTATCTTTCCTACCAAAATAAGGTCATCTTCTACCTCAGTAGCCAAATCCTAAGCAGCAACAAGGTCTACGTGTTTAACCCGTCTCAACAAGAAACTCACTTTAGGCAGTTATAAGTTGATGAAGAAGCATTTGAGGTTCTGAGGTATTGGCTGAGCAGCCAAGGGAACACTGTGCCTTAGCTTGTCGAACCTGGAAATAAAATCCCTCATAGGCTCATGAGGCTCTTTCTTCATCTGAGTGAGCTGAGCCAACAAGGCATGTGCATCTTTTATAGGCTTGAACTTAGCTTCAAATTTGTCTTTCAAAGTGTCTTAATAAGTCACTGACCCAGCCTACAGGTGGTAGAACTAGTCAACAGTAGTGCCTTGTAGTGTCTCCATGAATAGCTTGACCACTATATCTTCAAATTCCACCCCTATTACCCCGTAGGCTATGCTGAAAGCTACAATGTGTTTATCAGGATGAACCTTCCCATTACCAAAGAATTTAGGAAAATTCTTCCTTGAACTGCATGGAAGCTCATGCAGAGGTGGAGTCAAATTTAGGGGACCAAAAGAATTACCCTAGGGTCCTTGAGCCATAATTTGATTATGCAAAAGTGGGATCACTAATCCAAGTGGAGTGTGGGTAGGCAAAGCTCAACCAACAGTTCATCTAAGGTGAGATTATGGAGGGAACAACTCAAAATTATTCTGCTGTGCCAACTCAAAAGTAGGATCTATAACACCTTGGATTTTTGGCCTCTAATATATCATGTAATTTCTAGATTGCAAAACAAAAATTGGAAAAGAGCAGGATCTGCTTCAGCTTGAAGTTTGAGACTTCAAATTGTGCACTCTTTCCCCAGCGGAGTCACCAAAAACTGTTGGTTGAATATTTTATTGATCAATGTACTGATAAACAAAATAGGTCTGATCAGCCAAAGTAGGAAGATTAGTCGTCCAAATATGTAGCTTTACCACATCAGAAAGACACTGATCTCTCCTCTCATCAAGGGGAGGTTCCCTGTAGGTATGCTATATATATATATATATATATATATATATATATATATATATACATATATATATATATACATACATATATATATATATATCAGAAAATAATACTCATGGGTGGGACAAACCATCCATCTCTCTTTCCTCAGAGATGATGCACATGAATCAAAGGAAAAACTCAGGGGAAATGACAGACAGTACTCTTCTTTTAGAAGTACTATTCAGGAAACCACAAGAATACTCCTGGCAGTAACAACAAAATATAGCAAAGGATGTAATAACTGACAAATCAAGATGCAGCTCAAAGTCTTCACCTGGATTGCTCAAAAGTAAGATACGAAGGACAATGAGGGCACAAAGTCACCTCAAGGTCCTTTACATAGAAATGAAAAGAAAACAAACTAAAGGCAATTGTGGGGCACAAAGTCTCTCCACAGTCGACTCTTTAGGACACCTTCTTGACCACTGTCACTAATTTTGCTTATTGAATTAAAGAAATAGAAGATATATTGAAGAAAAAGACATAAGAACAATTTCCTCAATAACAAAGATATTACAGCACAAAGTCTAAAAAACCACTTGCTTTCTTATTCTAGTAACAAAATATGATCGGCAATCTAATCTCAAAGTCTCAGTAATGCCTCACAATTTGGGTAGAGTTTCATTCTCAATGTCCAAAAATGAGATGCTTATTACAATAGAAGAAAGTCCCTTATATAGCCTCTTCAAGAAGGACTTGGGAACAATCAATACATCATTTTATGTTGGAATCTGTTAAGAAGACATGCTAGAACTTAGGGGCACTTTATCCATTTGATTTTATCAATGCAAGGAAATAAGTCACGCTTATTGAAAGTTTGTAACTTTTAATGTCCACTTGGTGATCTGATCTTATCTTCATCGTTCCTCCTTGTCTTGTTAATTGAATCAGGTCCTGGATTTAATTTACTGTTTTGTTCCTTCTTCACTTTTTGCTGGTCTTGGCTTTGAAATTTGTGAGTGTATTCTGGTCTATATGTCTGTATGTTTAAAGGATCAACAGTTATTTTTTTGTCTTTAATTTGACGTTTGTGCGCCCGTCACTATGTTTCCAATGGCTAGTCAACTGTGTTGAATTTGATGTCTTCGGGCACGTCACCCCTTGGTCTTCTTTTGGCTTTCTACTTGGTGCTTTTCCAAATTGGGCTTGCCCTTTCGGACCTTGATAAATGACCCATTTTGAGTCAAAATATCCTCCCGAAAGGATATCTATCCTTCGGGTAGTCTTTAAATGGCCTTTCGGGCTTCTTCGGGTGACCCCTCAGATATTTCCCTAGGGAAAATTCCCGTGGACAAAAAGTCTAGGGAACCAATTTTAAATGCCTTAAACAAATTTGAAAGAATTACCTTTCGGCTTCCTTGAAAATGACCCTTTTGAAGGGTGCTTTTATTGATTAAGTGTCCTCTGCAAGGGCACTTGTCCTTCGGGAAGATTCCTTTTACATTGAACCACCCCTTTGAACTTTGGCGATGAACCATTCCATTGAACCAAGACATTGAACCAATCGGTTGAACCAAAGAATGAACCAAAAGTTGAAACAAAGCGGATGAACCAAATGTTGAAACAAAGTGTTAAACCTCTTGATTGAACCCACCTACGAACCATTTGACGTTGAACCAAAAGATGAACCAAATGTTGAACATGTTGCTGATGCTTGCTGATGGAAATTTTTGTAAAAGTCATGAAGCTCATTGAACTTGTAGAAATGAGCCTGTTTGCAGTCCGTAGATTTTTGAAAAGCTTTAAAAATGAGGAATTTGAATGCCCAAGACAAAATTTGGAAAGGGAAGAGATAATTTTGGTCTATAGGACCAGAATAATTCAAATGTTGGTCCAAAAATAGTTGATATTTTTGGGGGACAACAAAGAGCATAGATAAGATATGTGTAATATGAAACATTCAATGCAATGCCATCAGTGATTGAAGCAAACTTAAAACATATTACTTTTTTGCTTAGACCATAAATAATAAATGCAAAATTTAAGTGCTCATTTTTGGTACCATAAAATATAGGTATACGCAAGACATATATTTGGTCGATAATCCTAGATAAAATAGATAAATTAAAAAATAAATTAAAAACTTGTACTTTCAAACAACAATGCATTCATAAATGATATATTAAAAAAATAACATTGTTAGACAAAGAATTGTATTTGCCTATAATACAACATAAACTTAAGATAACTATACCATAGAAAGAGGGTATAAAATAATAACCACTACATTTAAATTTTATAATAAAAACATGGTATAAAACTATAGAAATTATATATACATTTTCTATAAAATAATATGGTTTACAACTACAAACATTACATATATTTTTTCAAAAAAGAAAGGTATATAACCCGAGACAACACATATACATTTTGCACAAAATAACATGGTACCATACAATAGTTTATGTACATTTGTGACTAAATGTTGAGAAGTGTTAGAGGCTAATGTTATATTTACAATGAATTAGAATGGACAAAATAGACTTGAAACTCCACAATGTAATTTCATTATTAGGGAAAAAAAACTATTTGATTGTGCATTTACTAGTAAATAAATAAATCAAGGTACAGGTGTTCTAAATAATATATTAAATCTTCATATAATAGGTTATACTCATTTTAATATAGAAAATACACATATAATGAATTGTGTTTAATTTTAGACAATGCAAAAATAAAATGCACTACATTTACTCCCTTCAACCCTTTAATTATAGATAATGAATTCCAATAAATCATATACAAAATAATAAGTTAAGGACCAATCTTCAAATGAAGATAGATCAATTAGTGTAATGGTTTCCCCCATGATGAATTTTTGTATGATAGCTACAATGTGAATCATTATGATTGCTTCCAATGTGAAAGATTTATGTGTGATAGTTTCAATGCAATTAGATTTGTTGACAATAGAAATTAGCTAAGTACAACTAAGCCTTAGAGTATGTGCAGTTGGTGAAATAGAGATTGGCACTAGTAACCCAAGGAAGTGGAAATATGTGCACACTAAACTAATTACCCGTTCAATATGCGCTCATCATACTCTGTCAATGGGTCATATGTAAACTAATAAATAATCAAGTCCACATGCACAAAACTATAAAATAACAAGATCAAGACATATATAACCATGTGAATAATAATGGAGATCATGAGGATAAAGTGACAAAATTTATAACTAGTGATTAATCTTGACATGTATTTTAGAAGAAACGATGAATGACAAGGTAGATGACCTCATGCATACTAGAGCATTAATTTCCAAATGGAGAAACAACTCATTAGCTACTAAGTAATGGTAGTTGGTCACCTGTATGGCTCTTGAAATCCTATATATAATAGACACTTGAGAAAAAGGGAAGTATCTAATAATTAGACCTTAGGGGAATGCTTATTAAATACTTTTAAAGAATTAGTTAACTAGATAAAAGTATTCAGTAGAGGTAGGATTAGTAGGGATTGTATGAAGCACTATAAATGGTAAGAGTGCCTTGTAATCCTGAATGGCTATATAATAGAGTTTCATGTGAATAATAATGAATTTTCATATTAATTTTTAGCATTATTTCTATTATGAGCAAGAACCTTGTTGTTATGATTAGGACCATGTACTGATCCTGATTAAGATTATTTGCTTGTTGGTATAAATAGTTATTTCTACCACTTTTTAGTAGGATAATATAATCTAGACTATAAGTACTGATACACATGGGTAATAAAATGTGAAACAAGGATTCCCTTACAAATGCACACAACTAACCTCGACCCAAACTAGGTCTCCCTCTATATGCCTTGAGTGAGTGTGTAATTTCAAACTCATGTGAAGTACTAGCATAGAAGGTCATAAAAAAAATATATTGGGATGTGAAAGTGGATTAATGTGTGGGTGAATGTTGGACAAGCACAAAATTTTGGTTTCATTGTTAGGATGGGCCAAATTTTGTTAATGCAATGGTGAGTAAAGATGATGGTCTGGATTTCCTTAGAAAGTATTGAATGATAGTTGAATCAAATAGAGGAAAATTTTAGGAAGAAACACCCCAATTATGCCAGTTAGAAGCTAAATAAATAGGTAGAGAGCAACTTGCATGATGTACTTTATGAGGTGTTTTTTTGTGAGCTATCAAAATACCTACACACATGGATTGTTAGGTTGTGGAGCTAAAAGCTTCACTGATGCAGACATGGAGAAGGCCATTGGAGGGGTTGCTGAAGGTTGCTGAGCGTCAGAGCAACCGGCGTCGGTCTGATCAGCCGACGTCAGCAGGATAGTGAAGAGAAGCAACCGACGTCGGTCAGGGATCGGCTGACGTCAGTCACCTCCAGGCAGACAGGGACCGACATTGGTCGCCTGCGTGGTTCGATTGCGAGCTTATTACGGGCAGTTAGCTAACGAACCAAGTGTTTGCATGATGAGAGCTATTTTCAGACTGAGAGCTGTGGATCTAATTATTGTAATTAGATGTCTAATTATTGTTTGGATGAGATCTATATAATAGACTCATGGTTGTATTAGAAAGGTGTTCTAGTTTGAGTTGAGCAAAGTTAGCTCCTTCTGTGTGTGAGGTGAGCAAGGGTGTTCCTCCTAGTTCCACAGCAGCACCAAGGTGGGTGCTGGTTTTGGAGAGTCAGCAAGATTCTTCAGGGGTGTAGGATCTTGGTCAGCAGGTGTGCATGGCCTATATAGGAGATCTACATGGTAAGTAAGATCATTGATCTGTAGGTGTATGTGTGTGCAAGGTCAAGGTTCACAGGTGTGTAGAACCAGGTTGATTTGCAGGTGTGCAAGATCAAATAGGACAGCAACACAACAGGGAGCAGAATCAGGCAGGATCTACTTGGAGTACAGGTGTGTACTCGGATAGAGCAAAGAGGAAGGCAAGGGAGTTCCTTCCATAAGTATGGTCTGTTGAGGTGCAAGTTATTGCAGGTTCATGGGAGATCTACTTGAAGTACGTTGAGTACTTGTGGAGTGCGTGGAGCACTTGTGGTGTGCGTGGAGCACAGGAGGTGAACACTAACTTAGAGTTTGAGTTGTGTGTTGGGACCTGAGAGAGAGAGCTTTGAGGAAAGAAGTATTGTTCACTTGAGGTGTGGGAAGCCTATGAAGAGGTGGTGGAGAAGAAGTGGCATCTTCTTTATTGTATTCTTTTCTGTATAAGTATTAATACAAGTTGTGTATTGTCTCTCATATCTGTGTTATTCTAAATTCTAGTTACTTGTGATTCTGGTTAATTTCTGCATATTAAGTTGCTTGTTTTGGTAATCAATTGTGTGCTTCCGGTGTTCACATATCCTGACAAGTGGTATCAGAGCTAAGGTTGCAGGGGGTAGGTTTTTTGTTTGGTTACAGGTCACTCTCAGGGGTTTTTGATTGAGTGGGAGTAGAGCAATGGCAGATGAAAGTAAGCTAAGAATGGAGGAGTTGAAAAGCACAGATGGTCACTTACGGTCCCATGGAAAGAAAGAGCAGGTAAAAGAATATTGTTGGTTGGTAGCAGATCGGCATGAAGGAACTGAAGATGCAGATGTTGCAGGTGTTATTGCACAGGATGCTTTTGGAGGTTTCTTGGATAAAGTTGAATCTTGGATAAAAGATTCGGTTGCCTCTTTCCATGCAGCCCCAGGTAGAGGAGCTAGTGAGCCTTGCCAAAGAATTGGCAAAGGGGAAGTGAAGCTGAAATTGCAGGCGACCAACACACAGGTGTTGATGAAGGTCATGTAGGTCCCAGGTTTGGAGATATGGCTAATTTCTTCAGAAATATTGGGTGATGAGAGATGCACAAGAACTCTCACAGTGGATGCACTTGAATTAGCTGGTGGTAAGAAAATAGGTACTCTTCATCTACTTGTTTATATTACTAATTCTTCTTCTGTTGCGGAGACGTGGCTTCGTAGGCTTGGTCACATGAGCAGGAAGGAGATGCATGCTCTTAAGTGGAAGACAGATATATTTGATAGACTTAAGAACTGGAAAGCCTTGGTGTACTTAGAGGAGATGGCAGACAGAGACCAGTGGATGGGGCTGGATACTTTTGAGTAGGGTAGTTTGGACATGGGTATTGATTCAAAGGAGCTCGTGGGTAAAAAGTCATCACTCACAGGTGAACACAGTTACCGATGTCAGTTAGGAGGAACCGGCATCGAACAGATAGGTGCCGATGTCGGTCATGTGCAGACCGAAGCCGGTGATGTCAGGCAGTAGATAAGACTGACGTCGGTTAGGAGGACCGATGTCGGCAATAGGGACACCGACGTCGGCAGGGTCGGTAGTCAGGGACAGACACATGGGAACCGACGTCGGTCGGATGCAGACTGTGGAGTGACCGAGGTCGGTCACTGTAACGGATTTTGGGTGGACATCACGCTGTCAAGGAGTCTCAAACACCCATACGGAGGACTGAAGACGTAAGTAGGCCCTCAAATTCGTTGTTTCTCTTATTTATACTCGTTGCTGATTGTAGAGCAGGAAGGATCCAGGAAACAGGTGAGAGCATGGCAGGGATATGATGCAGAACCAAACAGGAGTTTTGGTAGGGTTGCCAGCAGGTATGAAAGCACAGAGACAAATGGATTCCTTAGTTGAAGAATAGAGTGAATGGACACGTGAGACGAAAGACCATGTATATGGTCTTGAGGAGCTGCAGGACAGTGGTACAGGTTTTGACAGGTGGAGGACGAAGCATGGCTTCAGTCAATGTCAGGGTAACTACTGTGGTTTGTCTTACTAGGGGGATGATGATTGCAACATCATTCTATTGTTGTATGTGGATGGTATGTTTTGCTAGCAGGATTGTACATACAGGGTTTTGCTGAGCTAAGGGTAAGATTAGTTCAGTGGCATGTCATGAGGAGTTTGGAGCAGCAAAATTCTTTGACATGGGAGACATGGAGATCACAGGTTGATTTTGTCTCCAGTGGGAGCTGATGTGAATCAAGTGTTGGCGAGGTTCAGGATACAGAGCTGGAGCACACTAAGGGCTAGACAGGTATAGTGTCTAAAATCACATGAGGTCTGGTATAGACCTGAGTATTCCCATGCAGTGAGAGCTGTCAGAGAGTTAGGAGCCAATTTGGGGAAGTGGGTTCTCAGGTATTTGAGAGGGACCAGTAGTAGGGATTCATGCTATGCAGGGTCAGGACTTCACTACATGTGTTTGTAGGTTCAAATGTGGTAGGGTACTCAGATGACAGGAGGTACACCACGGGATGTGTGGTGGGTTGTCTTCAGGATTGATCTTGAAAAGGGATACAAACCAGGAAATAGATTAGATGGAGTACAGGTATAGGTACAGTGCAGCTGTTTATCTCCAAGTGGGAGATTGTTAGGTTGTGGAGCTAAAAGCTTCACTGATGCAGACATGGAGAAGGCTATTGGAGGGGTTGCTGAAGGTTACTGAGCGTCAGAGCAATCAACGTCGGTCTGATCAGCCGACGTCGGTAGGATAGTGAAGAGAAGCAACCGACGTCGGTCAGGGATCGGCCGACGTCGGTCACCTCCAGGTAGACAGGGACCGACGTCGGTCGCCTGTGTGGTTCGACTGTGAGCTTATTACGGGCAGTTAGCTAACGAACCAAGTGTTTGCATGATGAGAGCTATTTTTAGACTGAGAGCTACAGATCTAATTATTGTAATTAGATGTCTAATTATTGTTTGGATGAGATCTATATAATAGACTCATGGTTGTATTGGAAAGGTGTTCTAGTTTGAGTTGAGAAAAGTTAGCTCCTTTTGTGTGTGAGGTGAGCAAGGGTGTTCCTCCTAGTTCCACATCAGCACCAAGGTGGGTGCTGGTTTTGGAGAGTCAGCAAGATTCTTTAGGGGTGTAGGATCTTGGTCAGCAGGTGTGCATGGCCTATATAGGAGATCTACATGGTAAGTAAGATCATTGATCTGCAGGTGTATGTGTGTGCAAGGTCAAGGTTCACAGGTGTGCAAAACTAGGTTGATTTGCAGGTGTGCAAGATCAGATAGGACAGCAACACAACAGGGAGCAGAATCAGGCAGGATCTACTTGGAGTACAGGTGTGTACTCAGATAGAGCAAAGAGGAAGGCAAGGGAGTTCCTTCCATAAGTATGGTCTGTTGAGGTGCAGGTTATTTCAAGTTCATGGGAGATCTACTTGAAGTACATTGAGTACTTGTGGAGTGCGTGGAGCACTTGTGGTGTGCGTGGAGCACAGGAGGTGAACACTAACTCAGAGTTTGAGTTGTGTGTTGGGACCTGAGAGAGAGAGCTTTGAGGAAAGAAGTATTGTTCACTTGAGGTGTGGGAAGCCTCTGAAGAGGTGGTGGAGAAGAAGTGGCATCTTCTTTATTGTATTCTTTTCTATATAAGTATTAATACAAGTTGTGTATTGTCTCTCATATCTGTGTTATTCTGAATTCTAGTTACTTGTGATTCTGGTTAATTTCCACATATTAAGTTGCTTGGTTTGGTAATCAATTGTGTGCTTCCGGTGTTCACGTATCCTGACATGGATTGTGACATATACTTTAGACAAGAGAAGAAAAATCATATGAAAGTACCCTTGGACTGAACAACATGAAGAGTAGCTAAAAAGCTTAGATGAAATCTAAACCAGAATTGTTGATGTTGGATGGCATGGTGTGCTCAATAGTTACATGTTGGAATTTTTCATATCCACATACTTTTTGTAAAATTCACCTTATTTGGTTCCTATAGTATAGTTTTAGGCTTATCCTAATTATTTATTAAGTGTGTATCTATTATATTTATAAATACATTTAATCTACATATATTAGGTGGTAGTCACCTCTCTTATCCACTTCTTGGATTTGGGAGTTACTTGTATGTAAGTCTTATCCCCTCTTGTAGTGAAATTAGTTCAAAAATAAAGTAGAATAGTAGAAATAGATCCAAATATGATTTAAATGTATCATAATATATGATAATAGATAAGCCACTTCAAGGGTGCAACCTCCACAAGCTTTAATAAGAGTAGAATTCACAATATGATGATAAACAATTACCCACTACCTCATATATATAGTCTATCTAGGCCATGGTTACTCCATAAGCTGACCTACTAACCAAATGAATGCATAGAGAAAATTGATATAGCATCAAAAAGGGATAGGTAATCAACAAGTTGGCTATTCCTATCCTCATACATGTGATAGCTTAGGGGCGTAACATGCCCTTCCCCTTCAAACCAATGTTGTCCTCAATGTTGAACAACTCTAGATGTTGTTGTAGAAAATCTTCACCTTCCCAAGTTACATCTTCACTGCTCTAGTTCTTCCACTTGATCAGATATTCCCTAATCTCTCTAGTTCTCAACCTCTTAGTACGTGTTTGGAGGATCTTCTCTGGTTCCAAAATGACTCATACTTCTTCATCTAGTTCTGGGAGCTCTATCTAGGCTAATTTCAGCCCAGACAGAGTTCCCAGAACTATACTTGTTTTTAGAAATGAATATTTAATATTTGCATCATCAGGTGACCTCATTATTTGGGAAGACATCCCTAGGCCATAAATGCCACAAATATTAGGATTCATGCCCTCTATGCCTCATCAATGTCTTCCATGATGCCCTTTATGCCTCTTAATTGACACTTATTCTAATGTCATGATGAGGATAATTATAAACTTAATTCCAAAAATTGAATTAATCCTCAACCACACATCTCAATCTTAGGATGGATGGTTCAACTTGATTCTAGACATTCTTAAAAATCTATAAATAGAGAGGCTATGAACATCATTTCTAAGCTATTTTAGTGAAATTTATATTGCACAAAAATCTTTAAAATTCATTTCATTTAGTGTTAGCATGCCAAATTAATTCCAATTCAAAGCCAAAGGTGCCAAGGAGAGATGGAGGTAGCCAAGCTTCCATTGCCAAGGACTTCATGAGCACTCTACATAACCACTACACTTGTCATAACCACTACATATGTCACTTTCTCAGTGAAGTGCATTGTCTGAGTTCCCCTATGGTCCAAAACAATCTCTTAGTAATGGAGCTTGTTTAACCATTCAAAAAAGTGTCTTAGTAAGTCTACATCAATTTGTATACTTCACTATGGAGTAGGGTTTAGACTATGCCAAGAGATGAATTCCTAGGTTAATGCTTCCCTAGAGAACCCATGAGGAGGTGATGAACTCCCACTCATAAGCCAAAATGCATGAAAATAAAAGACAATTAAAAATACTTCATGGACATTTTGGGATCACCCAAACCATATGAACTTGGGGAGGACCTTTGCAATGTTCTTTTCAAACTTTTAGACTATAGTGATCAAAGTAATGAATGATAATTTTTGGTCTCCTAAGTTCTGTAAAGGGGACTGGGGGAGAGCATACACGCATCAATCATTTTGTGAAAATAAACAACCTCAACAAATAAACAATAAAAATTAAACTCTTAAAGAGTAAATTTATGTATGTATGTTTATATTGACTAGTTGATATTCTTAAAAGTATAGACCTAGGTGGAAAATTATTAGGGATAGGTTGTTGGACTAAGATCTCAGACTACTTATTTATATCACACCATTTAAAGGAAAGCACAACCTATTCCTTTGCTAAGGCCTGTTAAGCCTAAGCCTCTCCAACTCTAACCCCTTCTAGTGGCTATTACCCATCACCTTGCACCTTTAGATATCATGTGGGCTCTCCCACCAATCTAAACTAGCTCACCTGATCTATGGAAAATAGAGCCACATGATCATCCAAAGTGGTAGGGTTGTATGGTGATATCACCATGTCTAAAATGTCATGATGTGCATCCATAACTGAGTTTCCCCATTTGACCCACTCTAACCTAAGATCTACAAAACCAAAACTAGATATACATCAAATTGCATATCTAAAGGTGTCTCTCCTTTCTACTTAGTATGCCTCATGTTTTATAAGGTCTTTTCATAGATGCCTATATCATGCATTTTACATTCCCTTTTTCATTACAACATTTATAATATTTCCCATTAATAAATATTGTATTGTTAACTAATCATTCCCCCTAGGTTTTTTCTTGTTGAGTTGTATTGTAAGACCATGTATAAGACCAGGCTCTCCTCACAAATTACCATAATAAAACATTTCCTTATTACCATTCACCTCATTGGTTTTTCCCTTTGTGTGTTGTAGTGTAATTTCATAGATAGGACTAGGTTCTCTTCACAAATTATCATAATAAAATATTTCCTTATTACCATTCACCTCATAGTTGTTCCCCTTGTGAGTTGTAGTGTAATACAATAGATTAAACTAGGCCCTCCTCATAAATTACCACCTTACAAACATATTTTAAATCATTCTAATAGCTGTTTCCACCTCGTTGGTTTTCCCTTTGTGAGTTTTAATGTAAGACCATGGATAGGACCAGGCCTTCCTCACAAAATATTCTAATACCCAATTCATGAATTATGATCTGATGGTGGAGGATCATAGTATTTTAGAACTGTAGAGTTGAGCATGAGCTAAGTGTGTATAAAAGGGTGGTGACAAGTGCATTGTCTTAGCATTGAATATTAATTTTAGTGACTAAAATAAAGTTTATCATAATTTCAATTTATTACCGCATTACATTTAAATTTTATGTATTTAATTTGCACAATATCTGAGTTTCACTTATAGGAACAAATTCATGAAAAATGTGCAATATCTTTGAGCTAAAGTAAAAAAATAAATAAATAAAATTATCCATTATTGTTTAAGTCAAGGTTATATTGAATAAACTTAAGATAATAGTACCATGTGACATAATTCAAAATTTATTAATCAATTTAAAATATTTTGAAATTAAAAAATGTTATCTTAATCTTAGACGATATGGATTTACTCATGTTCCAAATAATACACTTAATCCATTTAAAAATTAAGACTATATCTCAAGAGTCTAAGACTTCACTTGAATAATCCATGGCTATCAAATTGGTTCCAAGGATACACAACATTAGATGCAAGCCAATGATGGGTTAATATTGTTAACTTTACATGTAACGGACTATTTATGTACCCAAGGCTTTAAATTAAAAAATAATATGCTTTATAAAGACAATTAATTATAATTTACTCTCAAGATTACATGTATTCATGTTTATATTGACATTCATAAGGAAATTAATGTATTTAAAAAATTAAACCTTTATGAATTATGTCAAAACATAGGTTTAACTTCCCTTAACTATGTCTCCTCTAAAAATGACTCTTCTATCAAAGATGTCTTCTCTAAACAGACACTGCAACTCATAAAGGAGAAACCCCTAAGGGTAACAAAAATCATGTGAAAAGTAAATAGAATAAGAAATATGGTATTTTGTGAGGAAGGCTAGGTCCTATCCATGGTCTTACAATACAAATCACAAAATATTATTTATGTACCCAAGGCTTTAAATTAAAAAATAATATGCTTTATAAAGACAATTGATTATAATTTACATCAAATAGAAAACATGAAATAATGGGTGTATGTGAGATGAATGAGGTAACTCGAGCTTGTAAGCCACACTTCCAATTTGTTTTAGAACCTGATAAGGGCCATAATACTTAGGAACAAGTTTGTTATCCTTTTTCTATTGCTTCAAGGACATCTACTTGTAAGGCTACAAACGTACAAATACCCAGTCACCCACCTCAAAATTTGACTCACTACGATGTTGATCTGCTTGTTGCTTCATCCTATTTTGTGCCAAGGCCAATTTCTCTCTCAAACTAGCCAAAACCTCTTATTGATGTTGAATGTGCTCCTCCACATCTCAAACCTTGGTGTGCATCTTTAATGAAGAAGTGATGGAAGGTGGATGGTAACCATTTAGTGCTAGAAATAAAGACATTTTAGAAGAGGTATGGAAAGATGTGGTATACCACCATTCTGCAAGTGGTAGCCATTTAACTCAATGTTCTTGTTTATCTGATACAAAATAATGAAGATACCCCTTTAAACATTTATTAACCACTTCTATTTGTCTGTCATATTGGGGGTGGTAAGATGAGCTATGAGCTAGCTGAGTACCCAAATAGGAAAATAGTTCAATCCAAAAATCACTAGTGAAAATAGGATCATGATCACTTACAATTATTTTTGGGGTTCCATATAATTTTAGAAATACTTCTAGAAAAATAGCTACTACTATACTTGCTGAAAATGGGTATGAGAGAGCACAAAAATGGGCATATTTTGTAAGCCTATCCACAATGACCAATATAACATTCTTACCTTTAGAATAAGGCAACCCTATGATGAAATCCATAAAAACATCTTCCCACCTTTGATTAGGAATTGCTAACGGTTGTAACAGACCCAGGGTCTTAACTGTCTCATCTTTATTCTGTTGGCATATCAAGCATTCTGCCACAAAATTTTGTACATCTCCCTTGAGTCTTTCCCAAAATAATTATTTCTTAATTTTGTGTTAATTTTTCAAGAACCCTGAGTGTCCCCCAATTGGAGATGCATGTAACTCTACAAGAATCTTATGCTTAAGCTTTAAAGTTTTGCACAAGTATAACCTACCCTTATACCATAGGACATTACCTTTCCACTAAAATTTGTTAGAGGCTAAATTACCTTGATGGAGATTTTAAATTAGAACCTATGTATCCTTGTCTTTCTCCCATTCTGACCTAGCTTCATCCACCCAATCTGCTTGCAACATGTACATTGCACAAAGTAATGCTTCTATGGATGTATCCCATCTGAATAGTGTATCTGCTACTACATTATCTTTACCCTTCTTATAGATGATTTAAAAATCATAACCCAACATTTTGTTTACTTGTTGTTCCTCAAATGATAAACTTTGCTCCAAAAAGTATTATAGACTATCATGATCCGTTTTCACCTTAAAGTGTCTACCCATCATATAGGGCCTCCATCGTTTAATTGCATGAAGAATAGCCATCATTTCTTTCTCGTAGATAGGTTTTTGTAGATTCTTACCTTTGAATTGATGACTCTCAAATGCAATTAGTCTTCCTTCCTACATTAGTACCACTCCCAACCCAGATCCAGAAGCATCACATTCAACAGTGAATGTCTTTGAGAAGTTTGGAGTAGCCAAAATTGGAGTGGTGCACATAGCTACTTTTAGTTTCTCAAATGCTTTGGTGGTGGCATCATTCTAATGGAAGGCATCCCTATTCAGAAATGTAGTGAGTGGAGATGCTATGCTACCATATCCATTCACAAATCTTTGGTAGTAACTTGTTAGTCCTAAGAAACCTTAGAGGTTTTTGAGAGTTTTTTGCATGGGCCATTCCATCATAGCTTTGATCTTCTGGGGATCAACTTTGACACCTTCATGGGAAACAATGTGACCTAGGTAATCTACCTCTTTTACTCCAAAATCACATTTGGATGGCTTCTCATAAAGATGATGCTTCTCCAAAACTATCAATACCTATTTCACATGTTAGAGATGTGCTTCCCATGTCTAACTATAAATCAATATGTCTTCAAAGAAAACTAGCACAAACTTCCTTAAAAAAGGCCTAAAAATAGTGTTCATCAAACTCTGAAAAGTAGATGGTGCATTTTCAAGACCAAAGGGCATTACCAAAAACTCATAATGGCCCTCATGCATTCTAAAATTAGTTTTATGAACATCTTCATCCTTGATTCTAATTTTATGGTACCCTGAGTGAAGATCCAATTTTGTGAAATAATTAGCACCATGCAACTCATCAAGTAAATCATCAATTGATAGAATAGGAAACTTATCTTTGATGGTGTACTTTTTGAGTTCCCTATAATCTGGGCACATCCTCCATGTGTCATCCTTCTTCTGCACCATGACCATTGGTGATGAATATGTACTTTGGCTATGCTTGATGATCCCTGCCTCCAGCATCTCATGGATCATCTTTTAGATTTCACTCTTTTGTGCATATGGATATCTATATGGTCTGATATTTGGTGGTTGACTCCCTGGAAGTAGTTGAATGGCATGATCATGTTCTCTTTTTGGTGGTAGTCCTTTTGGCATGGCCCCAAAAATAGATGGGTGGTCATCAAGAATCATTTGTAAATCAAGATGTGTAGATGCCTATGTGGGTTAAAATTCTATGGAACATAATAGTGAAATAACTCCATCTGTCCCCTTTTTTAGCATCTTGGTCATCTGATGTGAACTAATTAATTATGGAGATTTTGCCTGTAATCCACATAGTTCAATTTTCCTACCTTCAGAATGAAAGCGCATGAATAGTTCCTAAAAGTTCATCTCAATGGTACCCAAGGTTGTGAGCCATTGGACTCCAAAAATAATATATGTGCTACCCATGTGAATAGAAAACATAGGAGAATCAAGATTTTACTCACCCATAGCAAGCTTAATATTATGGCATTTTCCTAAATAATTAATTATACCACCATCTGCAATCATGACCTAAAATTCTAGTGATGGGTAGATGAAACAGTTTAATCGAGTGGCCAACTTATGGTTGATGAAGTTATGTGTGCTCCTTGAATCAATCAACACTATCACCTTTTATTTCTTAAGGAAACCCACCACCTTAAGAGTTTGTGGAGTGCTAATACCTACAAGTGCATGACAACAGATTGTAGGTTGGGAATCTTTAGGTACCTCCTCTATCTCTTCCTCATCATCATTAGAGGCATAATCTTCTTATTCATCTTCATTGGATCCCTAAATGTAGAATAAATTCTTCTTAACACATCTATCCACTTGATGTCACAACTGAAACATAATCCTTTTGCATGCTTATCTTTAATTTGTTGAGGGGTCAATCTGGTAGGCGGAGGAAATGTTGGTGTCGATATGCTATGATATTTAAAGTGAGTGAATGACTGCTTCTTGTTGGCTATGAATTTTTCCTCAGCTCTGCATGCCATGATAATAGAATTAGAAATATTAAGTGGATTAAACATGGGTACCTCATATTGAATGTGGTCCTTGAGTCCACCCAAAAATAGGTCATTCAAGTTCTCCTCAAAAATAGTCTCCACACGTAATGATAGGTTATAAAAATGATGAATATAATCCTTGACAGAGCCAGTCTACCATAATTTTTCTAGTTGGCTAAAGTAATTCTTTGTCACACTATTACCATAGTGTAATTATAACTCCTCTATAAAAACTGACCAGGTGATACTGAGAGTCATCTTTTTCTTTTGAGCACACAACCATCGATACGAAATGAATTGATTAGGTTCAAGATACAAGGATGCCATGGTAACCTTATGTCCACCTGGGATCTGATGTAGATCAAAAAAATTCTCCATTTGGTTGATCTAATTGAGTGGATCTTTTTCATCAAATTTGCGCATATCCACCTTTGGTAACAGGTTCCTCTGTGGTAATGTAATTAGATTTGAAGTAGACTGGTTGGGAGAACCACCCTGGTGGGGTTGTACAATAGTGATAGCTAGATTATTTAACTAATTATTTTTTAAATCTATCATGATATCTACCAAACTATCTTATATGGATTTCATATTAGATTGTATGCCTTGCACCTCACTTTGAATGCCTTGCACACTATAGTCAAGCTAGCTCACTTTGTGATCTATGTTAGAGAACCCTGGTACAAAGGATATATTACATCCCCCTTTTGACTCCATATCTTCCTTTTTAGGAGTTTTAACTGTTAGGAACCCCTTATCCAATGGAAGCACAATTGATTACTTTCTTATAAGCAATTAAACACAGAATTATACCAGAATGATTAAGTAACTAGAAACTTGAGACAGCAAAAAATTTGAGAGATAATACACACTCTTATATTAAATACTACTAGAAGAAAATACAATAAGGAAGATGCCACTTCTTCCTCCACCTCAAAGGCTTGCCACACCTCAAGACCTTCTTCCCTCTCTCTCTTGCTCAACACAACCAACTCAACAACCTGAGTTGCTATCCCCTCCTTGAATACTTCAGCTGATCTCCTTGCCCTTACACCTGTAGATCTCCTTGACCTTGCTTCAATGCTTCAATGCTTTACTTGCTTGCTTGATTTACAATACATGCCTCATGGGTCTTTAAATAGAATCCCATGCATATAAAAATAGAACTCTAATTACAATAATTAGACACGTAGCTCGTGACTATAATTAGTCATTTAACATGCAAACACTCACTTCACTTAACTGACTGTTCATCAACAACAGTTCTGGAATGCCACAGGCGACCGACGTTGGTCCCTGTCTATCTGGTGCTGACCGACGTCGGCTGAATCCCTGCCGACGCCGATTGCCTTCTGCACTGGTCATGACCGACGTCGGTCATGCTGCCGACACTGGTACTTCTGGATCTTCAACAACCTCCCTTCTTCGTGTCTACAATAGTTGAAGCTTTTAGCTCCACACCCTAACAATCTCCCACTTGGAGATAAATAGCTACAACTGTACCTGTACTTGTACACCATCTAATTTGTTCCCTTGGCTCTGTATCCCTCTTCAATGTCACTCTTGAAGACCAACCACCACAAAACATGTCATGCTATACCTGTCACTTATGCCAAAAGAATTTTGTTGCTCCCAAATTCTTCATGACATACTACTGAACCAACTTTACCCTTAGCTAAAAAAACTCCCTGTATATGAAACCCTACAACAAAAACCACAATACAATAACAGGATAATGTAACTAATATTATCCAACCTGGTAAAGAAAAATACAACGATCAAACCTCCATTGTCCTTCAGCCTAATCAAGACCATATACCATAGCCTTTTGTCTCACGTGTCCATCCACTCTCTTCTCTAACATGGGAATCCATCCCTCATCCAATGCTTTCTTCCAGCTGACAACTCCACCAACAAATACCTGTTTGGTTCTTCTCCAAGGACTCACACTCCTCATCCATGCCAAGCTCCCACTGTTTCTGGATTCTACCTGCATTGCTTCTTCACATCTTCCTAGTTCTTGACCATCAGTAAGCAATATAAAGAAGGTGAACAATGAATATGAGGTTCACTTACCCTTTCTGACCTCCATATGGGTGTTTGAGACTCCTTGACAGCTAGTTGTCCACCCAACATCCGTTCCAGTGACCGATCTCGGCCATCTCCTAGTCTGCTCCCGACCGATTTCAGTTCCTTGCACTGACCCTGACTGCCAATGTCATTTCCCTGGCTGACTCCGGTGTCCCCCCTACCGACATCGGTCCCTACCTGACTGATGTCAAACTTCTCTGCCTGACTCTATTGACCCTGCTGGTCTGCACATGACCGATGTCGGTAACTTCCTGACCGACATCGGTCCCAAGTGACCGACATCGGTGTCTGTGTGTTCCTGTAAGTGATGAAATATTCATCCACAAGCTCATCTTGGATCAAACCCCTGTCCATACTGCCCTACTCAAAATTATTCAGCCCCTGTGACTGATCTCTGTCCTTCATCTCCTCCATAAACACAAGGCTTCTTTGTTCCTGTCAAAAGCATCAAATTTATTTTTTCTACAATGAACTCTATCTATGCTTTTTGAATCTGAACACATACCTTTTGAACCAAGAACGTCCATTCCCTTCTTATTCATGTGACCAAGCCTATTAAGCCACATCTTCGAATCTACAGCTGAAGTAGATAAACCAGAAGTAGAATCAGTAATACAAGTAGATAGATAAAGAGTACCTACTTTCTTACCTCTTGCTAAAACAAGTGCACCCTTGGTAACCTTCTAAGAATCCATTGTGAGGGTTATTGTGCATCCCTCATCACCCAACCTTCCTACAGAAACCAAACTCTACTTCAGAACTGGGACATGCATGACCTCCTTCAACACCCATGTGTTGTCCATCTACAATCTCAGCTGCACTTTTCCTTTGCCAATTATTTGACAAGGCGTGCCATCCCCTAAATAAATCACTCCAAAGTCTCCCTGTTCATACTCATGGAACAAATCTCTGTTTGGGGATGCATGAAAAGAAGAACCAGAATCTAAAACCCAAGATCCTACCTGACTATCCAAAGAAAGTATGAGAGCGTCCTGTACCACAATATTTGCATCCTTTGCTTCTTCATTACCTTCATGTTGATTCTCTTTATCCCTCAACCAACACTCCTTCTTTGTGTGTCCTCTCTTTCCACAAAACCAGTAGGTGACACCTCTGGATTCGGATCTCCTTCCCACCTTCAACCTTGATTTTCCTTGCTCTACCTTCTCTCTTTGCCTTCCCCTGCTTTCTGCACTTAGAGCATTCCCTGATGATTCACATGTGCTTCTCCTACATATTTATTCATTCAAGATCACACTCACAACATCATCAACTTTTAATAGTTTAGAAGCAAATGCAAAATTACTTACTGCCATAACTAGACTATCCCAACTTTCAGGTAAGGAGCATAAAATTAAAAGAGCCTTTACTTCATCATCAAAAACAATATTGACTGAAGCTAACTGGTTTACCAAACCATGGAAATCACTAAGATGAGTATGTACCGATCCACCTTCCTGCATTTGCAAAGTAAATAACTACTTCATAAGAAATACCTTATTAGAAGCCGAGGGCTTTTCGTATAAATTCGCCAAGGATTTTATCAACTCTTCCATTGTTTTGCACTGTGATTAGTTAGAAATCACAGACGATGCAAGGCTCAACCTTATGGAACCGAGAGCCTTCTGATCAAGAACACTACATTCTTCATCCTTCATATCTATGGGCTTGCATGCAACCCCACCCAATGGTAAGTACAAATCCTTCTGATACAGATAATCCTCTATCTGCATCCTCCAATGTTGATAATTCTTGCCGTTAAACTTCTCCATTTGTAGCTTACTTTCTTCTGCCATTGTTGAACTCTCACTCAATCAGAAACCCTGTGAATGACCTATAATCAACAAACAATAACCTACTCCCTACAAACCGTAGCTCTAATACCAACTGTTAGGAACCCTTTATCCAACGGAAGCACAATTGATTACTTTTTTATAAGCAATTAAACACAGAATTATACCAAAATGATTAAGTAACTAGAAACTTGAGACAACAAAGAATTTGAAAGACAATACACACTCTTGTATTAAATACTACTAGAAGAAAATACAATAAGAAATATGCCACTTCTTCCTCCACCTCAAAGGCTTGCCACACCTCAAGACCTTCTTCCCTCTCTCTCTTGCTCAACACAACCAACTCAACAACCTGAGTTGCTATCCCCTCCTTGAATACTTCAGCTGATCTCCTTGACCTTACACCTGTAGATCTCCTTGACCTTGCTTCAATGATTCAATGCTTTACTTGCTTGCTTGATTTACAATACATGCCTCATGGGTCTTTAAATAGAATCCCATGCATACAAAAATAGAACTCTAATTACAATAATTAGACACACAGCTCGTGACTATAATTAGTCATTTAACATGCAAACACTCACTTCACTTAACTGACTATTTGTCAACAATAGTTCTGGAACACCACAGGTGACTGACATCAGTCCCTATCTGTCTGGTGCTGACCGACGTTGGCCGACTCCCTATCGATGCCAGTTGCCTTCTGCACTGGTCATGATCGATGTCGGTCATGCTGCCGACGCTAGTACTTCTAGATCTTCAGCAACCTCCCTTCTTCGTGTCTATAATAGTTGAAGCTTTTAGCTCCACACCCTAACATTAACTAGAGTTTTAGCACCCTTTCCTCAGCCCTGAGTTTGTGGACCTGGCATAAAAGGGCTTTACAATGTTGACCCTGATTGGCACTTTTGACCCAACTTTGACCAAGAGATTTTGGAATTATGACAGCCTCAAATACAAACATACAAAGAAAATATCCTAGCCAAATTTTTCTAATCTTTCCAAAAATGTAAATAACTTAGAAAAATTCTTTGAATTGTGCACTATAGAGTAATTTTATGAAAATCACTAAAATGGTGATAAATTTTGTAAAACAGATCCAAATGAGTTGAAATTTTAATGGAATCTTAATTTAATGATTTCTCACCTCTATTAAAAAACTTGTAAAGAAATTCACAACCATTTTTTAGATATAGACAAATTTAAAAAATTAGGGTTTACCCACAAGATTGCCCAAATCGCAGCTCTGATACCACTTGTAATAAAATTACTTCAACAATAAATTAGAATAGCAGAAATAGATACAAATATGACTAAAATATATGATAATAGATAATCTACTTTGAGGGGGAAACCTCCACAAGCTTCGATAAGAGTAGAATTCACAATATGATGATAAATAATTACCCACTGCCTCCTATATATAGTCTATCTAGGCCATGGTTACTCGATAGGCCGACCTACTAACCAAATGAATGCATAGATAAAAGTGATATAGCATCAAAGAGGGATAATTAAGCCATAAGTTGGCTATTCCTATCCTCATACATGTGATAGGTTAGGGGCATAGCACCTCACATGGCACACACATTCTCCTCATTTGTAATAGGTTTAAGGAAACTTGACACACATATTTAATTTTTCATATGTAACTCCTTATTCCCTCTAGCTCTATTTATTGATCTCTTCTCCTCTCTTCTTACCTTTTAGTAGTGGTACAATCTTGACCTTGCTCTTGTTATTACATTTTTATGATGTTTTTTTAGTCTAAATCCATTCTCTCTCTCTCTTTCTTAACTTCTTCTTGTTATGTCCTTGGAAATTCATTATTACAAGACTTTTAGTAAACAAATGGGTTTTTTATCTGTTCGATGGTTTTACCACTTGTCAAAACTCTTGTTTTGGATTTGTGGTTTTCTCACTTTTACAATGTAACATTTTTCCATTTCTTGTTTTCAACCTATTTTATTTGGTGGCATGAAGAGATATAATTTTCCCTTGAAATTTGCTCTTTATGACACATTTTTCCCACACAATAGTAAATTTCATTATTGAATCATTTCAGTGTTGGCAAAGCAGATGTTTTTGAAGTCAGGAAATAATATTGGTTTGTTTCATTTATGTGAGATTAGAGAATGGTTACTACAATTTTGACTTCATAATATGTTAGAAATATTCAAAATGATTGGTCAAGTTGATTATGTAAAACTAGAGAATAGTGTTTTGTTTTTTACTATGCATTTTTAGAATTATTTTATTTTTGTGAGACCCTCATTTGATGGATTAGATTAATTGATGTAGATTTTCAGAGTTTAGATCAAATAAATGATAATGGAGCTGAGCATTCATAGAGGACACATGGATTGATTTTTCCTATTTTGATCATTTTGAAATCAATTATTTTGACAAAACTTGTTGTTTTTAAGCATGCAGATAAAATTATCATTAGAGATTCTCAGTTGTGATGAGGCATGATATATAATCTGATGTATGGTTTGATTCCAATTGTACTGATTCAATATTCAATTAAGTAATGAAATATTATATGGTCTAGTTATATTTATTTTAATCATGTCATTATGGATTGATATTTTAAGATTAGTTTGATAGAATCATTTCATTATACGGCCCCCACCTGAGTGTTTGTTAGATATTTATAAAATAAATATTTAAAGAGATTATTATTAAGTTCATTATGAGCTTAAAGTTTGACTAAAAACTATAAATTTATTTTATAAAGTTAATTTAACTTTAAATTATAAAGTTCCTTTTAAATTTTTAAAGTATAAGTTAGTTGTTAAACCAACTTCCTGCTTGACAAAGCTTAGTAAAGGCAAGCAAACTCATTATAAAAATGGAGGAACTTTTACATATAAATGTGAGAACTCTCACTCTCATTTGCATTTCTTTTCTAAGGACAATTCTCTGAGATGAGCATTGTTTGGAGAAGATTGACACTTACTCAATATGACAACATGGCCCTGTCTCATCTATTCTAGGTATATCTAGGTTTATGTTCAATTATTTTATGATTATTTAGTTAATATTAGGGAAATTTAATGCTTTGATGAATATAGATTTGCATTCATATACATCAGAATCTAGCTATTGCCTAAATATTGATGAACACATCATGCTTTACGTGACAGAAGTTTGATGTTTACACATGTTGCAATGTCTCTTTTCAAAACTTGTAATTCATGTTATTTATTTTATTAATAAAATAATTTCTTTTTTTGGGTTTCTCAATCATCTCTTATTATCTTATTTGGATTAACACCTCCTCTATGTATTATATCTTTTAGTGTAATGTTTCTTTCTTTATTTATTTTTTATTATTTTGTTAGTTCTTTTTCTTTAGTTAGTCATTTTTATTTGTTTCTCTTCTTTTCTCTCTCTCCATTTCCTTCTTCATCTCTATTTTCTAAAAATAAATTCCTTTTTATTTTGGAGAAGCATTTATGACATTAAAAATTGAAACATTATTTTCAGATTTATAGTATGCATATGATTCTAAACAAATACCTATTTTGATTCACATTTTGCTACCCGCCACTTATCTTAAATCCATTTATTTATATTTTGGGTTTATCTTTCAAGTTACTTAGAGAATATTACTAAAATAAAAAAGAATACATGACATTACTTGGAATATATATTTATTGAATCATGTTTCTATTTTTCAAGAGATTATCTAATTAATAGATTTTCTCTATCAGATAGAATAAATTATAGTTTCTTATCTAGTTTGATTCATAATTTGGGGTTTTTTTTATTGTTATAAAAAATATGTTACATTTACTGACTTATTAGAAACATTCAATTTAAATTTTATAAAGTATCATTAAACTCAAATGCATCCTTAATGTTTATGAGTTATGATTTAGAGATATTCAAATATAAGTGTATTCATGAAACCATTCTCCAAGACCACCTTCATTTTGAAAGCATTTCATCCATCTATCACTCATGTGAACTAAAACAATTCCTCTTTAAAAAGCTATTATTTTCCCAGAACTCAGTCGAGTGTGCAACCAATATAGCTTGACTTTTAAAACCCATAATGTGCATTGCACTAATTTTTTACTCATAGGACTCCCACAAATAAATTGGTATAATTCCAACTTAAACTTTGTCATAGATGAAAGCGGTGATTCATTGGCATGACAATTTTTAGAATTAACAAATTTGGAGAATCCATTAGGGAACATTTAATTCTTTCTTGAATGATTTCATTTCAATTTTTTAACAATAAATGAATTCCAATTTACACTAATATTTTCTTTAGTATCTATTGGTTGTTCAGGTCTCGATTCTTGTTTGAATGACTACCTTCATGCAGTGTCTTTACTTGGATTTAATTTTGATGATGTTTTCAAAGAATGACATCTTCTCACCAAAATTATTCAAAACAACATTCATCCTAATCTGGAAGTCTAGCTAAGTATAAAGGTGAGCCCCTTGAAATATTTTATCAATGTTATTTTTTGGATTATATTGAAATCCCTTTTTCATCTAGGACTAGAATAAAACTTGCTCTTATTTTATGGATGAAATTATTACATGAAATTTATAGACATGATGCTCTACAATAGAAAACTAGGATAATGGACTTTTTGAAATCCCATAGATCTAATTTAAATCCTTATTCAACAAATGAGAATCTCTCTTGTCCTCTTAAACCAAACAATCTCACTCAAGAATGTGTTATCATTGATCGATTGGTCAAAAATCAAGTTGACTCAAATCCAGTAACTTTGCATACATTATCCTACCATAAAGATGAATCCATTAGCGAATATCTATTATGCTTCTTGTTTAAGTACCAAGATATTCCACCTTCTTTCATACCTAGCAAAGATATTTTTTATAGTCTTTGGATGAGTCATCTACCTAATAATCACAAAAAGATTGCTAAAATTATTGGACTCATAGAGTTTCAAACAATCTTACAATTTGCTCATATATAAAAGTGAAGTAAAAATTTCTATCAAATTTGTTACTTAAACCATGACATGTTTAAATGCAGAAAGTTTTCTGAGTTAATGATTGAATTTGAAGAGAAATTTATTGCTAATTTTTTTGTTTTCTTAGTTTATAACATGATTAGCAATTCTCATGATGAATATTCTATTCATCTACAATCAAATTTGGAATCAAAATTTTCCCCTAATCATGATGTTGCTTCAGTTGAGTCTATCATTACTCCTTTCAGTCGATCATAAAATAAAAACAATAGTTCTGATTTTTATCTCTCAACACATGATAATGATTTGATACCCTCTCTAAGTGCTAATACCTTTGGATGCTCAAAATCAGATTTTTCTGATAATAATCTTCTAAAATCACCACTATCTGACTCTTGCATAAGTGGTTGTCCTCTTTTTTATGATTTAATGGTGCAACATGTAAGAAATTTTGCTAGTTTTAAAGTACATCTTTATGATTTTAATAAGGATGTAGAAATCCAAGGCTATGAACTTCCTAATCTTTTAGATTTTTTTGAAATGAATATACTTGATTCCATGAAACACAATGATTTTGAGACTTTTACTTTTTCAAAAATTTAGATGAATGATAACATGATTAAATTTAAATGTTAAAAATTTCAGTTTGCTCTTCTTGAATCTAAATTTAATAGGCATCTACTAAAGATTGAATAAAATTATGATCCTAGAAGCATGTCTAAATCAAAATTAACAACTTTCAAACAAGATGGGGAAGTTCTAAATGTTCAAAATTTTGCATTTGAATCTTTTTTGTTTAAAGTTTTTGATATAACTCATAATCATGTTTGTGATATTGATGACTTTTCTATGTGTCAAAATTCTTACAAAGTGTCTGAAAATGATAATCAAGTTGTTCAAAGTGCATAAAATGAATGCTTAATTGAAATATTTGAGTTTGGTGATGAAATGATTATTACTAAATTTCTTAATACACTGAATCAGGATGAAAGTGTATTTTCAACTTCAGAGGAAAGATTTGATTTTCTTGATAGGGTAGAATATGAACTATCATTTGAGTATTTAGGTTTCAAATTTGAATTTGATGTTGAAAATTTTTCTTATCATCCTTTTGATAATAATTTATAAATTTTCCAAACCCTATTGAGCACATAAATTTTGATTTTCTTTTTCAAGAGTTAAGAGAAAGGCATCAAGTGAGAGATTCTTTTGTTGATTTTAGTTTTTTTTAGTGTGCTTTTATTACTCTATTATTTGGTTATTTAGTTATTTTTAGGCATCTTATGTCATGTGATGTTAGCCAAAATCATGTGGAACATGATAAAATGTTTCATTTTTTTGTATTGTTATGATTTCTCATATATTTTGCATTCTATGGTTTTTATGTCAGATTTTTGTTGTCCTTCAGGATATTTTACATTAGAATATTTTTGATAATAGATAACTTCCTTTCTTCTCATAGATGTACATAATTCCATTTTTGAAAGATAGTTTTCTTTTTGCTCATTTGGCTTATTAATTACTTTGTGTTGTTTTTGTTTTGGTGATTTGTAGCTGTTGGATTCTACTCACCTCTAAAGCCTTCATCAATATTCATTCTAAGCACAAATTATTTTATTTATGAATGTAATTTTTCTTTCATCAAAGGTTAATTTTTTGATTTAACTAAATAATCATTTGATAAATAAACTAAATCAACTAGTTAGGTGAAAGGTGCTTACTTTCAAATTCTATGATTTTAGACTACTGTAACATGATTCCTCCAACCCGTATTTCCTAGTTTAATGATTATTTTTTTTCATACCATGTTAAGATAGACAATTCATTCCTTTCAATGAATACATATTTCATGGATTCCATGCATAATGATTTGGGAAACAACTTACCTAGGTTGCACTCCCAAACTACTCATTTTTACTAATTTATATTACAGCTCAATTTGCAAGCAAAATTGGTCAACAAGGTTGCCAGTGTTAACTAGAATTTTTGTACCCTATTTTAAAAAAATTTGAACCTATAAAATAATGTCATCTTGCTAAAATACTTGGTGGGGGGCCAATGACTCAAAATATTCTGGTCTTATTATACCTTTTCATTTTGTGTGATTATATTAAATATGGATATTGAAGTGTTTGTTGTTTTCATTACTTTTTGATATGCATTAAGTTTTCTCAGGTGATTCTTGTTATCTATTTCAACAATAATACCATTTTTTCAATTGTCTTTATTTGGCATATTTACTAATAGGGAAAATTAGGTTGGTCATTTATCATTCAAATTTATTTCATGAGCTTAACCAATTCCATAATCTCTTCGACATTCAGAATCGATCAACTATCACACATTTCTTTGCACAAGGTAGTGGTACCATTTTAAAGTTGGTATAGCAAGATTTTAATAACTTCATCTCATAATCCATGGATTTGGTTTTGTTTGTCAATAAAATAATAAACTAAAGTCTTAATTATTGAAGGCAACAAGTTTGTAGGTCATATTTATAATGTAAGTTTTAAAATAAAGTGTAGCGTATATGGATAAGATTCCAAAATGCATGGTATTGATTGGATTAATGAGGCATTTTTGATACAAGAGAAAGACATCAATTCTAATGTAACTAATATCCTAGCGTCAACCCATTCTCAAGGGACATGGATATCAAGTATAGGTAAAAATTATATAATGGTGTAAAGGAATTTCCTCTTCATATCATTAATATGGATAACATGACACCTGCACCTAAGAAAATGCATGAAAGAAGGTATACATTTTTCAATGGGACACCAACATTTAATGAATACTTAATGTGTTTTTAGAAGTTAAGGATTTCCATAGCTATCCTCTATTTGGGTATCTAAGTAAAGAAACAAATTAGATAAGTTCAAGATTTTATCTTAGCTAAAATTGGAGATTTGCTAAATGTGGCTGAGTTATTTGGGTGGCACATGAGTACATTTATCTTTGGTAGGTGTCATGTGTTTTTAGTTTCTCAAATTATAGATAGTAATGAAGCTTAGAAAAAATCTTTTCTTGAAATTTCAATGAATTTGTTGAGGCAGTTTTGCAATGTGGACATGATGAACTTGTGTGGGGATTTTATTTAGTCTGCTAGAGTGTAATTTTTGTGAAAGGTGAGTTTTCTTAAATAGAAAACTAACTCAAATGGTTTAATTTTTCTTTATGTTTTCAAAATTTCATCATGCAATGAAGATATGATTTGGGATTTCATAAAGACTTTATTTTTTCACATTATTATGAGTTTATTCATACAAAATGGATGAGATATAGTTGGGGTTTTTGTTGGGTTCAACTCTATTTGTTTATTTTCCCTTCTTTGAAGTTCATTTTTGAGATAATATTGGGATTTTTAGCCTGTTACAGTGGAATGTTTAGGTTTTGCTAAATTTTTTATTTAGGTATTTGATAAATTGATTTTTAGGTAGTATTTCATGATGCCATGGTTGAATAAATCTTGGATTTGTAAAATTGCATGCTAAGATAGATTTTATTCTTGTTGGTTCCAACTCTTTATTGATATTTTTCTCAGAATATTTGTATTCATACACTTGGGGTTTTCATAAATTTTATGGCAAAATTACCAATTTTCTGAGATATTAAAAAAAATTGGTGAGATGTTTTGGAATGAAGTTTTAATTTTAAAACCTAATGGTTTTGATCATAAAAATTAATAATTTGTTTTATTAAAAAAATTTACATATAGGTTTTGCAATCAAAATCAATAGATTTGATGACATGAAGAGATATCATTTGCCCTTGAAATTTGCTCTTAGTGATAGATTTTTCCCACATAATAGTAAATTTCATTGTTGAATCATTTCAGTGTTGGCAAAGCAGATGTTTTTAAAGTCAAAAAATAATATTGGTTTGTTCTATTTATGTGAGATTACAGAATGGTTACTACAATTTTGACTTCATAATATGTGAGTAATATTCAGCATGATTGGTCAAGTTGATTATGTAAAACTAGAGAATAGTGTTTTGTTTTCTACTATGCATTTTAGATATTTTAATTTTGTGAGACCCCCATTTGATGGATCTAATTATTTGATGTAGATTGTCAAAATTTATATCAAATAAATGATAGTGGAGTTGAGCATACATAGAGGACACATGGATTGATTTTTCCTATTTTAATCATTTTGATGTCAATTAATTTGATAGAACTTATTTTTTTAAGCATGCAAATGAATTTATCATTAGATATTCTCAATTGTGATGAGGCATTATATATAATCTAATGTATGGTTTGATTCCAGTTGTAGTAATTCAAAATTTGATTAATTAATGAAATATTATATGGTCTAGTTATATTTATTTTAATCATATAATTATGGATTGATATTTTAAGATTAGTTTGTTAGAGTAAATTCATTATGGGGACCCTACCCGAGTGTTTGTTCAGTCTTTATAAAATAAATATTTTAAAGAGGTTATGATCTTAAAGTTTGCCTAAAAATAATAACTTTATTTTATAAAGTTAATTTAACTTTAAAATATAAAGTTCCTTTTTTTAATTTTAAATTATAAGTTGTTAGACCAACTAACTGCTTGGCAAAGGTTATTAAAGGCAAGCAACCTCATTATCAAAAGAGAGGAAATCTTATAGGTAACTGTGAGAAATATCACTTTCATTTTTTTTTTTTTTTTGAGGGCAAGTCTCTGAGATGATCATTGTCTGTAGAAGATCGACGCTCACTCAATTTGATGGCATAGTCCTGTCTCATCTAATCTAGGTATATCCAGGTTTATGTTCAATTATTTTTTGATTATTTAGTTAATATTTGGGAAATTTAATGATTTGATGAATATAGATTTGCATTCATATATGCCATAATCTAGATATCACCTGAATACTAATGAACACATCATGCTTTGTGTGATAGAAGTTTGATGTTTACACATTCTTCAATGTCTCTTTTCAAAAATTGTAATTCATGTGATTTATTTTATTAATAAAATCATTTCTTGTTTTGGGTTTTTCAATAATCTCTTATTATCTTATTTGGCTTAGTGCCTCCTCTATGTATTATATATTTTAGTTTAATGTTTATTTATTTATTTTCTTCTATTTTATTACTTCTTTTTATTTAGTTAGTCACTTTTCTTTGTTTATCCTCTTTTATCTCTCTTCGCTACCTTCTTCATCTCTATTTGTTGGTAGCATCTTGCTTTTTATTTTGAAGAAGTGTTTGTGAAATTAAAAATTGAAACATTATTTTCATATTTATAGTATGCATATGATTCTAAACATAGACCTATTTTGATTCACATTTTTCTACCTGTCACTTATCTTAAATCCATTTCTTTATATTTTGGGTTTATCTTTAAATTTACTTAGGGAATATTACTACAAGAATACATGACATTACATAAAATATATATTTATTGAATTAGGTTTCTATTCTTTAAGAGATTATCTAATTAATATATTTTCTCTATTGGATAGAATAGATTATAGTTTCTTATCTAAACCGAATCATAATTTGGTGGATTTCTTATTGCAATAACAAATATGTTACATATAATGACTTATTAGTAACATTCAGTTTATTTTTTATAAATTATCATCAAAATCAAATGCATCCTTAATGTTTATGAATTATGATTTAGATATATTTAAATATAAGTGTTCTTGAAACCATTATCTGAGACCACCTTCCTTTTGAAAGCATTTCATTCATCTATCACTCATGTGAACTGAAACAATTCCTCTTAAGAAAGATATTATTTTACCAGAACTTGATCAAGTGTGAAACCAATACATCTTGAATTTTAAAACCCATTATGTGATTTGCACTAATTTTTCAATCATAGGACTCCCACAATTAAACCGGTACAATTTCAACTTAACTTTTGAGATAGGTGAAAGGGGTGATTCATTGGTGTGATAATTTTTAACATCAATAGAGCCTTTAAATAAAATTAGAGATTATAATTATTTATTTTACCTTTAATTTTATATAGGGACTCTAATTTATTATTTTTAGATGGTTTTATTATTTTAGTGATTCAATTTCAAACCTAGTTAATTCAAAAAATTACTTAGCAAAATAGTTCTCTGCATTAAAACTTGCTTGGAACATTGAGTCATTTTAGCATTTAATTTGTTAGAGATTATTTTTATAGTCTCCTAGTGGTATTATATAGATAACATAATATTAAATAACTTCAAAAAATACTTTTCAGCTCATGGGGGTAATTCTACCATTGCCATTTGATAGGTAATTTAACAGAATTGAGACTTGATTGTGAGGTGAGCTACTCAAGTCTAGAATCATCATGATTAGTTAATTCCACTTATAAACATATAGTTAAACTTTAATAATGTATTCATGTTTATTATGATTTTAGTATTTATGGTTGTGATAATTAAGATTTTGTTTGCTTATGTAGCTTTAATGTGCTTACAGTCATAGTTTGTAGAAAAGCATCTGTTACAAAATCTTTAATAGATCATGTTTCATACCATTAAGGATGAGATTTAGTGTTAGTTTAATTAGTATAATATATGATTTATATCAATTAATTATCTAATTCTAGCATAGTCTTATACACCATATCTAGTATAGTCAATACAACTTGTTTATAACTAGCTTATCGTACTCCTTTATGTATCTCCCACTCTGACATAAAAGGTGAGTGTCTATGTTGGATACCTTGATTGTGTTTTTGTACATTTAAGGTTTTATATGCCTTATTACATGATTTTATAATGTGTGTTTAATCAATGCACACATGAGTATGGTTTTATAAATAGTTAGAGTGTTTACTTGTGCAAAATCAATGTTACATGAGGAAAAAATATATGGTAGTGTTTTTATGTTTTATTTTGAGGTGAATCTTTTTTGGGCATGACATGTAGAGGTAGGAATAACATAAGAAAATGAGTGGAGGTTTTCAACTCAGGTAGATATTTTTGGCTTTACAAGGATCTAGGTAAGTTTCTCTGTTTTGCATTATTTCTCATTTTAAAGTCAAAATTAGTAATGATCCTGTAGAAATTAAGAAGTAAAATATTGAGGCTATCATTATATTTCAAGAATGATTTTTTTTGAACATTTTCTTGTTGTAATGATGGGTAGTTTATTTTTTTTTTTTTTTTTTTTTCTAAATTGCATTTAGCTTTGTTGTGGGTAAAACCCTACTCTGCCCTGGTGCCATTTTGGACAAAATTGCAAGCCAAATCCATGGCTGAGTTGTATAAGGCATAGGTAGGCGAAGAGGAAACTAAAATTTTATTAGGGAAAGCCATTTATATGGTTTTTTGCTTAATATAAATTTTATAAACTATAAAATAATTTTGTGTTCCTTGTCAGTGTATAACTTGCTGAAAATAAACTTGTTGAATGCATATTATAATTAGTTTTTACCTTTTTTGGTTACATTCATTGAGAGTAATAAGTTATAGCATAGAATAAAAATTGATTTAAAATCACATAGTTGGTTGTATCTTTCATTTTTACATAAACATGATATTTTATTGTTGGATATATTTTTTGGTGTACTCAAAATATTAAATTTAAAAATGGAATTTTTATTTTTTCATCTGTGATGATGATAAAAATCACATGAATGTGCAATATAGAGAATGGCATTGAGATTTGACTTTTCTCTATTAAATACTTGGCAGATATTAATTCTTCAATTAAGATTAAGTGAATCAATTCCTTTTACCTTATGACATCTTACTAAAAATAATAATATGAAACTTTTTCTTGTTTTATTTGGGAAGTATGTAATTTAACAACTCAACAAAATTTAATTCACCATCTATCAATATATGCCATACATCATAGGCATTTCATGCCATATAGTAAAACACTTGTAGCTTTTTCTATTTTGTCTTACAGCAAGATTGATCTAACAAAATAATAAGGGCATTCTATTTCAATGATTGGATATATGTATCTTTTCTAATGAAACAATATACAAATAGAATTTAGAGATATTTTCAATGCTAGGTCAATCCAGTTGAGAGTTATTGCACCATTTTTGAAGACATTTCTATGATATGAATAAATCATTGATATGTTTCTTGGTAGATCTCAAACTCAAACTGATTAAAAATTGATCCAATTCTAATTTTTTTTAATAAATCAAAGCATCAAATCAATATAAAAGATCATATCACTCCATTTCAATATAAATACTTTGGATAGTGAAGTGAAAACCAATGCTTCACTCTTTCTTTATAATTCTGAATAACAATTTCATCTCACACGTGATATATATATATATATATATATATATATATATATATATTATATATATATATATATATATATATATATATATATATATATATATATATATATATATATATATATATATATATATATTTTCTTATGTTCACTACTCTCCAAAATATTCGAGTGCCTATCTTAAATTTCCCAATTTATTAATCTTTCTACAAAAATTAGAGTATCAACCAAAAAATTTAACTTCTCTTAATAAGGTGCAATTGCATGCAAAGAGAACAAATAAATAATACACCATAGATATATTTCACTCAAGTTGAGTTATCCCATAAATATAATAAATAAATAATTTTATTATATTAATTCAACTGAGTGCTAAAGACAATCTTTTCAAATTAAAAATAATTATTTTTTGTTCTCTTTCTGGTTGGCTTTTATCCATAGGAAATCAAAAAATGTTTCCTCTGTAACCACCCCTAAATAATTCACACAATATACTTGCACAAAGATATTTTATTAAATATCTCGAACACAGTAATGTTTTTTAAAAACACACCCAACCCAGCAAAAAAATACATTTTAAAATTTATATTAAATTTTTACCCTTTTTGTCTAGGATGGGACTTATCCATTCATTGGAAGAAATACCAAACTTAGACTTTCAGATAACTTCTATATGTGAATTATCCAAAATTATTCATTATCTTAACACTGTCTTAACAACTTGCTAATTCGAACATTCTAGACTTTTACAATTATTACCAAACTGACATCAACTAATTTTTAATTTCTACCCTTTTTAATTTTTCTTACAAAAATAATAATTTTAAAAATTTAAAAGTGTAGGAAAATAAAATAATTTGATAAAACCCCTAAAATACACCTACATCAAACCACCAGGGTAAGAGAAATGATCACTCATGAACCCCTGTTCATGAGTTGTTCCATTATAACACCATACTTATTGATTTATGAAGCTGACATCCAAATTGAATCCTCAACTAGATGATCTTTCTATTTTACCAAAAAATGAAAGTAGTCTTTACCTCTAGTTTTCTTGACAATCTTTTTATCTAGAATAATTTCAAGTTGTTTTGGTGGTTTCTTTGGCAATTACTATTTTCAAGAAGTTTCTTGTTTTGCTTCATATTCATAAATATTTTCCTGTTCATCACCTTTCCTGTAAGGATATATGTTAGCAACATTAAATATAGGTGAGATTCCAATATCTATTGGAATTTCAATTCATAAGCATTTACTAAAAATTTCCTGAGGATTTTATAGGGTCTAATCTTTTTTAATTTTAACTTATTATATTCCCCTCTTGGGAATATTTCTTTTCTCACATATGCAAGTACAAGATCTCCTACCTAAAATTGTACTTCTCTTATTTTTAAATATGCTCTCTATTTATACTTTCTTGAATTTACATGTAGCCTCTATTTTACTAGTTCTTGAAGTTCCTGCATTACTACTGTAAATTCCTCTCCTTCAACACTTCTTTTCTCTTTTTTATATATATTTATCAATTCATAAATACCTCTAGGATGCATTCCATATAAAATTTGGAAAGGAATCATACTTGTGCTTTTGTTTGGTGAATCATTGTATGTAAATTCTACTTGTGCTAAAACTTGATCCCATTATTTGGGATGATCACTCACCAAACTTCTTAAAATATTTCCCAGGCTCTTGTTAACTAATTTAGTTTTCCCATATATCTATGGATGGTATGAAAAAATGAAAGTTAATTTTGCTCCCAACTTCTTCCAAAAAAATCCTCTAAAAATGTCTAAGAAATTTAGTATCTCTATCTAAAACAATATTGTTAGGTAAACCATGTAGTCTTACTACTTATTTGAAAAATAAATAAGCTATATGAGTTATATCACTAGTCTTGTAGTAGGGTGTAAAATGGGCTATATCTTAAAATATATCTATTATTACAAAGATAGAATCATTCCCTTTCTATGTTTTTGGTAGACCCAAAACAAAATCCATACTTACAGAATCCCATGGTCTATTGGGAATGGGTAATGGTTGATACAACCATGTGTTCTAACTTCTTCCTTTTGCAAGCTGACATATTCTACAATTTTCAACAAACTTATTTACATCAGTTGACATACCTAGCCAATAATAAAATCATTTACTTGAGCTAATATTTTATCCTACCCAACATGTACTACAAGGCTGCCACTGTGCTTTTATTTAATGATATTTTCTCTCATAGATCCTTTTGGAATACAAATCTACTTTCCTTTAAATAACATTCCTTCCTAAACATATAATCCATCCAAAGACTTATATCCCTACTTGTAGGATATTTTCAAGCTTCATATGCTTCTTTAAATATGTATCACTTTCATACATTTCCTTTAATGTGTAAAACCTTGCAACATTCACCTTTATTTCTTGTAAAACCAAAACATAAAAAACCTTGTTAGATTGGCCACCTTTATGTTTAATAAAAAATAAAAAACTTTTAAAAAATTCCACCCACTTAGCATGCCTTTGATTTAATTTATTTTGGGTGCTTATAAACTACAAGGCATGGTTATCAGTAAACAAAACAAATTCTTTTGGCATTAAATAATGCATCCACTTCTTCAAATCCTACACTATAGCATAAAATTCCTAATCATATGTTGAATACTTATTTTTAGCCTTATTGAGTTTTTCAAAAAAATATGCCACAGGTTTACCTTCTTGACATAACACAACTCCTATGGCAGTTCCACTTGCATCACACTCCACTTGGAATAACTTACCAAAATTAGGTAATGCTAATACAAGCTGCTCTGTCATTTTATTTTTTAGAATCTAAAAACTTTTTTTGGTACTTCAATCCATTTAAATGGTTTATTTATCCTTTTAATGGTTTCTACAATAGGATCACATATACTAATAAAGTTTCTATAAAATCTAACAAGGCCATGAAAATGTCTTACCTCAAATGGATTCTTGGGTATAGGCCATTCTTCTATAGATTTTAATTTATCCTTGTCCATCTTTAACCCTTCTTTTGAAATCACAAAACCCAGATAGATTAACTCTATTTTAAAAAAACAAACTTATTAAAGTTAATTAGTAACCTTTCCTCTTACAACTTCTTTAGAACCAATTTTAAATGTTTAAGATGTTCATCTCTTGATTTATTAAAGACCAAAATATCATCAAGGTAAACAATAAAAATTTTACCTATAAATGGCTTGAGAACCTCATTTATAAGCCTCATAAAAGTACTTGGGGTATTTGTCTACCCAAATGGCATTACCAACCATTCATACAAGCCATCATTTGTTTTAAATGCAGTCTTCCATTCATCTCCTTCTCTTATCTTGATCTGATGATATCTACTTTTTAAATCTATGTTTGAAAATTATCTAAAACCACTTAAAGAATCCATTAGATAATCTATTCTTCATAAAGGAAATCTATACCTAATAGTAATTTTGTGTAGTCATATAAAATGTGAAAATTGATAACTTGAGTGTGGCTTATGACACCCAACCAATAGGTCCCTCTTGCTTGCTCTCATGACCCTCATAAGAATTTTTTCACTGATTCTTATTCATCTGTAGCCTTCTATACTTAATCCCAACTCATTCAAACTACTCTTTCCATGACTAATCTATCCTCCCAGGCCCCGTCAGCTCATGACAATACCACATTTGGACTATAGCACTGGTGTCACTCCTGTCTACTTTCAACACTCTTGTCCAAGTGCATTTTTTGCCCCAATAGTCAATTCCTTTTGGTTCCCCATCCTTCTCATTTTTGGCTTAATGTGAACACATTCAACCCATGGTTAATAGATCCCTATAAAATCCCATTCAAAGATCATTTGTAATGGGTTGGAAAATATCACTAAGCAAGCAAGAATACAAAAAAGACTACTAAAGAAATCTCTCCTATTCTCTACATATATCCAACCAATATACTTAAAAGCTTATCCAAATCCTTACACTTATCTCTAACCACCTCAAGCACATCCAGTTTAGCATTTTTCTTCTTCATACACACTATTACACAAATTACATCAAGTGGGAGAACTACATATGACTTGATCCCTCTTCAGAGTATTGGTATGTAGGCAATGTGCCCACACAAGAGGTGTGGATAGATATTTAGTGAATATTACACACACTAACCTCCCCTCTTTCTCAAAATTAGTCAAAGTACAAGGAGCTCTACAAACTTTCATCTACTGAAACTTCATGGATAGGGTCAAACGAGCATAGAAAACAAAACCTAGAAAGCTCAAATCTCCTAGATAATAGTGGTAGAAGTGGACTACAGTGCTGGTGCCACTCCTATCCACTTTTGGCACTCCTATCCAATCATAAAATAAAGGTCAGATCCTAGTTTATGATATTTTCCTAGTCTTCCACAGTGAATCATAGACCCCGTCTCAACTATATCATTCATATTTAGCTAAGTCTTAATTTCTCCCTCTTATTACTATTTTTAGAAAGGTCAAAATTACAATCTAATTTATACATATCAGGAGCTTAATTATTGTATATTTATTTATTGATTTTACTACTTAGACCCTTTAACTAAATTAGGAATAATACACCAATATTCCCAAATAGGTTAAATCATTTGGTGAACCTAACTTACTTTGTTTGTGCATATAAACCCTAGAAACCCTAGGGTAAATTTTATACTAATTTTTCTTATATTTTTTTAATTTTCTACCTACCTAATATAATAAAAAAATATCATTACAATTTTAAAATTTTGTAGTAATTTAAAAATAATTTTGTTTCAAACCCTAGTTGCCTGTACTAGGTCTCGGTATTTTCTCAATAATTATTCAATATTTTTTTTATTTTTTACTAGCATATTAAAATGAAAAATTCACTTCAAATTTTAAAATTCAATATTAATTTTCAAAAACATTTATTTTTCAAAACCCTAGTTCTATTTTCTAGGTCTCTTTAAATCATAAATTTTCTAATAAAATTCTTGATTTTTAGTTGCATATTTCACTCAAAATTTCACCTCAAATTTCAAAATTCAATAGTAATTTTCAAAAATATTTATTTTTCAAAACCCTAGTTGCATCTACTAGGTCTTGTTAAATCAAAAACATTCTAATAAATTTTTGATTTTTTACTTGCATACCTAACTCAAAAATTCACTTTAAATTTCAAATTTTCATAGTAAATTTCAAAATAACCATCTTTCAAACCTTAGCTACATATACTAGGTTCCATTGCTTCTTGAGATATCACCTTACATGTTTGTGAACTTCATATCATTTTTAGGCAATTTATAGTTCATTATTTTTAGGACTTTACATGTCTTATATTCAGTACTTTTCTTCTCTAGCACTTTACCTATTACAAATTATTGAAATAAATTCAAACAAATTTGAAATTGTTTTCTTACCTTAACAATGGCCCAATACACCAGTTTTGATGAAACTAATAAAAGGGAACTTCAAGAACTCTTAACAAAACACCTTGACATGCAAGATGATATGCTTAAAATACTACAAGAAGAACAACAAAGAGTAAACAATGGTCAATGAATTTTACACACTCTAACCCCCCTCTTTCTCAAAATTGGTTAAAGCATAATGGAGTATAGGGTTTGAAGAGATAATTTTATCTATATGGATCTCTATCAACTTTTAGCTACCAAAACTTCATAGATATGGTCATATAGGCATAACAAACAAAACCCAAAAATCTCAAATCTCCTAGACAATAGTGGCAGAGGTAGACTACAGTGCCAGTGCCACTCCTGTCCACTTTCAACACTCATGTCCAATCATAAAATAAAGGTTAGATCATGGTTTGTGATAGTGTCCTAGTCCTACACAGTGAATTTCAAATCCTATCTTAGCCGCATCAGTCAGTTTTTAGCTAAGTCTTATTTTCTCCCTCTTATTACTATTTTAGAAAGGTCAAAATTAAAATCTAATTTACACAAATTAGTAGCTTAATTATTGTATATTTATTTACTAATTTTACTACTCAGCCCCTTTAACTAAATTAGGACTGATACACCAATATTCTCAAATAGGTTAAATCATTTTGTTTATATCCCTTGAGTCTGTGCACATCCACCAACTTCCATCTTTATTTGGTGAAAGTAAAATTAGAACTACACAAGGATTTAAGCTTTTCTTCCCTAGTCCTTTAGCCAATAACTCCTAAACTTGCCTTTTAATTTCCTCATTTTCTTTTGGAGTCATTCTGTAAGTTGTTTATGATTAGTCCTTGATACTAATAATTTTAATGGTTGAAAATGATATGATTAAGCTTATATGGCTATATCTAGTCATTTTTATGGTTAAAATGATATCATTAAACTTATATGGTTGTAACTTAACATTATATGGTTGTAAAGTGATGAATGAAAACATACAGGTTGTAGTAAACTATCAAACGAATTTTAAGAGTTCACAATTAGATGAAATTGACTTTACATTTACATATTTCTTGTATCAACTCATTTTATTATGTAAAAATGCTTATTTGGAAATGTATATGGTTATAGTTTACTTTTAGAATAAGTCATGAAGGGATATTATGGTTGTAGTGAGTCATATGTATGGTCTAAGTAAAGGGTTTTGAGTATAATTTGTAGTATTAAGATATTCTATTAATGTTTTGAGTGAGAATATATCTTTGGAATATATGAGTATAGTATAAAAATACAATTATCATGGAATCTTGATTTTCCATAGTTATTTATGTAGATAAAACAATGATGGATATGGTGAATTTGTAATAGTTTTTAATTTATGGTTGTATTGAGTTTATATTTCATATGAGTTATTATTTATAAGGCTTGTATTTACATGGTAAAAAATATATATGGATCCAAGAGGGAGTTAAACCTTTAAATTGGTTAATTATGTTATGATGTTATGCCTTTTTGGTAATCCTTGCTTATTAATGAACCGTTAGTTTCAAAACATCCATAGAATAATGGGTTCTTACCCAAATATAAACCATTTGCATGAATAACTTGATCCTAGAAATATGTTTAAAATGTTAAAATGGTAAAGGGAAAATGTATACCAGTTGGAAAGTGAGCATAATAGTGGTTATGTATAATAGAGTTGGATTATTAAATAGTTGCAAGCTAGTCATTGTTAAAATGAAATTAATAATGAACTTAAGATATGATATTCCTCACATAAAATTATTGATGAATGTGTCTTTCTTATTATAAAGGTTGATTGGTTATAGACTTTTGATGGATTATCTAGCTTTCCTAAATAAAGGTACATTATATGATCTAGCCTACCTAAATGATGTTATATTGATTTAGCTTGTTTAAAAGATGTTGCATTATAATTAACTAATTTATTAATTTGAGTATGTTTAGAATTTTTAAGTGATTTGACATGAGATCGATGTAAGTTGGTATACATTACATTATGATATTTCATCCATTAGAACAAATGATTAATAATAAGCATTAATATTTCTCTAGGGTGTTCATCATTGGTTAATGAATGATTGAATTAGAGATAACATGATTCAACATAGAGTATTGCTTATGTGGGATTAGATATAGATTGTTATAATCTAATTTCACTATAAAATACTTTGGAAAAATTAATGCTATAGATGTGTATGTTTTCTTTCCATTGTACATTATACTTTGTATGTTTACATGGAGAATACACGCAATAGTGATTGTATATATTTATTATGTTTTTGAATTAGTTTTAAATGTTCACTTTGCATTTATCTGATCCCTCATGAAGGGAAGGGTCACTCCCATTAGGGAGGTTTGTAGGAAATCTTTGGTCTATGGTTGGAGGAGAAGCACAGGGATGATACTTTTCCTCTCTCCCTACAACTAAAAACCAATGCTAAAGAAACTCATAGATTTCATACTTTTTTTTATCAGTGTTTTATTTACTAGGATATTTAGTTGTATATATTGAGTAACAACACAACAATAGCTATTATGTTTATAGCAGATTCATTATATACTATTGTATTATCATAATTATGGTTGTATACTTGTAAAAAAGATAAAACATTTTCCTATAGGTAATAATTTAATTTAGATTGTAATATTTATGGTTGTAAATAGTTTGATGAACTATTAGATTCAATTGATACATTATTTTGTAGATATCAAGATATTTAGATTAAGGTTTTCAATTGGATAAATGTTTTACTTTTGAAAAAATGGTAATGTTGAGTAAGTAAAACCCAACCCGATGTGTTATAAACACTATTAACAAGAAAACCTACATTATGTATAACAAAATATGATAACTAAAGAAAAATTTAAAAAATAAGTGGTTTTATCTATGATTATTTGGGTTATCACATTATGGTATTAGAGCACTAGGTTTGAATACTCAACCTAATGTGCTCATTCACAAAGTTCATGATACATAGTGTTGAGAAAAAATGTATCCAAGACTAATAAAAAAAAGTTAAAACTAAGACATTATTAGTTTATAGGATTAAATTATTTATGAGGTGCCGAAAGCCTCATGGTATTACACATAATATTTCCCTATCAAACCTATCAATGAACATACAATAGTTATAGGAATTGTCTTCACCTTGTGTGATGGATTGGTAATAACAGGTGGATCACTTTGCCTTTGTCTATCCTTATGGAAAATTATTTTTTTCACATTATTATATTGAGATAATTTTATCTTAGAGTATTTTTCTTTACTTCCTTGGTGGTGGTACCTAGCCAAGAGAGTTCCCTTCGAGTATTTATATCAATCATAAAAGGGAAGTTTATTTCGAGGCTATAGGTAGTATTAAGTTTGATTGGATGTACCTTCTATTATTACACATTCTCAGGATAGGAGTATGGTTTTGAACTTTAAAAATTATCATATAAGTTTACCTAAAACATGCTATAGTAGCTTCTAGAATACAATTCTCCCATTTAATATTGTTGGGTGTTCATAAACATGCATTCATAATACATGTAAATATCTATATTGAAATCATTACTTGATGTGTAATTATGATTTCTACAACTAAGTATTGCAGTGAGACATACTCAGGGCAAATTTTAGGTTAATTCATTCATAAGTTGGTAAAATTACATACAAAAAATATATGGCATATGTTACGAGACCTTTAATAAGCTATTTGGTAGTAGTTGTGTTGAATTATTGTGCTCCTAAATCATTTTTTGAGACCTTTTTAAAGTATACTATGGTTATTTAAATTACTTGGGATGTATTCCTATGCATAGTTACTTTATTTTTATAAGATTGGTTCATGATTCATCCTCCATATTATAGGATAATGAGTAATGAAAGGTAAGATACCTTTGTATAAAGTACTCATTATCGGTTAATACATAGGATGATGTATTTATCAAGGAGTATGGGTGTGTGGATTTGACTATAACAAAAAATTTAGCCAAAGTAATGTTATAGATATATTAATTATCTATTTATTGTACCTTCTTTTTCACATGCATATGTGTGATGTCATAGTAGAAAAGGACATATTACATGGTCCATATGACTAGTGCACATGATAGTAATTGTAAAACACACTATTATGATATCTACATTTGACCCTTTAATAAGAGAAGAATCACTCCTAGTGGGGATATATGCGGTGAATAACTCTAAGTGGGGAGATGTATGGTGAATCACTACTCGTGGGGAGATGAATTTGGAGGAAATGTATGAGTAACGACTCTTTCCTCTATAATAGCCTATCAGAACTAAAAAATATTTGCATTCTTATGTCTATTTGAGAGCTGATTGCTCATTGAAACAATAAAATAATTGATTTGTTCTATTTTTAATTAATGGCTAATAGCATAAATTATATTATTCAATATTAGTTGATAGCATAAATTATATTATTTAGTAGTGTCTAGTAACATAAATTGTATTATTCAGTAGTGGATGATAACATAGTTGTATTATTTTGTAGTGGTTAGTTAAATTGATATAGTATTCATCAGTATTGAACTGATTCAACAATAATACCATAAGTGTGAAATCTATGTTATGTTTTGTGTAATTTTACATCATTGTATTAACTGGTATAAGTAGCAGTGGTTGTGGCTTGAAAAATCATTCATTATTAGATAAAATTATAATAGTTAGCTATAGTCATTGCTTATAGAAGTATATTGTTGTACTTTGAGGTAGAAATATTATGTTGTTCTACTCTTGAATGACATTTACATGTTATAATATATTGTTTTTACATCATTATGATTAATTGAATCTCAACTAGTGTAATACAAGAAATGAAGTAACCATTGTTTATGGAATGATTTATGATACATTAAGCAATGTGCATTATATGGTTTAATATACTAAGCATTGGATGAAAAATTGATATATGTTATTCATTCATAAGTTATTGTTGAAAGTACTTGATGATGTTTGAGGTTATTAACAATAAAATATAAGTATTGTTGCTTGGATTACAATTAGGATAGGTTGCATGAAGTTTACCTTAAAATATAAATCTTTATCGAGCCTACTATACTATGAGAATGATTTAATAATTGTGATTTTATCTCTTTTTAGGTAAATATTCTAGGTTTTAGTGATGGAATAATTTGTTTAAGTAGGTCATAAACTTGTATGTATATAGAGTTGTATTCATACAAGCCCATGACATGACCAGGGTAGAAGTTCATGGTTTTGTATTTGTTCTTTTTCCATGGTTAGGAAATATTTATATGGAGTGTAAGTATGATAAAGGGTTGAACCCTAGTTATTTACAAAAGAACCTTATTGTGTATGTTTGTATGTTGATGTCAGATAGTCTAAGTGGTCATTTTCTTGATTGGATTTATTATTAGTCAAAGAATATCATAAATTGTGTGATTCTCTTACATAAAATAAATATACCCTAGATACATGCTGAAATATGACATCTTTATTATTTCTGTATGATTATTCTAACAAGAAGGAAATATTGATAAAACATTGAATTGTACAACATCAATTTTATAAATATAAAAATCTAATTAATTTACTCATTTGATTTATTGCTTAATTTTATTCTAAGTAGTAGTTGAATATAAATTCAAAATAGAATAAGATTGAAATGACTTAGTATGTTGATTCAGGAAGTGTGTGATTAAACCTAAATCCAATTTAGTTAGTAGATTGATAATTTCATGGTCTTATTTGTACCTTGGTCTTTAAAAAAAGGAGTACAACTGCACCTCTATTATTGTATGTTTCCTAGGTGTTAGCATGGGGTCTCTATTGTATGATAAACATTATTACAATTTTTTTCCTCCAAAATGGTTTGCATACTTGGTAGAATAAATTATTCCATAACTCATTAGTAGATGTTATGACTATATAAGTATTTAGTTGCTGTGATGGTAATATTGACCTCTATGTAGGGTGAGATTCTCTTAATATCATGATGTTTTGAAAGTGTTTAGAAGATGTAAATTAGTGATGAAGGATAAGAGTTTAGTCTTGATTTTGCATCAGTGTTATATATGTTCTATGATACTTGGATGGAATTCAAATACATGTGATAATACTTTATAGAAACAAATACATATTGATTAGCTATCTTTGTAATTACATACAAAATTGATTTTGATCAAGTCTTGACTACTTTCTTATGATGGATGAAAGGGTCACTAATATGGGTCACTGATCTAGAATGCTTATTGTTGTGATGCTATTATCACAAATAGTTTCTAAGTAGAGTTAAATTTTGGGTTTATGATTGGTAAACATGTATACTTAGACATTGTTTAAAAGTTTTGGACATTGTCTAGTTGGGCATTATTGAATTATGTTTCAAGTGTTATGTTTTTGAAAGCATGGACCCCATAATAGGGTCTTAAATTAGTTAAGTAATGGATTCAGTTAAGTTGGTTTGTTTTTAGGACTTTAAAGGCTTGAATAATTCCATTTATTATCAAGAATTCTTTTTTTAATGAGGTTGCATGTGTGTATATTTATTTATATGTTTCAAAGTATATACATGTGATCTCTTTGAAGCATATATGCTCACCTTATTTTGAAGGTGGTGACAATGTTTAAGAGTTATGATAATGCATAAACTCTTTATTTAAGTTATTAAGATGGTTTACACCATGTGTTTTAGTTGGAAATCCATAGTAATGTTGGAACTTAGGACAAATGTGCATTATAGGTTCTGAAATCAAGGGTGGTAACTATAGAACCAATCAAAATACTTGATAAACACAAGATTATCTTTCAAAATCAATAAGTATCATAATTCAAGGTTTAGTGGGACCAATATTATAAAGATAGTGCCACATGGGAAGACTAAAAGGAATTCTATAAATTGTTTCCTCATCAATTTGGATAATTTTCTACTAAAATTTAATCTCTTTTTATTATTTAAGAATTATTTTAAATAAAGACACTAGGACAAAGAAATATTTTATGAGGGGAGGATGTTACATCACATCTTACTCCTAATAAATTGAATTAGTATTCAGATAGTGAATTGAACTATTGATATGTTTATATTTGATTTATGCTAGTATATTCATATTTATGCTACCTATAGTGAATAGTTGTTGTGTTGTTTAGATATTTATTATGATGATATGACATATTACATACATATGGATATATATTTTAGACTAATATGTTTTAAAATCCATACAGATTTGATTTCATTTATAGCTTGATTATATGCAATAAATTACTTGATATTGTACACTTTGAGTATTGATTATATTTGATTTTTAGGCCTTGAATAACTATCATCTTTGGTTGAGGTGTATGTAGTGAAATATCTACCCCCAATGAGCATTTAGAGGGAGATTATAATCAGAGAGAGGGTAATAAATGTTTGCAATTGAAGACATACAAAACTAGCGTGAATATAAAACACGCACACACATGGTTTACTTGCTTAGAGTTAGTAGACAACATGTTATATTATTTGTTGATTGTGTGTGATTCTTATTTAAAATAATTTACTATTTTTCTATGCGTTTGTTTTATTTATAAAATTACATCAATTATTTATAGTTTGAAATAAATGTAGTTTAACATTATTGACTTTTCTAATTGTGGTATATCTAATTTTAGCTTGCAACAGTGGTTTCTGTGTTGTCTTGTATATGGCTATAAATTTATAATTAAAAAGGAAAAACATGATTAAGTTGTTTTTTATTACTTGGTTGCTTGCATTAATTAAATCACCCTAATTTAGGATTAAATCATCCTGCATAAGTTAAAACCCAATCTAATGGTAATTAAAAAGGGAATATTTTGATAGCTTAGGTCATTAATCTTGGTTAAAAAAAGAGTAACTTGTAACTTAGAGTTTGGAAAATGTCTTAATATTTTATTTACACTCTTTTGGAAGTTAAAAACAATGAAAATGGGTCATTTTAGGTTTGGTATGGTGTATTAATCTTGAGGAGGTTGAAGTAACAATTTTGGTGGAGTTTGTAAACCCTAAGGCACCATCCATGCATGATTTTTAGGCAAAAAATTGGGTTTAATGGATAGTTGGACTAAGAGAGAAGGAAATATAAGAAGATGGAATAAAGGAAATGGGAAAGGGATAGATAAGATAGGGTACATAGGTAGGAAGAAAAGAGGAAAAGGTGTTAGGAACCTAATATCTCACATACTCAAAATATACATAAATATTAAATATAATAATATTTTTTCCTCTTATGGAATAAATTACTTTAAATCACTTGCCACTTCAAGGAGTTTACCTCCTTATCAGAGTAATACTCTAATTTAATTGATATTTACTTATATGATTTAAAATGGCCTATACCCCTTTATTTATACTACTTCTAATCTACCCAACTCTTACTTCTTATGCATGTGGTATCAAACTACTATTCATTACTATTCACTAATCTATTATTTATGATATTATTCTACCCCTCATAGGTATATTGAATTCCATACCTCTTGACATGTTTCACCCTTAAAAAATGTAAAGAGTTACACATCAAAAATATATAGAAGACCGTATAGATGCACATCCATGTGTCCTTTTCTACTTCCACTTCTTCTACCTGAGCTAGGATATGACCATAGGCATCAAAGAGTGAACATGATCACTATTACCAAAGGTTGAAGTGTAATTTGAAACATGGAGATAATATTCTCAAATCTAGAACAAGGGTGCTCAAAATAGTTAGTTTGGTGAACCAACTGAGGATACATGCCATCCCTCTTAGCATTGTTCTTTATGCACATTATGTTTGGAGTGGTATTTGAATTTGATGGCATTAAAGCTTCAAGTCTTAGCTTGAATACTTCTATTTTTTGTATGGAAGAGTTGGTGAAGAGAAGACCAACTGAACCAATTACTACCAAGTGATGAAAATCAATATACCATGTGCTGCAAGTATCCTCAAAATCCAACCATGTAGTGATTTTTACTTTAGATTTCTTGGTAGTGTAAATAAATACATGTGCCATTATCTATAGTTAGTCTCCAAATGCATCCATGTAATTATTTCCTCATAATATTATGCTATGATATTTGATTGAAGTCCAATTCGATCAAAACCAAGATGCATATCATGTGTGAGTTTGTTGAGTTTCTACAAAATATTAGCTAAAGTAGAACATACAATCTCCATTGTAGCAAATGAGTAATTACATGACATTTTAATTTTTTTGAATAAAAACACTAATTGACTATATATTAGCTAAATCAAACATTACACACACACAATTCCTTTTGAGGAAGGAATAACTCTAGTCATGGGCCACTTCGAAGGGGCTACCTCTGTTGAGCAAGGCTCAATTACAATTCTTCTTCTTAGATGCATTAAAATGACCTAAGCCTCTTTATTTATATTACTTATAATATATCACACCCATCCTTTCTATGCATGTGGGATTATTCCTATAATATATTATTCACTACTATTCATTATACTATTACTTTCCTCTATCCTACCCTGAATATGCATTATATTACCCTTCCTAGGTATATTACATTTCATCCACTTTAAAATTGTTTCACCCTTACAACATGATAATAAATAGGAGGAGGACAAAATCAAGGCCCAATCATACATATTAAAATAAGTTGAAGACTAGATAGAAGCATGTTTATGTGTCCTTTTCTGCTTCCACTTCTTTCCCCTGTGCTCGGATATGAGCATGTACATCAACATAGTGAACATGAGCACTATAACCAAAGGTTGAAGTGAAATTTAAAGCATGGTGATAAACATATCAAACCAAGAATGAGGGTGATAAAAATATTAAGCCTAATGAGTCAATAGAGGATACATGTCATCCCCCTTAGCATTGGTATTGGCATAGATTTTTGTTCAAGTGGCTAACCCCACAAAAAATTCATTGAATTATTGGAATTTTTAGAGGGTAGAAGAAAATGAGTTTATGGCATATGTATAGAAGACTGGGTGAACAAAAGACTAAATAAATCACTCCCATCCAAGTGAAATGGATTTGCATGCCATGCTCTGCAAGTAGCTTTTAAATCTATTAATGCAATTATTTTTTCTTCGTATTCTTCAACTATAGGAAATGAATCCCCATACCATTCGCTATAATTATTTTCCCAATCTAACCATGCATTCATTTTCTCATCATATTGTGTTAGTATATAGGAGTGAATCTCAAGTTTATCTAAATAATAATACATATTAATCCTAAATTTATCCATATCATTTATTAATTGATGCATTTCTCTAGATAAAATGGAAAACTCCATTTTTTATTATTATACTTTACAATAACAGTTACTAAAACTATGATAACTTTGTAAATACTTAATAAAATTTAAAAATTCAAACTATTATGGAAATCTAGAATATAGGTGCATAAATCTCAAAAAATGTTTGGTATAATTGTTTCCCATTTAAGAGAAACATATAGAAGAATGATCATAATTTTTTGTTTTTGTTTTACACAATAACAATTAGTAAAACTGTGATAACTTCTACAATACTTAATGAAATTCAAAACTTCAAAATATTATGGAAATTTAGACATGAGGCACACAAAACTAAAAAAAAAATTGACACAAATTTTTATAGTTTGTGATCTGTATGCAAAAAATAGTTGAGTTTTTTTAGACCAAAAATGTAAATATGTACTTGAAACTACAATTAAATGGTAGATCCAGCTAACTTCATAATACCATAAAACCTACACTTTTACAATTATAATATCCACTTTATCCACTTCTTGATCACCAAGATCCTGTTAAGGTAAGGTGAGATCATACGGTGAAAAAAAATCTTACTTGCACAACCTCCTACAAAAAAATAATAATATAGAAATGGCCTTAGAAAGAGCTCTGATACCAGATTTTAGGAACCTAATATCTCACATACTCAAAATATACACAAATAATGAATATATTAATATTTTATTCATTTTATGGAAAGAATCACTGTGAATCACTTGCCACTTCAAGGGGGCTACCTCCTTATTAGATTAATACTCTAATTGAATTGATGTTTGTTTAGATGATTTACAATAGCACGTGCCCCTTTATTTATACTACTTCTAATCTACCCATCTCCTACTTCTTATGCATATGGTACTAAACTAATATTACTTACTATTCCTTACTATTCACTAATATACTATTAATACTATTATTCTACCCCTCCTAGGTATATTATAAAAGGAGTGGAGATTTTCAACTCAGGTAGACATTTTGGGTTTTACAAGGATCTAGGCAAGTTTATTTTGCATTATTTCTCTTTTTAAAGTCAAAATAAGTAATGATATTATATAAACTAATAAGTTAAATATTGAGTCTATCATTACAATTTAAATTGATTTATGTTGTCTATTTTCTTGTTTTTAATGAGGGTTAGTTTTTTTTTTAATAAACTACTTTTAGCTTTGTTGTGGGTAAAATCCTACTTTGGCCTAACACCATTTTGGGGGAAATTGTAAGCCAAATTCATGGTTGAGTTGTATAGGGCATAGGTAAGCTAAAAAAACTAATTTTTTTTATGGCAAGCCATTTCCATGGCTGGTTGCTTAGGATAAAGTTAGAAACTATAAATTAATTTTATGCTCCTTGTTAGTGTATAACTTATTAAAAATAAACTTATTGAATGCATATTAAAATTAGTATTATCCTTATAGTCCTATAGGTAAAGAAACTTATCCACCCATGAGTCTATAAGGATAGTGGTACATTTCAATTCCCTTCCTTGGATACATTCTTGAGAGTAATAAGTTTATCGTATAGAACAAGAATTGATCTAAAATCATGTAATTGGTTGTAGCTTTACTTTTTGCATAAACATGAGATTTATTTGTTGGATATAGTTTTCTTGAGGAAGTTGGGATGGTTGTAGCTAATCATTTTTATGGTTTAAAATGATATTATTAAGCCTATATGGCTATAGCTAGTCATTTTTATGGTTGAAAATGATATTATTAAGCTTATATGGTTAAAGCTCAACATTCTATGGTTGAAAAGCAATGAATGAAAACATACATATTATAGTAAACTATCACCTCCATTTTTAGAGTTCAAGTTGGCTAAAAATTGACTTTACATTTGAATATTGGCTATAGAATCTTGTTTTATTGTGTAAAATTTTTTATTTTGGAATGTATAGGGTTATAGTTTACTTTTGGAATAAATAATGAAGGGATACTGTGGTTATAATGAGTCATCTATATGGTCTAAGAAGAGGTTTTTGAGTAAAATTAGTTGTAGTAGGATAGTCTCTTCATGTTTTGAGTGAGAATATAACTTTGGCATATATGGGTATAGTATAAAAATACCTTTAACATGAAATCATCCTTTTCCATAGTTCTTTATGCATTTAAAACAATGATGGATATAGTGAATTTGTGACAATTTACAAGTTCTGGTTTTATTTAATTTATATTGCATGAGTTCTTTATAAGGCTTGTAATTACATAGTAGGAAAAAAATATAGATCTAAGAGGGACATCCTTACTTATTAACGATGTTATGTTATGACGTGCTATGATGTTATGCCTTTTGGTAATCCTTACTTATTAACGAACCATTAGTTTCAAAACATCATATAAGAATGGGTCCTTACCTAAATATAAACCATTTGCATGAATAAATTAATCCTAGAAATATGTTTAAAATTCTAAAAGTGGTAAAGTTACAATGTATACCATTTGTAAAATGAGCATATTAGTGATTATGTATAATAGAGTTGAATTATTAAACAGTTACATGCTAGTCATTGTTAAAAGGACATTAATAATGAACTTAAGACATGATATTCCTCACATAAAATTATTGATGAATGTGTCTTCATTATTATAAAGTATAATTGGTTATAGACTTGTGATGGATTGTCCATCTTGCCTAAATAAGGGTATGTTATGTGATCTAACCTACCTAAATGATGTTATATTGATCTGGCTTCTCTAAAATATGTTGCATATATAATTGATTGATCTATTCATTTGAGTGTTTTTATATTATTTTCTGTGATTTGGCATGAGATATATGTATGTTGGTAGACATTACATTATGATATTCCATTCATTCAAATGTATGATGAATGGTAAGTAGGAAGCTTGATCCGAGCTGTTCATAATTGCTTGTACATATGAATGAATTAGTTAGTATGATTCAACAAAGATTATTGACTATGTGTACTAGACCCATATTTTTATAATATAATTTTAATATAAAATGCTTTGGAAAAATTAATTTTATAGCTATGTACATTGTTTATCCACTATACATTCTAGTTTGTATGTTTATGTGGAGGCTACAAGCAATAGTGATTGTAGACATTTATTAGGTTCCTATATTGGTTTTGAATGTTCACTCTGCATTAATCTCATCCTTCATGATTGGAAGGTCCACTCCTATTATATAGGTGTGTGGGAGACCATCGATATGTGATTGGAGGAAAATCCCTTAGATGATGCTCTTCCTCTCTGCCTACAGCTATAAACCAATGCTAAAGCAACTCATGAGTACCATACTTTTATTTCTGGTGTATTTGGTTGTATCTATTGAATAAAAACATAATAATGGTTATTGTATTTGTATTAGATTCATTATATGCTATTTTATTATTATAATTGTAAATGTATACTTTTAAAAGGGATAAAACATAGTACTATAGGTAATAATTTAAACTGTATTGTATTATTTATGGTTTTAAATAGTATACTACAATATTGTATTTAATTGATACATTATTCTATAGATAGAAGGATGTTTAGATTAAGGATTTCAATTGGATAAATGATGTACTTCAAAAAAATAGTAACATTGAATAAGTGAAACCAAACCCAATGTGTTTTAAACACTATTAATAGGAAAACCTACATTATGTATAACAAAACTATTATCGTTCAAAATGTGCACTCATTGATGCTTTGTTATGCAGGTATGTTTTGTGGTAGGGCACTCAATGAAAATGCCTTACACAGGGAACAAGAGTTTTGGGTGTTAGGAGAGAGATAATTATCACTCACCTACATGCACTAAGCATTAGTTATTTCATTACAATGATGGGAATGTCCCCAATGTATAGGACCCTTACGTTCCTTGGGATGAGTCTCCAAAGTAGGACGAATTCCTTATATTCTAAGTTCACCTAGTTTAAGACCAACATGCAGGTCTAAATAGCATAAAGTTAAATCTAATGCTAATCTAAACCTAAAATCTTGAGGGAAAAGAGGGAGAAAGTAAGACAGTGTTGAAAATTAAAAAAGTGATACACCAAGAATAGAACAAACACTTCTACTGCCATAAACACACTACAAACCTTTGAGAATAAGACATTTCCACATATAATTTTCTAAGGTTACTCTAAATGAAAAAGTGTTTTTCATAAAGGCATGAGAATATAGCATAACACTAGAAGTTATGACAAATGATCCATAGACAGTATCAACATGGACCCAAATGCACATAAGATATGACCTTTAGATGAGCTCTAAGTTACATACAGAGGTGCTAGGAATGGATAACTATGAGAGGGATGAATATTACCCATATAAAAAGATATAAAAATACAAAAAACACACAAAATAATAAAAATAGAAAGAGTTGAACTTAATTCTCATTAGCTTGCAAGATTCAACCAACAAAAGTGATCTTGGAGGGAAGATTTCAATAGCATGAGGTTGCTCAAATGTGTCAACCCTTTTTACAGTGAGGAACAAGGATTTTATAATAAACAATCATTTTACAATTAATGTGCCACTTAGAGTGGTATATTTATCTTTTAATTCCATTCTGGTGTTATGTCTATGCTTCTTGAATGTTGTCTAATGATTCAGATCTAGGAGTCGATAGCAGGGCCTTGTCAAGATACACATGTACATCAAAGAGTAGAATATTTCCTTGAAATAGTTATAGGGGTGCCACATAATCATATTCAAACACATAATATCTACTTCTACATTTAATTTATTTGACAAGGTGTCAAGATCCATTCAACTACTTTTCCAACTATCTCTTTATACCTTGCCACCACTTAGCAATCACTATGTAGGCTCCATTTTTCGTTTACCACATAATAACTATGTGTGGTGGGAAACCTAGTGCATTTTCCTTTATTTTAATGGTACATGCACATTGAACTATGCACACATCCTTGATATAGAAATACCCTACACCAAGGTGCACATAAGAGTCTTTTAAAAGCTATAGTTTGTGGAAGAGGTAACATGTGTATTTAAATTGCACCCTTGATTTTCAAGGGCACAGATGTAGTATCCAATACACTATCATATGAATTTTTTATATGGTCATAGGTAAGTCTTTGAATAGGAGTGTGAATAAATAATTAAATCCTTAGGTACATTCTTCATGATCTATATCTATTTCTCATGCACTTCCTTTACTTAGCCATCTAAATCCTAGGGCCTACATTCTAACCCTGTGCACCTCTTGATTTGTGTGATGAAGTATCCTATGCCAAGGAACACATAGAGGAATCCTAATGGGTATGAAACATTATTTCATTTTTACACAAACTTGCACTTGACTACCTTGGGCATGAGCATGGATGGGGGCATCTGTGCACATTTTACTTAAGCGCCTGGGACCTCACAGGTGTGAAACTCTTCTATAGGGTCTTGGTGAGTTATGTGTTGACTTTGGGGTGACTTATAAATTTAACACTTCTTGCAACCTCTATGATCCACTTGCCTACTAAGTAGGAATCCAGTAGCCTTTGAGATGATCCATTGTGCATGGAGTCTTTGAAACTTTTGAACCTCACACCTGTGTATACACTAGCTATGTATCCCTATATTTTGATTGAATTGAGACCCTCCTAGAAAAAGGAAGAATTGTGCTAGAGGCACTTATAGGAAAATATCTAAGATAAGAGAAATAATGCACACAATCACTTAAAATAAATGAAACTATCCTAAAATAAGGCATGTAAAATGCTTAGGGAAATTAAAAAACACCTAATCTACTTATTTATAATTTATAAAAGAGTTATTAGGGATATTTCTTGAGATGGATCCAATTAACTAGGATAGGAATCTCTTCTCCATTAAATTTAGAAATTTGGAAAGTGTTGGATTGCTTACAGCTGGTGATTTTGTATAGACCACTCCATATTGCATTGAACTTAGTGTGCCTTCCAGCTTTCACTCTACCTACATCCCACTTGAGAACTATATCTCCCTATTGAAACCTTCTCTCAATGGTCCTCTTATCAAAAAAATTCTTGGTCTAGTCTTATTGGAGTTCTATGGTGCATGCATCTTGCACTCTATTCTCTTCAAGCTTCATTAGATCTACTAATATTACTATCAAAAGATCACTTTTGAGAAATTTTAATTTATGTGTGAGTTTTAATGAAGGAAACTTGAGGGATGTGTGAAATTTGGCCTCTCTTCCATAGACCAACATGAAGGGTGAATTCCCTAGCATTCTCTTGGGTGTGATTTAGTTAGCCTAAAGGACAGTTCTAAGCTTAATATGCCATGTTCATTGATTATCATCCAATGTCCTCTTTATGATGGAAATAAGATTCTTATTTATGGACTCATCTATACCATTACCTTGAGGGTAATAATTTGATGAGGTGCTCAGATAGATGTTATGTTTGATGGCTCATTTGCTGATCTTGGTTCCAAGTAAATTCAATGCATTATCAGAGATGATGGTGCCTAGGACACAAAATCTTGTTCTAATGCCTTCATATAAGTTTATAATAGATTTCTCATTATCCTCCTTGAGTATAACATCTTCCATCCACATTGTGAAATAGTCCATGTCCATGAGAATCCATTTGTGCCCATCACTTGATGGTGGGTTGATCATGCCTATGAAATCTAGACCCCATTGAGCAAAGGGTTGATCGACTTGTATTGGGCATAATGGTAAGGTTTTTATCCTTTAATTTAATATGAAAAGGAACATTTATTATAATTTTTCACATACATGTATGCATCTTTAAATAGACTTGGCCAATAATAGCTAGCTCACATGATTTTCACAATAGTGGTCTTGGGTGAATAATGCCCCCCTACAGGGCCATCATGGAATTCTTGAAGAATTATTATTGCTTTCTCTAATTCCACATACCTTAAGAGGAATAATTTATCAAGGCCAAGAAGATACATATTATGCTAAAGGAAGGCCTTCATCTCTTGCATCTAGTTGGTCATAAATTTTTGGTTTATTCACTCTTCTTTATGTGAAACTAAGACTGCTCCATCCTCCAATTTTTACACTTAGGCCAATCTCTCATAGATTCCTTCTCCTCACACTAGCTTGGTGACTTGGATGTCTATGTCATATTCCATTACCTTTGTGACCCAACTGACTCTTTTATCATTGATGTCCTTGTTGAGCGTAAACTCTTTGATACTTACATGCATAACCATGAGTTGGATTTTGTTGTTGGAGAGAATATGCCTAAATTTATTAAGTGTTCTCATAACTAAGAGGGTGTGCCTCTCCATGAAGCTATAACTCAACTCATAATCCTTCAGTGTCTGGCTGAAGAAAGTAATTGGTTTCTCTAAATGATCATTATTTTTCTAAATCAAGACAGTTGAGATGCCTTCAATCTCATTGAACACATAAAGGATAAAATACTTTTTTTAGTTTAGATTGATCAAAGTGCAAGCCTACATGATGGCACACTTGATGGCCTCAAAAATTCACCTTCCATTACAATTCCACTTAAACAACACATTCTTCTTAAGCATCATAGTGAGGGTCTTGGTTAGGATGGTGAAACTAGGCATGGATCTTCTAACAAAGTTGTTTCTTCTTAAGAAGTTATGGAGACTCTTATTGTGACTTAGAAGAGGGAGAGATGAGATAGATCTGACTCACTCTAGGTCAATTATGAGTCCTTCCTTGGAAACAATGTGCCCTAGGAGGGTGCCTTCATAACTGTGAAGATGCATTTATTAGGGTTCAAAGATATTCCAAACTCCCAACATCTTTGAAATACTTTTTTAGATGATCCAAATGATCCTCTTTACACTTAGAGAAAATAGTTATGTCATCAAGGTAAACTAATATGACCTTGTTGATGAGTTTCTTGAATGCTATATCCATATCTCTTTAGAAATCCATGCCTATGTTTGTCAAACCAAATGACATTTGTTGGTATGCAAAGGTTAACCACTTAGTGATGAACATGATTTTGTAATGATCACACTCTTACAAAAGGATTTAGTTTTATCCTAAGTAACCATCCATAAATGAAAATATTTTTGCACCTATGACCATTTATAATATTTTATCCATTGACAGGAGTGGGTAGTGGTCTTTGAGGGAAGCCTTGTTCAAGTCCCTGAAGTCCACATAGAGACATATTTCCCTATTCTTATTTCACACTAGGACTAAGTTGGCAACCCATGAAGAATGCTTGATTGGAAGTATTATATTTGATTCAATGAGATTTGATATCTCCTTTCACATAAATGGCTCCATTATGGATTGACAAGCCTCTACTTTTAATAGATAGGCTATGCATCAAGGTCGAGATTAATTGTGTGTTTCACTAATCCTAGATCAAAGTCTATATGGTATTTATAAATCCATACAAAGATGTCATCATATATCCTACTGAGTTTAATGATTCTCTCAATTTATAGTGGGGAGTACACTTTACCAACTTTTAAGGTCTTCCCTTCTGAGATGATTATTGGTGTAGAGATTTCCTCCCTCATTATCATGTTTTGCTTTTCTCCCTTGAATTATTTATTAGGATTGAAGATGATTTTAAGGATGACTAGCCCTTTTGGTAGCTTGTTTCCCTTCAATTGGATGCCTTGATCTTCATATTGGGCTTGTAACTATGCTTAATTCCTAGCACAAAACTCTTCTTCATCTTATAAGAAACAAATGATCTAATCATCACTTTTAAGAACCTACCAATTCTTTGTATTATTGGGGACTAATAGTTTAACCATGAGTTTAAAAAGCTATTTATACTCCTTCATTATATCATGCAAGACATCATACTACATGCCTATAGTTTCAAGAATCAATATTCTATGATCTTGGTATGGATATGATGTTGAATTCATCAAAGTATTTAATCATATCCCACCCTATGTTTATAAGCTTTCATCAATCCATTTTTGGCCATGCCTTACACTCTAACATGGTAAAAAACCATTTCACTATCACCCAATACTTGTAGCACCTTGATTCCATTCCTATACACAAGCTAAGTGCCTTCGATTAGAGATTCATACTTTGTAGCATTATTCATGCAAATGAACTATAACCTAAAGGTGTGGAAATATTTCTCCTTTTGAGGAGAGACTAGCATGACACCAACTCATACATCATTCTTACTTAAAGATCCATAAAAGTACAACTACCATGTACCCTTATGTCTCTCATTCGCCTTCATAATTTCAAGGAATATAGAGTCTTCCTCCATGATATAATAGGTTTTTAACCCCATCTCTGCATTGTCTTATGGATCACACTCAAAATATTTTCATGCCCATTCATCTAATAGGTCATCTAGGATTTCTTCAAGCAATATCAAAACCTCATGGACAATATAATTCTCTTCCTAATAAAAAATTACACAATATATCTCAACTGGGCTGGGAGATTATGATTTGACATGGGTTTTAAAGATAGGCTCTACCCTGATGGTCACTTTAGTGTTGTACCTATTTTTTAGAAACATATATGACTAATTTGAAGATAAGTACCCACCCATGTTTTCCATGAAGTATTGTGAGAGGTAGATGGTGAGGTAGGGGGTAAGTTGATGACTATGATGCCTTACATGATGAAAAGGCTTGGGCATGCATGTAATGTTAGATTAAATCTTTGACAATGCTTACAGTTTTGATTATTGTGCCATCAAGCTAGACCACTCCCTTATAAATAGGGTAATATGAAATTTTGAGCATATCTACGATCTTTTTTGGCATTACCAAGTTGCTTGTGCCTGAGTTGATCATGCTATTGTGTACTAGATGCTAATTTATGATTAAGGAGATATAGAATGAGGGTGGCTTGTTTCTATTATGTACCTTCACTTCCTCTATTCTTGGTTGGCATAATCTTATAGAGATGATTAATATTGTAGAGATTATAGGCAATATTTGGGGTGTATAACACTCCTAAAATCCTTTTATATCATTGTATAGTAAATTCCATTGAGAGGGAATATTAAGCATGTCCCATATGGTTACATTGAGACTCATCTTTTTCATCTATTCTACTATGTTTAAGGGAACTTAGGTTCCTTTCACTATGGTTTTGGGATAGTAGCCTCTTTCAATACTAACATATTGGCTTGAGGTAGTCCTTCCTTTTGTGCAACCTTTTTAGGGTACAAAGGTTAGATAGGCACCTTTTTATGTGCACCTACGTGAATGACCTAGGGCATTGAAATTGGTATGGCCTCTTCTATAGCTCTCATTTTGAAAGTTGTATTTAAATCAATTGGTGTGATTCCTCCACTAATTTCACCATTATAATTTTACATATATAAAGTCTTATTCCTACCAATTAATGAGAGTAGACCCATCTTGTTGCTATGCTGATACCTGAACCTCTCCTTCATGTGGAGTTGCACTATTCATTTTCTCTTGAGACTGTGGCAAACTTTACACCATGAAAACTTGGTTCAAGACTCCATTTTTTCATGTATATTGATTATTTGGTTGGCCATATGGGAAGTATCATTCAAAATCCTACACTAGATTGCTTTATACCAAGACAAGGGCTCTAGAGGCACAAGTAACATCAACATTCTATTATGTGTGATCTAGTTTTTTTTATTGCATGCCACCTTGGTAGGGAGGTATATTTGATGGATAATATTGAGTAAAAGGTTGATTAGGTCTAGGATACAACATTTTCTAAATTTTTAGAGTAAAAATATCATTCCCAAAACTTTGCATTAATGTTTTCACTTCATGAAAATTATTAGGGGAAATGGTTGATGTAGTAGGTTGGCTCATTATAGTGGGGATAGGTGATAACATAAGTTTCAAAAATACTTGGATAGGAAGGGGATTTATGAATATGGTTATAGGTGGTATGGGAAAAATCTTTCCCATTTGGATCAAACAATTTTCTATGCACACTACAACTTCATAGGTGTTGGGTAAGACTGCACTTCCCATGGACTAAATCATCATAGCTATATCACTGTTAAGAGATTTTAGAAAATAAAAAAATGTAGTGTTAGGAGATGGATTAAACAATGGTAAGATTCTATCCTAGACTCTTTAGAATTTGAATTTGAAGTCAACCATCATCTCATATGGGGCTTGCTTTATGGTTATGAGTTGCTCTATCAGGGACAAGTGGCCGCTTCAACCCTCAAACTCCTTGCATAATTCTTTGCCAATTTCATCTTAGTTGTGAATATAATTTGGTATCAAGCCTCAATACCACTAAAGGTATTTACCTTTGAATTAAAAATCTATTAGCCTAACTACAATGTTATCTTTAGTGACATTGTGCACTGAGCAAATATTTGTGATATCTTGAATATGCTTCATAGGGGAAGTTACATTTTCACCCATGAAATAGGAAAATATTTTTAGGACGGCCACTAAAATGTCATCATACTGGGAAATAACCAATTTAATACCTCCATTGAAAGGTATAAACACTTGATTATTTGGGACAACCATAAATGGAATAGGAAATAGGCCTCTTCTAGGCATGGAGAACTTTCCAAATAGAGGTGTAGACTGAGCTCTAGGAGATGACCAGATTGAACTATTATTTTTGACAGGGGACAATGATTCTCTTATTTTTCTTATTCTAAAGGTAAATGAAAGCTCAATAAAATGGAAATTAATACCTCTCATAGATGATATTATTCTTTTGGGCATGTAGATAGGGAATTGATCTTTATGAACTGGGAATGTTTGGAGTTGTTAGATGCTCTTACTGAGTGTCTAATACACTTGTTAGCCAAAGGTATCACAAATTCCTTAGATTTTTATTCAAATTGGTCCCACCAATCATAACAAAAATTATTTATCATTCAAAACATGCACTTGATGATGCTTTATTGCACAAGGATGTTTTATGATGAGGTGGTAAGCATGAAAGACTTGAGTGGGGTGTAAGAGTGTTCGACATTGGGCATGGGAGTATTATCACTCACTTGTGTACATTAAGCATCGATTGTCTCATCATAATGATGGGAATGTCCACAAGGTGTGGGAACCTTATGCTCCTTGGGATGAGCCTCTAGAGTAGGTTGAATTCCTTCTATTCTAAGTGCACTTAGTTTAAGACTAATGTACAAGCCTAAATAATAGAAAATTAAATATACCACTAATCTAAACGTAAATTCTTGAGGGAAAATAGAGGGAGAAGGTAAAAAAGTGTTTAAAATTAAAAATGTGATACACTAAGAATAGAGCGAGCGCTCTTACTACCATAAACACACTAAAAACCTTTGAGAATAAGACATTAGTACATAGACTTTGCCAAGGTTACTCTAAATATAAAAGTGTCTTGCATAGAGGCATGGGAACACAATTCAATATAGATGAAAAATGATCCATAGATAGTATCAACATGGATCTAAATGTGCATAGGATATGACTTGTATATGAGTTATAAGTTCCATATAGAGGTGCTAGGAATGGAAAATAATAAGAGAAATGAATATTATCCACAAACAAAGATCAAAAAACACAAATAGCACACAAAATATAAGAAAAATAGAGAGAGGTGAACTTAATTCTCATTATCTTGCAAGATTCAACCAACAAAAGTGTTCTTGGAGGGTAGATTTCAGTAGTGTGAGGTTGCTAAAATGTGTCAACCCTTTTTATAGTGAGGAAAAATGAATTTATAATGATCAAGCCTTTTAAATTTAATGTTCCACTTAGAGTGGTAGATTTAGATTTTAATTCCATTTCAGCACCACTTCTATACTTATTGAATTATGTCTGATGATTTGGATATGGGAGTTGATAACAAGGTCCTATCAGGATACACATGTACATCAAAGAGTAGAAGATTTCCTTGAAATAGTCAGAGTGTTAGCATGTACTCATATTCTAAATTTTGATAGTCACTTCTACATTTACTTACTCTAAAAAGGCCTCAAGCTCCATTTAAGTGCTTTTCCAACTACCTTTTTATACCTTTCCACAACTTGGAAATCACTATGCATGCTCCATTTTTAGTTCACCACATCATCACTATGTGTGGTGGAAGATGTGGTGCATGTTCATTTCTTTTCATGCTATATTCACATTGAACTATGCATGTACCCTTTATCTATAAATACCCTATGCCAAGGTGCACGTGAGAGTCTTTTAAAAGTTATAGTTTATGGAAGAGGTAGCGTGCATCTTTAAACTACACCTTGTGATTTTCAAGGGTGTATATTTAGTATCCTTTATATTGGTATAAGACTTTGTTAGAAGGGCATAGGGAAGACTTTGAATAAGAGCTCACATGAAGACTAAAATCTTTAGGTGCATTCTTCATGATATGTAGTTGTTTCTCATGCACTTCCTTTACTTATCCATTCAGAGGCTAAGCCTACATTTTGAACCTATGTGCCTCTTGAGTTGTGTGATGAAGGATCTTATGTTGAGGCACATTGAAGAATCCTAATGGGTGTGAAACATTATTTATTTATTTTGAAAACCTATGCTTGACCACCTTAGGTGCATTTATGGATGGGGGGCATCAATGCACATTTTTATTAAGCACTTGGGACCTCGTAGGTGTGCAAATCTTATTTAGGATCTTAGTGAGTTAGGAAATAACTTGGGGGTGACTTAAAAAGTCATAAAAAACCTGATAATTAAATCAAAAGGTAAAAAAATAATATTTTTTTTCCATGATTATTTAGGTTATCAAAGATTTTCATTCTCAGTTAATTCAACCCTACTTTGTACTTATTGTAGTTGTATCTTGGCCTTATCTTGGTGTTTAATTTTCTTATGAGATTATATATCAATACATACATTTTTTGGTGTATTTTTTATTGGTTTCATCAAAAAAATTAAATTTAGTTTGGAATTTTATGATTTGTAATTGTAACATTGGAAGTGTGATTTTTTATTGTATGCAGATTATACCACCTCTCACTGTTGCTTACAACCTTATGTTTCTACCTCTACCACTATTTTTTCACCTCCTATGCTACTTATACCACTATTTTTTCATTGTATCCTTCACCATGAACCTGTGCTTCATATACTTCTATCATATCCATTAAATCAAGTTAGCTTTCAATTGTTGCTTATGTTAATATTTCAAGCTATTATGTAATAAACATTCAATTTGGTATGATTCTTGGTTGGGCGTTTAACACAAGATTTTTTTTGGTTCTTTATAATTGGATTGATTAGTGTTAGGTTTTCATTCCAATATACTTGGTACACACTTTCATACTTATGGTTCTCCTATACTAATTTGTATGCAATAAATTATGTTGTTTCTATTAAAGTGTAGATATGATCCCTACTTTGTGGCTCCTTTTGAGCCCCCTTTTCGAACTGCTCCACCATTCTCTATTGGACTCATTACTTACAACCATGTTTTTACATGGATTTATATGTCTATCCATTTGAATAAATGTTTAATATGGCTTGTAACTAACACCAACACTACCACTCGAGCCAAGACACAACCTAGTTGCACACTTCCACTCATCGTCCTTATATAAAAGGTTGGTTCATTTTTTTATTTCAAAATCCAATTTTTGAAAGTTTAAATATAAATTTGTGGATACTTTATTTTAAAATGAGTGGTATCAAACTTGGCTATCTATTTTTGGTGAAATTTTCACCATAAACCAGTCAGGGGTTTTATTCCCAACATACAAATGTTTGTATTACATAGTGGTGATAAATTTTATATAAGGGGGCTTTGTTAAAAGAGGTAAATGTGTAAAAATTTTAGTGAATTATTAAATAATATGGGTCCTATTTTAATAGTGGAAACATCTATAAAATTAGAGTACTTTTTGTCACAACTATTGTTAAGGGAGGAACTTTTTTATTCAAAGAAGGCTCTTTTTCAAGAGAAGTCAAAAAAATTATGCAAGAAGGATATTTTTCTAACTATTGCATGCCATTCTCTCCTTATTTGCATCCTCATTCACTCTTGGATGCCATTCTTCTTGTCCCAATAGATCTCTCACTTGTAAATGGATGCATTTTTAGTATGGTCAGATGTCCCTTTTTTGAATGTGCATTATACTTTTGTGTCACTTCATTGTACCATTGAAGGTATATTTGGTAGATCCCAAGGTCCAATTTTGTGGGTGATTTTCATTTCTCATGAGCATATTTTTTTAAATTTTTCCACTAGTTATTTACATGTAATTTAGGAAGAGAAAGAGAATCTACTAAAGTAAAATTCTTTTCTATGATCCCTTGTTCACAACAAGGGCACCCTCATCCACTCCTTACAGATCAAAATTACACATTCACAACATATTTTTGATATGTTGGACATTCCTAGTCCATCAATAATAAGCATTAATCTGACACACATCCACTTGATTCACATTTAAACTATGACATACTAGATTCATCTAAAATCACTACTTGTGTGCCTATTGACCTTGATTTGTTAATATCTACAATTGTTATTGTATCTGCTATTTCATATGTTGCACCTTATACACATCCCACTATAGATACATCTATATATTTACCTAGTTATTTTAAAAATCACACTAATTCATATGGTTATTTCATTCTTCACTCCATGGATCATCTTGGTATGTATTCACAAGGAATTATTACTCCCCTTCAACTTATTAAATGGGATTATGTAACAACATTTTTTACAGAGTAGATGTTTCATCATCTTTGGGATCTCTTAATGACAACATAAATCTAATTTTTGTTAGGTATTATCTTCATAAGGATATTTTGCTACATATGATCTCTATGACACCTTCACTTAGGCTTGATCACCCCAAGAATATTACTATTATTCTTGTTAGGCATGTTTCTTCTGACACACTACCAAATGTTTTTGTGCATGTTTCACCCATTGTATCATATTATTCCAGCTATATTTGTATAGGATGGTTATTAGATTAGTTTTGGTATATTTTTAAGAATCCATTAAGAGGGAGTTACAAACATGTCTCCTCCACTTTTTATATTCTTAGTTTACATTCTACTCATCCTACCTTTTGCATCTCCCTTGGTGATTGAGTTCTATTTTTTGAATTTGTGTTAGGAGCATATCTCATATTATGGCCTTATATAATAGATAGACATAGCTTTGGCATCTCCAGCATCTATTTTATCTTCATATTTTTGTGGGTTAGTTTTTTGGGTGAATTATTGTATCACACTGAGTTATAAAGTATCATGGGGTGTTTTCTACTTTATACTTTTGAAACTTCATATATGAGTGCTCTATTATGTGCATATTCTCACTTATTTAGTTTCTTGACCATTACCAATAAGGACATATTTCCTTAGGAGATATTTTATATTAGTATGTTTGATAGTTAGCATTTTTATTTTCATAAGATGTTATTTGGTGTCAACTAACATGTATTTGAGTAGTGGAATTTTATAAATCATAGAGATATTTTTGAGTAACTACACCCATTTTAGCACTGAGTGGGGGTGGGGGCGGGGGGGGGGGGGTGGGGGGGTGGATGGGGTTATGCACATAATACTTCAAGTGTTGTTTTCCTTGCTATTAGTGGTTATACCACATATTTTATTTTAGGTAGTTGATTATGATTGGTAAAATTTTTATGATTTGTGGTTTTGAACTTGATAGTGTTTGTTGTATGGCATTCACAACACATGTTAGCTCTTTAGTAGTAATTTCAAAACACTTTTTCTCACCAGATATTTTGTGACTTTTGAATACTTTAAGTAAACTTGTGTTTTATGGGATTCATTATATCCAGTACACCTACCCTAGAATTGTGTATGATCTTTAAGTTGTACTCCACTTTCACTGTGGTTTTACTAGTTTTTGGGTACCTTGCAGTGACACATTTCATCCTTTGTAACTTTTTTTTTCTAATTTTGTGATCAATATTTTTTACTTAGTGAGACTCATATAGAGTACTAATTTATATATGACTTGGAAGTTATAATTACTTGACATCTATTTATTCTAATAAGATGGATTGGTTACGATAGGGATACTTAGAATTTCATTGTGTATTTGTACGTGGGTACCTAATCAGGCCTAATTTTTTATACCCATCAATATTTTTGATTCCTATTTTATCACTCCCTATTTGTGCTTAAGGGAGGGTATTGGAGTGGTCATGTTCACACTAGCTAGTGTTTTGGGTTATTTTCAAAACAATTTTTTGATAGCCAGTATTCACACTACCTATTGGAGGTAAGCTAGACTTAAGGAGTGGTTTATATTATTTTGAAAATAAGCTATTTGTGTATAGACACATTTTAGTGCACATTATTGAGATTATATCCTATATTTGATTTGATCACAACAACCAGGATATTTTTATGTAACCAAATCATATGCCTATTTATTAGTAACTCCCTGTTGTAAATTAATAACACACATACATGGACAAAGACTTTATTGTGCATATTATCTATGTGTGAATGTTTGATGGATTAATGTTGTGGTGATGGTGTGTAAGAGAGATCCTATATTTTTATGATTACATTGTGCACTCTGATAAGAAATGAAAAAATATGAAAACCTCAAATTATTCTAATAATGGAAAAAAAATAGGAGAGCTTTCTCAATGTGACAGTCGTATTTTCATGAAATTTATCGATGAAAGTCATCATGTTTTTCATGGTAAAAAGTGGATTTTGTAATTTTCAAATTAAAACACTTATTTAGATATGTATTTATAGGTCCATACCTTAGGTTCATATTTCTAAATCTAAATGACATACACGTTAAAATAAGAACACATTATATGGCATGTCTTACTATTTATTAAAAAATTGTAAAGTTTTCAAGTTGTGAATGTTGAAGAAGTGAATGATAGGGTGGATATTTACTATAATAAATGTTAAGTATAAGACACTTATAATTTATAAGACAATTTTTCAAAATCTAAATTTGTCAGTACTTAGTCATTTTAAGGATTTTAGTATTGAATCTAAGGCTTCCAATGTGTAAATTTTACAATCCTTGTCCATATTGGGAAAATGAATAGTCATTTTATAGGTTTTAGGAGTTTTCAAATTGGTTACTGAGATTTTTAGGAGATCTAGGAATGTGAAAATTAAATTTTATAAACATTGCATCTCATATAGATAGAGAGAGTTGCTCAAGGATATAGACTCATGAATTATCATGTGAACCTAACTATGACTATATAACATGATTTGGGTATTACTTGGCATTATTTAAATTAATGATAAAACTGATTACAATATTGGTTCAATCATGGATGTAATTTTGGATAATCTAATCCCTGTGAACCTAATTGTGACTATACAATATGAATTAAGGCTAAATTTACACCATTTTCATTACACATTGAACTAGTTATGTGAATGGTTTAATCAAGAATGTAATTTGGGTAAATTTGATCTTTGTGAACCTAATTATAACTATATAATGTGATTTTAGGCTCAATTATCCCCAATTTCATCAATGATTGAACCAATTACTCAACTACTTCAATAGAGATGTAATTTGGGATAATTTTATACATTTGAATCCAATTTTGATTATACAATGTGATTTGGGGCTCAATTAGCCCCGAGTTATTCACCTATTAACTAATTACATGATTAATCAAATCAAGGATGTAATATGGGCCAATCTAAGCCATGTGAACCTAATTATGATATAAAATGTGATTTGGGGTCCAATTGGCCCCAATTTATCATGAGTTGAGCCAATTACTTGATTGGTTCAATCAATAACATAATTTGGGCCAATTTGACCCATTGAACATAAGTGGGACTATATGATGTGGTTTGGGGATCAATTGGCCCCATTTTTAATATTAATTTAACCAATTAATTTATTGGTTCAATTAGAAATGCAATTTGGTCCAACTTGAGCCTTATGAATCTAATTATGACTATGCATTGTGATTGGGGTTCATTTATCCCCAAATTCATCACTAGTTAAACCAATTACTTGATTTTTTCAATTAGAGATGTAATTTGGGAAAATTTTATCCCCATGAATCTAATTACAAATATAAGATATCATTTTGAGCTCAATTGACCCCAATTTCATCATTTATTGAACCAATTACCTTATTAGTTTAATTATATATGCAATTTGAGAAAATTTGAGCTAATGTGAATCTAATTACAAATATAAAATTTTATTTGGAGCTCAATTGGCCCTAATTTCATCACCCAATTACCTAATTGGATCAATCAAAGATGTAATTTGGGCCAAATTGATCCTCATGAACCTAATTGTGAAATTTTAGAGCTCAATTGGCCCCAATTTCATCACTAATTAAACCAATTACCTAATTGGATCAATCAAAGATATAATTTGGGATAATTTGAGCCTCATGAACCTAATTGTGACTATAAAACATGTTTGAGGATCCCTAAATTCAACATTGATTGAGCCAATTACTCATTTAGTTTTATAAAGGATATAATGTGGGCCAATTTTATCCTTGTTAACAAATTTGGGACTATATGATATCATTTAATACTCAGTTGGCCCATTTTCGTCACTACTAAACTAATCACTAGATTATTTTAATGAAGGATAAATTTTGGGTGAATTTTATCCCCATGAACCTAATTGTGACTATATTATATCATTTTAGCCTCAATTAGCCCCAATTGTATTATAATTGAACCAATTAATTGATTGGTCAATTAAGGACATAATTTATGTTAATTTGATCCCTATAATACTAATTACAACTAAATAATGTGAATCTAGGTGAAATTGGGTGAATTTCATCATTGATTGAATAATTACTCAATTTATTCAATTATGGTTGTATTTTGGGTAAATTTGTGTCTTTGAACCTAATTTTAAGTATAAGATATTATTTATGGCTCAATTATCCCTAATTTAGTTTTTGATTGAACCAATTACTTTATTTATTGAAACAAAGACATATTTTGGTCCAGTTTGAGACCCACAAACCAAATTATAACTATACAATATGATTTGGGGCTTAGTTGGCCCCAATTTCATCATTGATTAAACCAAATACTTGTTTGGTTCAATTATTTATGAAATATTATTTAATTTGAATGTAATTGAAACTATTTAATTAGCCCTAATTCCATCATTGATTAAGCCAATTGCTCAATTGGTTTAATCAAGGATGTAATTTGAGCCAATTTGAGCCTCCTAAACCTAATTCAGTCTATATGATATCATTTAGGACTCAATTGGCCCTAGTTTAATCATTTATTGAATCAATTACTCAATTGGTTTAAATAAGGATGCAATTTGGACCAGTTTGATCCCTAACCTAATTGGTATTAGATGATGTCATTTGGCATAGTTTTCCCCAATTTCATCAATGATTCAACTAGATAATTGATTAGTTTAACCAGGGATATAATTTAGTCCCATTTGATCCCCATGAACATAATTATGATTATATGATGTGATTTGTTTCTTAATTAGCCATAATTTCATCCCCATCACATCATATAGTTAGCCATTAAGCCCCAAATCACATCATATAATTGGGGACATTAATTTTATTTCCTAATTTTATGATGTGAAGTGATTTGTCATAAATCAAATCACATCATATATAGTTATCCATTAAGCCCCAAATCACATCATATAGTTGTAATTAAGTTCACAAGAATAAAATTAGATAGAATTTCACCATTATTAAACTAATCACATAATTGGTTTAATTAGTGATGAAATTAAGGCCATTTGAGCCCTAATTCACATCATATAGTACAAATTGGGTTCACAAGGATCAAATTGGCCAAAATTATGTCTTTTATTCAACCAATTGAGTAATTTGTTCAATCATTGACTTAGTTATAAAAAATGATACCCAAATCAAGCTATATAGTTGTAATTAGGTTCATAGTTAAATTTATGAGTTAATGTACTTGAGAAACTCTCATTATCTATTTGAGATGAAAGGTTTTTAAAATCTATGTTACACACACCTAGAGCTCCTAAAAATTTCAAAAATAAATTTAGGAGGCCTAAAATCTATAGGAAAAACACCAATTGTGAAAGTTAAACCTTAAAATTCTTAGGTTCAATACTAAAATCTTGAAAATTACTAACTAATAACCAAATTAGATTTTCATAAACTATCTCCTAAAACGTAACCTTGGGAGCTATGAGACCAATTCCAGAAGATACAGTGTGGCATAAATGTCACTTATATTAATGTTTATTTTACTAGATACACACTCTTCCATTCACTTCTTTGTTATGTATAAATTGAAAAAATTGTAAATTATTAACAAAAAAAATGTGTACATGCTAGGTTTGGTAATTAACAATCCAAAATTACAAAATCCCTCATGTGTTTTTAAAAAGATCATACATGTTTTTGTGTAAATTGTCTTTCCTTCAAAAAATGTCCATTATTCCCCCCATCCCCCTAATTTTTTCACTTACCTAAATATTTTATATGAATCTCTTAGCTATGTGGACTTTTGAAACCACCTTTTCTTGATCCCTATCTAGTTTCCTTAACACAATACCAAATGGACTTAGATGTAAGTAATCAAAACTTGTCTCAAAATAATATCTATTAATAGAATAATGATTGTTTTTGTTTTAATAATGTTAAATATATTCCATAGTATCATCATAAGTTCTAGGTAATTCTTATTATACCCTCTCAAGAGTTATACCAATGTCATATTAACCACCTTATATTTCCCATTGGTTTGTATGTGAAAAGTTGTGGATCTCTTCAATCTAGTGTCCATCTTCTCCCATAAACTGGCCTAGAATTTTCACAAAAAATTGGAATCCCCATGTGAAATTATATAACTTATAAAACCAAAATGAATTCAAACATTAATGAAAAATAATTTAGTTGTATATTTCACTTGAGTTTTCTTTCATGGAATGGAGACACACAACTTGATAAACTAGTCTACAACCAAAAACATCCTGTCATACCCTTTCTTCGATAAATACAAACCTCCTACAAAATTTATATAAATTCTTTCTCATGGCCTAGAGGAAAATAGTAGTGGAAGATACCAACATATGTGTCTATTATTAGGATTTGTTATACTACATAACACAAATCCCCTTATGAATTTTTCATTATCAACTTATATGTTTGGCCAATAAAAATACCTTGAAAAATGTGTTATTGTCTTTGTTTCCCCAAAATGAACTATTTTTCTTGAAGTATGAGATTTTATCATCTATTGAATCTTCATTTATTTAGGCCCAAAATTTATCAAATAATAGAGCAATTCATCTTGGAGATGGTACGCCTCCTAATATTTATCTTCTTTACTTGCAAAAATTGTTCTCCAAAATCTCCATCATGTTCGTTCTACTTTTCACATGGTTCTTACGTAATAGGCTCAAGTTGAGTTATTGTGTAGCTAAAATAAAGGGAGGTGTAGTCAACATTTTATCAAACTTATTAGTCACAACTTTTTTTTACTTAATAGTGGAAGTGAAATTATTACAAAAACCCCATCCATTTACAATGTTTTTTTTTGTTGCAATTTTTATTAGGTTTTCATATAATGGAGGGGTTGATGATCAGTATGATTAATGGATTATTATCCCATTATGGAATTATACCATTTTTAAATTATTTAAATAATATCATCTTAAGCATATGCGCAATAATTCAAAAATGACCCATGAAAAAAATACAAATGATAACATATAGGATTACCTCCTTGTAATAGGACAACCCCAATAACATAATTACTTGCATCTATTTCCACTTGAAAATGTTGTTGAAATTTTGGCAAGGATATAATGGGTGCATAGATAATATTTTGATTAAGTTACAAAAATGCATCATGTTTTTTCTTACCCTGATTACAAGACTTACACTTGATTTAATGCTCAAGAAATGAACTACACCTAAACATCTCCTTGTCCCAATCGAATTGGAAGGATTGGGGCATTTATAAATTACTTATACTTTATCCATATTGAATTTAAACATTCCTTTTCCAACCACATGTCCAAAATAAACAAAAAAAATTTGTGTAATCTCAAATTTCTTCTCATTTAGTAACAAATTATTCTCCTACAAAACTTAAAAAAAATTGTTGCAAATGAATTAAATGATAATTATAAGTTTTTATAAATAAAAAATATTATCCAAGTAAAAAATTATAAGAATATATGAATGGTATTAATACCTAATTTTTTGACCTCATGAAAGTAGCATGAGCATTACACAACCCAAAATAAACTCTTGACCATTCATACAAACCTTTACTTAAATGTTGATTTCCATATGTCATACTTTATACTCACCTAGTGATACCCATATTTATAATATAATTCATGTAAGAGGGTACTTGTTCATAATGGTTATTTTGTTTAAATCTCTAGAATCAAAACACATTTTGCATGAACCATATTTCTCAGGCAAAATTAAATTATGAGAGAAACATGGAGAAGTGTTGGGATAGACTAAACCTTAGTATAAAAAATAATGTAATTTATTTTTTTAGATCATTTGGTTCCATTATTTATTGTTGATAAAGATCAATGTTGAGAAGAGGACAATATGGTAACAATTGTATCTCATCCTTGATGGCCCTTTCTAATGGTAATATCCATGGGTAATGGTAATAATTGTATCTCTAATATTTTTAGTAAACATGTTATAATAGAAGTATTGTATTCTAATACTTCATTGTATTTCTTATTTCTTAAAATAAGTAAAGCAAACATCCGACTAGCATTAATCAATCTTTTACCTTGAGTGGCACTTGCCAATGAGATCTTTAATTTAACTTCATAATATTTGGTGTTGTAGGTTTCCCTACCCTTGATAAAATGATATAGGTTATCTCTTCTCATGAATATGTCATATCTAACATACATATATGGGTTTCTAAAAAATACAACACAAACATCAAAAGGCATAGCATCCACTATGAATTCATTAATGAAATGTTAATTTATCCCAAAATTGAATGTGCATTATTTGGATACCTCTATCTATAGCTCTTGTTTCACCCAACATAAATCATAAGCATTATTATATTTATATGTTTCCAATCTAAGTTTTTATACAAACATTTTTTTAATTAAAATTTGTTTGAAAGGAATAATAAAAAAGAGCATCAATCTTTATCATTTTAATCTAAATTTTGATGTGGAAAAATTTGGTAAATTCACATTTATAATGATCATTATTTATACTCAAACATACCATTATATTAATGGAGGTACAACACATCCTCTTATCCACATCAAAGTTACACCCAACCTAGTTTCCTTGAAATGAGGCCATAGTCTCATTCTTTTTCTTTTTCTTGAAAGGATGAAATGTTAGATGCAATTTTTGTCAAGTCTCATATGTATGACTATAAATATGATAGTGCCCATAATGAATTTTAGAATCCTTTTAATCTAAAAAATGAGTATAAATGCTACACTAACCTTTCCATTTTGGCTTGAAACCACCCTACTACTTTGGAGGATTTGAAAAGGTTTGAGCATGAGAACAATCCTTGTCTCTTTTATTAGGCTTGGCCAATAAAATAAGCCTCCTTAGATGGATATGGATCCCTCCAACATTGTTTAACAGGTTTTGATGATCCAATGCATCATTTCCCATTAGGATCCCCTTCTTATAAAACTTCCTCATATAATCTTGCACACTTTGGCCTTGCTTTTGCCACAATATTGCAAATTATTATACCTTTCCTATTCATAAATGTAAATAGGATAAGAATGTCTTTTGATTAACCTTTTAAGTTAACCCCACTTGAAAATCAGTGGAAATTTTCTCACAAGCAAGGAATGAACATAAATTTCAAACCAAGTTAAAGAATGATTAGTTAGCTTCAATATTGTAAAATATATATTTTTTCTTCACTAATCCTATGTAAATTAGAATATAGATATAATTGTGCTAACCAATGATAAAATGTTTTTACATTCACTTCACCTTATTAAGGTTGAATTTTGATTTTGGAATTCATTTTGAATGAAGGTTGAGTTTAGGGTATGGGATTATCCTTCTTATAGACTTTAATCTTTAGTTATTAAATTTATTTTAGGTCCTCCATAGAAATTCCTAGTATTTACATAAGAACCTCCATAATATTTTGCAAGATATAAAGTTTCACCATGGATGCATATACATTTGAAACATCCTATTCTACCTTACATAATCTCTCATCATTATCTTGAGGTATTATCACTTCTCTATTCCATCTTCTTGTGGATATCTCTTACTATAAAGGAATCAATACACCTTATCCATTAGCACTAGTTAATTTTAAAATGGGCATAAATTTGTAAAACCAACACAAACCACAAAATATGGAAAAAAAATATGTTTTGATATTAATATGATTTATAATTAGCATGGGTATTCCACAACTTAACTCATTAACACAAATATTAAATATCCCTAAAAATAATTGATTTATTAGCTTATTGTTTGCTTACAAATTTTATTAAAATAGTCAATAAATGTGCTTTAGAATTGAATTGAAAGCGTTGTAAAATTGAAATGAAAGTTTAACATGAACATAGAGTAAGTAACCAATGAAAAATAATTTAAAAAAAAAAAACTATAGAAACAAGTTTTACCTTAAAGAAACCCAATGTGGGAAAACTCTAAAAAAGTGAGAGATTTCCTCCTTTTTGCACTCTTATTCTAAAATTATAGGTATACTACCTTGTAATTCTATTCATGGATTTTATTTACATTTTTTTAATATCCAAACACCCTTATATACTTTTAAACTTTCTCTTTCACACTTCACTATCACATTCAACTCGAAAGGCACACACAACCAAGAAGAAGAACTGGTAGGAAACTATTTAATTAATCCATACAATGACTATGAGGGTATATTTATATAATTTTCAACATAATAAGTTTACTAAGGAATATGAAAAGACTAAAAAAAGGAAGAGACATCATTTTCAACCATTACTCTTCCTATTTCTTATCTTTAGTGGAAATTGCCATTTTACTTAGAGTGTCAATTACAAAACCACTTTGAAGGCTAAGAATTGCCTTTTAGGGAACTAATAGTTATAAAAACACCACCTAAAAACATTGGTATTTACAAAATCAATGCTTAAAAACATTGGTGGTTATGCAGCCACCTCCTGAAAACACTTACGATTGCGCAACCACCACCTGTAAACACTGGTGATCATGCAACCATCATCTACAAACACTAGTCATTTCACAATAACTACTTAAAAATGTTGACAATTTTTTAACCTTATACAAAAATATACTTAAATTATGAACATTAACCCACTATTTGTATTATCATCTAAGTTTTATAGATCACCTCATACCTAACATTTTATATATACACCCTTGTACTATCTTATCTTCCTTTTTGACTAAAAATTCTTTGAAAATTGGCAATTAGAAAGTGTTTCAAATTACATGTTGCACCTTATTGAGAATAATAGGCTAGTTTTTCTTAGTTTATAACACCTTATGATCTAATTCAAATAAAAATGGGGTTGGTGTGCCATGTCTAAGGAAGTAATTACATTTTATAAGACACAATAGATTTTTTTTTTTTTTTTGAGATGGTGGATTATGTGGATGCATGGGAGTTTGAAGTGCTTCATGATAAAGACAAGTAAGTAGCTATTGTGGTTTGTTGGACTTGCCCTATAATATGTTAGTTCTCCATAACTAACTCTACTTAATGGTACATTGTAATTTATTATTTTGGTGTTGATTTCCATTAATTTTGTGGTTCAACTTAAGTCACTCTAGGTTTTGTCTTTACTCTTTCAAGCCATTTTGTCTTTATAGTAAGTTGTCCTCAATTTATTTTTATTTATGATTATTGTAATTACTAATGACTTACCATTATCTATTATTGTCTTGATATAATTTCCATGTAATATTTTAGGGTAGGGGCCCCAAAAAACCCCTACTAATTTAAGTTAAAAATAATCAAAATTTAAATAAATAATTTAATTGATTGATAAGACTTTTCTCGTGATCATTTTTGAGATAGTTTTTCACATATAAAAAAACAAGTAAAATCACATTATTCAAGTAAAAGGAAATAATAAATGAGTTTAATATCACTTATAAAATCATTCATGAATGGAAATATTTAGATAACTGATATAATCACATAAAATAGAGAAAATTTAATTAGATAAAAAAATTAATTAGATTACTATCTTAAAGAATCATGGAGTAACAAAATCACATGAGAGAGAGAGAGAGAGAGAGAGAGAGAGAGTAGTGATGATGAACAAAATCCCATAAAGGTGATATTCCACTGAATAAATTAGGTTGTAAATTAATGGTTGTCATATAACTAACTTTTATCATCTCCTTGGTAAATTTTAGTAATAAAAATGAGTGCATGGAAACTATCAAAGATGCCATATATAATGATTTCTAGGAGGAGGATGGTAAAGTGATATTTGAAGTCTGAGCTAGTGAATGGTATATTTCTCGATAATAATTGGTGATTAACTATTATCCTACTTTTATAATAGTTAAAACATATGAAGGTACACTAAATACAAAAGTGGGATTTTAATTCCCTCTAAATGCAGTGTTTTAATCATGCACAATGCTCACACCTATGCATCATAATGCAAGTTTGCATATCTATCATAATGTTCTTGAGCATTTTAATGTTATAGTTGTCTTTCAAATGTGGCCCTATGATAATGATTTTGTGCCAATAAGACATTTTGTTTAATTAATTGTGAATTATTTAAATTATAAATTGAAATATTTATGTAATTTTATTATTATGTATTTGGTCTAAATATCATTGTCATTGGGGAAGAAGATGAGGAGACTTACTCTTTATACAATGAGTATGATGATGACTAAGGATAATTAGGATGTGGTTCTATAATTATTTATTTTGTAATTTAGAGGGGACATTCACTAATTCAAGCTCTCTGAAAGCTCTCAAAGGTTCCCGACCCATGTATTATTATCCATAAAATGGAAACAAGTTTGGTGCATCCATTCTTACACATCCATATCCTGGTCTAAACCATGCCTAAAATATAGACACACATAAGAAACTACCATCTGACATGCTAGTTAATTATTATTTAACACATTCAACAAGTTAGAGACAAAATTAAAAGCAATCTCAGAATTCACCTTGCTCTTAAATGATAACTAAAAATAATTTGAGCTAAGAATTTATGTTGGGTCGGTTTATCCAATGTCATATTAATTTATGTTTAGTTTTTAGTGCTTAGTTTTATAATATGGGGTACATACATCCCTTTTATATTATTAGTGTTATTAGTTTAGTAAAAATAAAAATTAAGTTATTGTGTGTTCAAGTTGGATGAACCTATTAGATGGTTCAGTTCCAAAATATAACCACCTTCCATAAAGCTTATATGAGCTTATGGGACAATGTGAATACTAAGGTTTCATTTTAAATCCATTTTATATTATTTTGGCTATATATAACCTCCATTAGTGGTCTGATTAGTGGTCTTCGATCTATGGTAATAAAGGGGAGATATAATTCATGTGAAGGTGGAGAGAGAAATTAGTATTAAGGTTTGAGCTTCTAAGGATTTTTTTTACAATTTCCATTAAATGTTTTTTGTGTGTTTTTGTATGACTACATCATTTGCTAAAGTAATTTACAACTTAAATATGTTGTATTAATGCACATTAATTCTAATTTTTATGACCTATAAAATTTTAAAGCTCATATTTTCAGCCATTTTTGAGGTAGTATGGCCCAAAGGATTCAAAAATCAATTTTATACATCCCAATTTTTCCAAATATTCACATTGTACATCCCTTTTGATTAGTAAACCTATTTTTCATTGTATAGCCTAAAAAAAGATGTAAAATGCACATATCCAATACATAATAAATTTATGAATTTGAATGATGTTTATATTCCATTCTTGTTGCTATAAGTCATTAAAATCAGTCAATATCATTCAAAATAAAAGAATAAACCTATACAGATTTTTATAAGCCTAATTTCAATGCACTTGTATGGCCTAGTATGGTAAAAAGGCATGAAATTCCTTGGCATGGAACAACATATGCATTAACAATTCTTTTTTTTAGTTTAATTTTACTTTGTGAGTCCCACTAGGAAGAGAAAAGGTGTAACAATTTCACTTAATGTGAAAAATTGGGTAATAATTTTTTTACATGCACACAAATTTATGTATTTTATTTGTGAACAATGAGAAAGTATATTTTATAAAGTATATTATCTCTTTATACTTAAAAATTGCTTATAGTGGAGTTGAAAAAGAATATTTTTTAAGTCACATGCAAAAGGATAGGCCCAAGGTTCAATTCCTTCAAAACTATTCTTTTGGTCAAACTTACATTTTCTTTTTCAAATAAAAGAATCTTTTTGGAATATGATTTTAAGTTGCAAGGTCAATGTAAAGGAGTAACAAGGATGTAATTTTTAAGATATAAGGGTTTAAGTGTAAAAAATTTTGATCTATACATAATGGGCCCCATAATCAAAAAATTATATTGTGAATCTACTAATAGGGTCAAGGTAAAGCCCTAAGTAGCATTCTTATTTTGTCTCAATATTTTGTGGGATTATGGATAAAATGTAAGCCTTATTTATGAAACTAGGTGATTAACTCTTAAAAAATATAAATAATGGAGCTTCAATGTGGAAAACACCCTAGTATTCAATGACTTATGGGAAATAGTACAAAAAGAAAATATGCCACCCATATATGTTACCAAACTTCTTAAATTTCAAAAATGTGAGAAGTGTACACTCGCATTTCTCAAGTAGTCATATTTTATTCAAGTAATTATACACATTTAAGAATTTAAATGTGATGCTTTAAAATATTTGAAAACATTAAAAGACTTGTATGATAAATAACCTACATAAAAAAATATTGATCTCTTAATGCAACTGTTAAATCATAGGCTTAACACTAAAGAAGAAGTCTTTGAATACATCTCATGAATGAATACATTGAAGTAAGATTAAAACACTATAGGTCGAAAAATCAATGATGATGTTCTCATTTCAATCACTTTAAATGGCCTTATTTCTGCCTATATATTTTTTTTCAAAATGTTACAACTTTGTGACAAGCTTAATAAAGCAACATTTTCTTCTATTTGTGAATTGCTCACTTATCATAAGCATCAATTCACCAAGAATAAAACTTGGTCTAAAAATATGCCTACTTCATAAAGGTAGGGAAACACCATCTTCAAATATGACATGCCAAAAGTTATTTTTAGAAACATTCTCTAGCCCATTCTCTAAGGCATTATCATCAACATTATTCAAGGAATTTTATAGAGTCCTCAAAACACAAAAATTGACATAAGTGTATACACATAATATTTTAAAACTTTTATCACTTACTAACACTTTGTATCTTACAAGAACTTGTCAAGTCTCAATCTCTCTGAGTGCACACCTTAAGTGGTGCACTAAGAAAGGGGTGGGTAGACCATTGGTGCTTCATAAGATTGTTGTATGTTTTGCCACTTGCCATATACACACTTGTCTCCCAAAACCATTTACCCTAAGCTTATTCTTCTCAGTCCTACCCATTCCTCTTAGTTATCATGCTTTATCCATCATTTTCTTGCCTTAATTCCCTTTTGGTCAATTAGCTATACTAGGTCGACTAGGTCAACCTAGTATAGTTTAGAGGTATTTTTCACTTTCTTAGCTTGTTAGCCTTTCAACTGACTTAGCTCGAACCTAGTGAATTATCCCAAAAACACCCTAAGTCGAATAGGTCAACCTTGTACAATTGACATTTCTATGAGGATTTAGGGCAAGATATGCCTATATATACAAGTTCATTTCCCACCATTTCATAAGAGAAGAATTATAGAAAAGAAGTATGAATGAACATCTGCTTATTGACCATTCTACTTGAGTAATAAAAATTAGGGTTCCATATTTTATTTGGAGATATGGATCTTGTCTTATGGAGAAGTATTTTAGATGATTAGATAGGTTATGTAGCCTAGAGCTGATTTATCTTGGTTATCCTTACATACCACAACAATCTCTTGTGAAGCACCTTGGCCAAGGGAGAGATTAAGAATCGGTGGGTTCATCTTCAAAGGTAAGTATGCCTAACTTTATTTCTCCTTTGTAAGAGTAGATAGATAACACATTTGTATTCTTCTCCCATGTATTAGGATTATATATACATCGACATGAGTATATGTATTATAATACATGTTTAGTTTAGCTATTTTTTTTGTTTATAACCCCCACTTTATACCATAAGCTTTGGTGTGCACTAGATTAGATTTACTTTATTATTATTATAATAGGTGAATGTTTAAACCTTAGGACTCTATTAGGGTTGTTGTGTGATTGTGTTAGATTGTAAGCTTTGTAACCCTTCCTAACATGATATTTTTTGATAAGTGATCCCCTAATCGGGTCTAGAAGATCCCCATATTGGTCATGCTCCCGCTTAATAAGTGTATCTCAATCAAAAGTTTAGGTATGCTTTATCTTCTCTAATCCAAGATTAATTTATAGACATGATGCATTTTTGATTGCATACATTCTAATGAACCTTTTGTGAAACTAACCCTTGCAGGATTTATTTCACTTATTTTCATTCTTTTAATCAATATTTTTAGCATATTTTATCATACTAGATCAACTATGTTGACCCAATTTTTTTATTTTTATGTGCATGTTTCTAGGAATAGTCAACTGAATAGACCCAGTTAGCATAATACATGTTTTCAACCTTTTAGACATCCATTTCAGCCTTCTAGGTCGACCTAGTTGACCTTGTACATTTTTAGAACTTTGTAATAGGTTTTTGCACTGCTTGATCGATCCAGTCGACCCAGTTTGTAGGTTTATCAAGTATACTTCAAGGTTCTTCATCAGAAATCTTCCTCCTTTTCATTTCTAATCCACCAAGGTTGCTTTCTACCTCTCTATTTATTTCTTCTTTGTATTTCCTTTTATAGTTGGTAGTCTTTAAAATTGCCCTTGCACAATCAACTAGATCGACCCTATCAACCCAATTCTATGTTGTGTGTGTTGTCTAAAATAACTGGATCAACCCTGTCGACCCAATTCACTTTTAGACCTTGCTTCTACAATACAAGTTTGACCCTGTCGATCCTATTTTATATTTTATGTATATAATTTCAACACTATACCTTGTTTCAACTTGGAGTTAACCTCATATCTGATAGTAATTAGTTCACACATTTATTTTCATATTGTTTGCATGCTTAGAATATTTCACATAGTATAATTAGCAAGTTTCTAACTAATCACTTAGTTTCACTATTTATATTTTATGCACACATGAAAAAATAACAAAAACATAAACAAGTACCTTAAAATTTGTCTACCCAAGGCCAACCTGCTTGGATTTCATCACCAATGGGGGAGCTGACTTGATGCTCTGGTCATGTATGAAGCATGGTTAATGGTATATTATAGCTAAGCACCCAATACCCTTATCATTTCAATGTGTGAAGTGAGGGGGTAGGCCCCAATACCAAGCCTATATCATTGCCACTATAGTCCCTTTCAACCCAAACTACCTGAAACCATCCTTAGATTGTTATCTAGTACTTTGTTTATATCCAATTTCAAATCACATTAAAAATCATATCTTAATAATCTAATTAACATTCAGGTTGACAAATTAGTTATCTCTTTACTTTCCAAGTTGATTTCTTGATATTTTCTCAAATTATGTGCATGAAAACTTGCATTATCTAACATTTGTGTAAGGTTTTGTTTCATGTGCTTCAACTGGATTGGCCATCACTAATCTAATTGACTATTTGTTTCCTTTCTTTACTTACTACTTTTCATTAATTACAAAGTTATCTTGTTTCATTTTCATAACTTGTTATCAACTTTCTCATCTTCCCTATCCATTGTACTAGATCGACCCAATACCTTTTCTTCCTTTTATACATTGTACTAGATCGACCTAGTTGACCCTGTATAGTTTTGCAATCCCTATTTTTGTGCTAGGTTAACCCAATCAACCCTATAATATTTCAATCACCTAATTTTCCTTTACCTTCTCATCTCCCTTCTTTTCCCTTCATCATGGACTTTCTATTGGGTGATAATAATGAGTTACAATTAACAAACATGATGAACTTTACCAATCCTAATAGGTTCTCCCATAGACAGAGTAGGGCTCTTATTTTAGATGTTAGTAATGCTCATATTACCACTCACACAATGAAATATGGGACCCCTCCAAATACCTATTTATATCATAATCCTCCTCTTTTCTTAGAGAATCCACTTGAGTTAGAGTATTCTCTCAAAATTCTCTTCTTTATCACTAAATTTCCTCAACATCGAGGAAAGGATCCTTCTATAATATATAAACTCATGATTGGTGGTCAAGTTGAAGATCCTCATTTTCCTACTCCTACATTCAATACTAAATTTGGATGTACCACTTTCCTTAATTCTTAGCCTCTTCCTTCAATTTTGACTCATTATTATGCCATGACATATTCTTCTCTGACTTCTTTTACCACCATGCCTAGTATCTCAACTAACATGGTATGTTCTACATCTAGTGTACCTCTCATAAGATCCACTATCCTCAATCTTTCCACTAGTTCATTATTTTCTACCCAATGCAATCATGCTTCTAGTGCTTCTTCTTCTCAACCATTCACTAGTCCATCTTTTGATACACAAGAAAATTTTTCAACTAGTGCCTCACATTCTCATAATTCTTCTCAAGCTCATATCAAGACTAATAGTGGTACCCAAGCCACTACCACTAACACTAACACAAATACCAATTCGTATACTTATAATGTTAATCAAACACATCAATTTTTATTGAAAACTCTTAATCAAATGAATACCTTTCAGGCACATAACATGAATCAAATGATGAGAGTGCAAAACCACCTTCTTAATATTTAATACCATCCTCAACCCATAGTTTGGGGCACACATAAATAGAATCTTCCCCCTCCTCCTCTTCAATATTCTCAAGGCAATCTCATTCCTCAACCTCCTTTAGTCAATAAAACCATCAAGCATTTACAAAATAAACCTCTCACCACTTAAACATTGATTTAGGAGGTATAAAACCTACAATTTATTACAATGGGTCAACTAATCCTACCCTTCAGCTTAAGAAATTTGTAAATCTTTACAAATATTAGGTCAAATTAAACACCTTTTCCACTACCAAGATCCTATCTAAAACCCTCATAGGTGATGCCTTAGATTGGTACAATCAACTTAGATCTCATTCCATTTATAGTTTAGAGGATTTAGTAAATGCTTTAGTGCAAGAATTTTAAATTAATGATCTTCCTAAAAACACTTTGGTGCATTTTATCAATTGCAAAAAACACAAAAATGAAACTGCCCAAGCCTTTGTTAAGAGATGGAAGATTTTTTCAAATAAATGTGAACATAATATGTCAGATGACAATATTTTTCATCTCTTTATAAATGATCTCTTTATTAAATTATAATATTAAGTCCACACACTTTATCCACGCATTTTGAAGGAAGCCATCAACCAAGCTAAAAGATAATATTTCCTAATGCATCGATTTGAGCCACCCCAACCCTCTGTGGGTCCTCATCTCTTACTCAAAAACAAAAATTTCAATATCACTAATGATGGTGTTATAGATTCTTATGACACCATTCATAATGATTAAGCTATCATTCCTAACCCTTCTTCAGAACTAGCTCCTTCTTCTTAATAATACACTAATCCTCATTTTCTCTTACCCAACAACATTAATGTCCAAAAACCCCTATCTTTAGCTAAATTTCTTAAGATTATACCTAGGCCTCTTCCATGAGATCTTGACCCTACCTAACCTATGAAATCCTGGTATGATCCTAACAAGTTCTGTTAGTTTAATGCTACTTGGGGTCATTCTCATGAGACCTATAGACAACTTCACAAATTAGATATGTACTTTTTTATTGGCCCAAATTTTGATCATGATTCCATTATCCATAAGCATCAACAAGCCTATGAGATTACTTTCAAGGACTATAAATCACATGACAAAACTCAAGCCTTGAATCAATCCAATTCTCATTTGGTTATCTACAAATATGCTTTACCTAATCATCAACCTATCCAAGAAAATCAAGATAATCCCACCTCTTCCACCAATAATGTAGAAAGTCTTGTTGAACCAAATTCTAAATAGAATGTGGTTAGAATGACTAATATGCAAAGGGTGGTGGCTTTCATTGACCCTCAACCTATCTACACTCCTTCCTCTCAAACATACTGTGTTATCTAAGATTCTTCTCTAACTCATTTAAATGAGTTGGGGAAAGAATATCTTATAGCTTTTGACAATCCAATTTTTGACTCTCCCTTGGATAACACATCCCATACTATTTCTACCACTCTTCCATCATCTTATAACTCTAATGATAATCCAATTTCTACTAACACTTCTTTTACCAAACCTCAAAATCAATCTGAACCAACTGCTTCTTCATCACCAAATGATTTACCATCTTGTTCCAAACCTTCTTCTTCATATCAACATAAATTTCAATGCACTTTTACTCCTTCCAAGGACCTCCTTAACCATTACACACCTATTTATAACAACATCCTTATGGGTTATGATGAGTGGGATCCCATTATGGAACTCACTTATCTCTCATCTCAGATTTCATTCCTTGAGCTCATGAGGACATATCAACATCATAGAAACCATCTCATAAAAATCTTATTTTAGATGAATGGCCCTCTTCCTCCTCTATTAGAATGGGAAGACACTTTATCTAGATCTGAGGATAGTGTATTATAATAATGTGAATAAATGTCTATCAACATTGATGAAACTATAGATACTTCTCTTTATTTATGATTTCCTATCGGATCTATGATTCTTAACAAGATTATACTTCATTTAGATGATTCTCCCTTATTTATTAGTGTCAAAATGGGAGATATCCAAGTTAAGTGTGAATTGATTGATGAAGTTTCAGAACCTATGTCATTTATGTTGATTTCATTAAGACTCTTAGATATTTAGAATGTAATCTCAAGTCTACACGCAACACCTTCCAAGGATATGGAATAATGCAAAGGCCTCCTTTAGGTTATGTGTGGCTTCCTATTACCATCCCACCTATCACCATTCATGTGAAGGTGATGATCTTTAACTTTCCCCTTTTGTATAACATCTTGATTGGTAGGCCCTGGACTCACCGTATGAGAGTCATTGCTTCCTTTGCTTACCAATATGTTAATTTTCCTCATAATGGATCCATTTATAGGATTTAGGGTGACACTAACCCTTATAATTTTTAATAATTCCAATATCATGGTGTCTTCAAGATTCCTACTTTTGAGCCTTTGCCTAGCATTCTATTTCATGAGTCTTAGCATCTTAACTTTCTTATCAATTCAACCCATGGTTATAATGGGCAACATGAGCTCATTGGTAATATTCCTTCTAACCTTATAGATTATGATGATGATGAGCCCAATGAGATTAATCTAAAGATAAAAACTTCTGATCTCTCACCTCATCTCATCTCATAGATTCTTGCTTCTTTGTAGCCTCATTCTTTCAAACCTCTTTGCGAGGACATTCCCATAGTCTTGACCAAGATTAGGCATTCTATTCACCAAGATTCTTCAGATGACAAGGTCATCCCTACTTGTGTCATTGATCTTCACACCCTAGATTATGATGATGGTTATTCTTTAGATGATCCTCTTTTAGGCAGTCTTATCTAGTCCTATGATGTTGATTTTGTCCATTACCATTCTTATTTACTTGAATATTTTATTGCATATTATAGTTCTCCTTAATTTATAGTTATTTTTACATTTTCCCCCTTTATTTTAGGGTAGAGATGGCATCGACACCTCTATTTTCCTAGGAGCCACTTAGGACTATGCTCATGGATTATGTTATGATTGGACCTTATTGATTTGTTAGGTTCCATGATTCCCATCATTGGTTTACTCCTGAGATTAGTGAAATTTTCCTTAGACCTTATATATATATATATATATATATATATATATATATATATATATATATATATATATATATATATCTTACCCCTCATTTAGTAGAGCTATTTATAATTGAGCCTATTCCCATTATAATTGAGTTTTTTTATTCCTATTGTTCCTGAGCCTCTCCCTACTCTTAACCCATTACTCCTTCTATTGATCCTAATTTCATTCCTTCCTCATCATCACCTTCACTTGGTGATGGTTTTCTTCCATTACCTAAGATGACACCCATAAAATGGGCCGATGAGTCCTCCATGGCTTCTCACACTCCTAATTCACCTCCTTCCATGAGTGCATCTTCTAAAACCACTCACAAGTGTATGTGTTGCTTCCATAAGATAAATAATAATTCTTTTACCTATTGTCACAAGTTATGACAATATATTGATACCTTGTGTCCTTCCCCATCATCAAACAAATCCATACCTCTACCCAAGATACTCCATGAGTACATGCCTAAGTATGGTGAGGTATATTATCTATGGCATCTATATGGCACCCATCACACTGACCATTGTCGCATCCTCCAATAAAATCTCAAAGATCATATTATAGCCATTCCCAAACCTCATTTTGTTCCTCCCACAAGTCATTCTTATAATAAGTATTATCCTTATTCTCCCATGGATCCAATTCCAATGGTCCCATCCCTTCCTATGGTCCCTTTGCCATCTTTTGAGCCTTTACTCATTATTCTTTCACATGTGGACCTTCCTTCATCTATGGATCCTTCTCCACTGGTGATTCCTTCATCTCTTATAGATCCCACTTCCACACATTCTCTTGACCATACTTTTCATAATTTCCCTCCTTATCATGATCTATTGAGTATTCCTACTTTTTTAATTGAGGAGATCAAAAAAGAAGTATTTTCCCAGTATTCTTTAAAGATTGATGAAACGTTGGCGTACTTCATATCCATCTTCATAGAGACTTATCTAATGTATTGGATAATGTGTGTGGGAAAATTTACTAGTATTTATGAGCACATGCATGGTGATTTCAAAATTATATTTGGATTGGACATGTACTCCAATTTTTTTATCTACTTGTTATATCATTTGACAATGTGTCAAATTCTTACTTATATCACGATCTTACTTTTTGTACTATATTTTTCTTATATTGTCATTTATACTCTTTTATATGATTGTATTTTATTTATAATTACTTTCCCTTTTCCCTTGAGTTTTTCTTACTTATCCATCTTTTTCTCAGATAATTTGTCATGGTGACTTAGTTATATGAACCCTGTTCCCTTTGGTTATTATCTCCCTTTACCATGTGATTGGTCAACAAACAATCTATCTCATTATATATTATTTTTACTAGTCTACCTTGGATCTCTTTTTTCCCTTCTTATTTTTTCCAAAAACTAAGAATATACATAGTTGATACTTGAGATCACATGCTAGTTCATTGTTAAGACTAAGTGTCCTAGTTAGTATTTTATCTTTAGTTACTTAGCTTCCTTTAGCCTTAGCCTACAACTCATTCATGTGTATCACTATCTCTCTCATGATTGGTCATTCCAAATCCATATGGAGGAGGGATCTTAAAAAAGACTTCAAAATAAAGTTAAAAGACAAATTGGTTAAATAAAAGGTCATTATATCAAAAAGTAAAAACATTCTTAAGAATCAAATCACACTAAAAGATGTGATTCAAAGCACATATCTTTCTTCTATTCAAATCTAAAACTCCATAGTTGGCCTCATGATAGATTTTATGTCCTTTTGGGTGTGTTAGGCCAATAGATTTGAAGAGGAGAACATAAAAATCTTTTAGTGCTACCTACTTTCTTACATAAGTACCCAATCTTTGCAATAGACTGATGATTATGTAAGGGGTCCTGAAGAACGGTTAACACATCATGGGAAGGTAGGTCCATTTTACCTTTTCTTTGTACCAATCTACCTTCATGAGTTGATCTTAGTAGCACACTTATTTACTTACAAAGCTTAGTGTCTATAGTGAACAAGTTTCCTTTGTACATAGATGACCACTAGCCACTTAGTGTCTTCTCATGTCCCTAGTATGCTTCTTGCCTCCTAAGGTCTTCTCATAAGATTCCTAAGAATTGATTTTTAAACTCCATTTTTCATTCCTTATATCCCTTATGTTTCCTCTTGAGAAATATTTTTTTGTCAACTAATCACTCCCCCTGGGATTTCATTTGTGAGTTACTTTGTAAGATCACAGATAGGACCCAACAATCCTCACAAATTATCATCTTTTCCTTCTTATTACCCACATCCTTTTATTACTTAATTTCACTATTTATTACATCCTAGTGGTGTTCTCTTTGTGATTTTCTTTGTAATACTACGGATAGGACCTGACATTCCTAACAAAAGTTTCCACCATCCAAATTACATGTGTTAAATTTGAGATAAGATTCAATCAATTATGAAGTTACATAACATTTTACATGCTTCCTATCTTGATTTATTATGTATTATGTATTACTCTTAATTTATTTGTCTTTCACTTTATTATCTTCTTATTTTTTGAGTGCATGTGAGATTAAAACCATTTCTTGAATTTTTCATACTTCCCAACTTGAATTAGTATGAAAAATTTAAGACCCAAAATTTTGTAATTTTTTTTTTCTTTCATACTTCCCATAATGATTTAGTATGATTCATTGACTTAATTAATTTTTTCATATTACCATTTTTTCCCTTTTACATACCTTCCATTTTATTACATTGTTTTCATACTTTCCAACATGATATTAGTATGATTTTACTTGTCTTAATTTGGTGAAAAAATATTTGACTTTATTTTAAAAACAAATTCATTTTTACCATCCCATTTTACCATTTCTTGGTTCTTTATACTCATTCATTTCTTGTTATTATACATTTCCCATCTTGAAATAGTGTCTAGTACATTTTTTATTTGTTATATTTTTTCAAGTCCTTTTTGTCCTTTTCTTTTTAACCATGCATGTGTCTTGCATAATGATATAAAATAAACCACATCACATATATTTCCTATAGCATATACAATAAAGCTAAATACATGTGATAGAAATAAATATATCCAAAGAATCCACAAACACAACCATGATAATGACAATATACACATCAAAAATTAATATACCAAAATGATCCATATATATATATATATATATATATATATATATATATATCATGAGAGTTTGATACAACTATATACAGTGCTCCAGCTCTATGGCTAGGCTCCATCCTATCTATCTCATGTTATAGCCATGCTACCTGATGAGGCCTCAATCTGACTCCTCTAAATGGTATATTATAAGGAGGTCATTCAAGATCTCAATCCATCTACTTGTCCTTATAGGTGCACTACCCACACCTATGACTCTACCACTAGGTCCAGATCTCTATCATCTATGCTATTATGGCTAGATGTGCAACTCTCTCATTTTCTAGGGCTTGTCATGCTTATAGCTCCCCTTCACCCATCACTACTACTGGTTGCATCCTCTCTCTCTCTCTCTACACCTATATCTACCTATATTCCTCTCTAACTAATCTGAACCAACTCACCTTAGTTGGGGTAGATGGTACACTTAGATCTTTCAATGTCATGGGGTCATATTACTACAAAGTTTCATCCAAGATGTCATGGATTTCTCCCCTCACTAGGGACCCCCATCTCTCCTCCTCATCCTTAGATACACCTACAAAATCCCACAAGATGGATATTAGATCACTATTATATGTTAAAATATCTATCTATCTCTATTTCTAAAGTGAATACTTAAGCAATAATTCAATCATCTTTTAATGTGTTTGTATCTCAGCCACTATGGTCTCACCATCTGCATGACTTCCTAGCATACTATCCCCATCTACGTGGCCTCCTAGTACCTCCTCTATAGGTTTCCTCCTCAGCTCAAACCCAATTGTCATGGCTCATGTCACTCTCAGCCTATACCTAATTGGTCTCTTTGTCATCTCCTTTAGCTCACCTATGGGGTTATCAAGGATGCAAATAGTCTCCATTATTTCTTTTTCCTCCTACCTTCATCAATGTCACTTATCTCACTATGAATCTAGTAGTGTACATCTAGTGTCTCAGCCTCTACATCCCTATCCTCCTACTCATCTCCTTATCGTACCTAACCAATCCATGGTCATTCTTGATGTGGTCTCAGTGTTAGCCTCACTATTAGTGGCCCTAATTATTTCCTCCCTTATTAGTCTCTCACATGTCAATCCCACTACTCAAACATTAATATCAATGTTGTTAGATGAGGTAAGACCATCTGTCCTTGCACCTGCACCACTAGATGTGGCTCTCTCCACCAAAAGTAGTTTCTAACCACCTGTATCCTCACTATCACTAGTACAACTATGTCTTAGCTCATTTATGTAGTTTTTATGTGCTCATATGTATTCCACACTATGTATATGCATCTCACTAACTATAGTACTAGTGCATGGGGCACAACCTGCACTACTTGGTCCTCTCTCCATCTCCATACTCGAGGTGACCTATCATCGACTGCATGGGGTAACCTAGCGAGTTGGTATATAAGAAAGCTCTCATATATCCATGTTGTTAGTAATATGATTGGTCTCATGGTCTTCTACCCTCTAACCAACATCTTGTACATATCATGTACTAGATGAACCTAGATGATATATCCTAGATCATATAAAACTCACTCCTCTAAGATCATCATGCTCAAAGCTACCATGAATAGTGGTACTTTACCAACTTTACCATCTAACTTGTGACATATAATTCACTATGTCAAAAGGCCTACATAGCCTTCTAGATATCTAGAATCTATGATGTATAGACACTAAACATGCTAACTCTCTTACCTAGTAATATCATCTCTGAGCCTGTAGCCCACATGGCTAAGGCTTTGCTCTCCTCTAGACTATCTGGTATCCTTGTGGTCACCTATGATATTACTATGAGTAGCCCCAAGATAGCATGGGCATCCTCCAGTGTGATAGCCACCTCTACATTATCCCCATCCACCTCCCATCTGAAAGTGTTAGTCGATCATTCCTAGAAATCTAGGAACATGACTAATAGATTAACACTAAGGGAGATATGACACATATCAACTATCTCACCTAGACCTATGGATTTTATTCTAGCCCTATCTCCATCTGACAACCTATCTAACAAGTTTGGTAACCATGTTTTATTCATAAGTATCCAAAATCTCCATTATCCATGTACCCAAGCAACAATAAAGGATGTATCAGTCCCTCCATGTCATGTATAATCACCATACATTATTTTTAATTAAAAATAAAAAACAAGCCTACATTACTTTATTTTATTCATTTTAGCTTATATTTAGCCTACTCAGTCCTTCTTGACCTTACCTAGTCATTTCAAGCCATTCTAGCCCTATTTTGGCCTTTTACATGTTTTTTCATACCATTCTCACTCTTTGGTCAAACTAGTTTGACCAATTTTTTTTTATTTTTTTGCTTGGTTGACTTAAAAATCTAAATCGACCTCCTTTTATTCCACTCCCTAGTGCTGAGTTTCCATTTTGGACCTTTTGGACCACCTAGTAACTCTAAACTAGGTCATCAGCCTATAGATTGTACAGGGTTAACCCATACCTACTGGGTCGGCACTGTGGATTTTTCTTATTTTCAACCTAGTGGGTTGACTCGGTCAACCTAGTTCATTCAACCTATCAACCCCTTGCATTTTCCCAAAAAAGTGCAATTTTATTTCTTTCTTCCTAAATCATCTAAACCCATTTCCCATCTTCCTATTTGCTACCCTTAGAATCTAATTTTGCTTCATTTTGACATCTAAAAATACTTAAAATCAAATTTTACTAAAAATGTACTTAATTCACTAAAAATTTCAAAAACTAGTTTGAGATTCATAGTTGCATACCTATAGTGCACCTACTACTGCCTTTAGAGCTCCTCCTCACCTAGCATGTGATCTCCTCACCATCCTAGCTCATTTTTGTCTCCAGAGCTCTTTTTCCTCTCTCTCACAAGTCAAAATAACAAATGACTTGTCTTTTTCCCTATTTAAAAACACTTTTTAAAAATCAAATTCTTCAAATTATTTTCAGTTGATTCCTTGTTTTGCTTATATCTTTGTCTCTACTCATCCATTTTGTAAACCATAAAATGCATTGGATTCATGATGATGTAGAGAATATTTTCCACTATCTTATGCCTATTTCCAAAAATAATGATTTTTGGCTATTTTTTGCACTAACTTCTATAGGTTCATCTAGTGTTTTCTACATTAGCCACCTTCACATTTCTTACAGTCTACTTCTTTATCTATGACACTAAGTTAAGTTTATGGTATTTTCTTTTCAATTCTATCCTTTCATTTATCTTATTTTTTTGCTTACTACACTTTACTTAGCATCATCATTATGTATTATCATGTTCTATCTCGTATCACCATCTTGTGCTTCACTTACGTGATATGTGATGAGATTCAAGTGGGGCATATGTATACACATAATATTTTCAAACTTTTATCACTTATTGATACTTTGTGTCCTACAAGAACCCATCAAGTCTCAATCTCTCTGAGTACACACCTTAAGGGGTGCACTAGAAAAGGGGTGGGCAAACCATTGGTGCTTCATAAGATTGTTGTCCCTTTTACCACTTTCCATCTACACACTTGTCTCCCAAAATCATTTACCCTAAGCTTATTCTCCTTAGTACTACCCATTCCTCTCATTTATCATGCTTTATCTTTCCTTTTCTTTCCTTAATTCCCTTTTGGTTAGTCGGTTATACTAGGTCAACTAAGTCGACCCAGTATAGTTCAGGGGTATTTTTCACTTTCTTGGCTTGTTAACCTTTCAGCTGACCTAGCTCAGACCTAGTGAATTATCCCCAAAAACACATTAGGGTGACTAAATCAACCCTATACAACCAATGTTTCTAGGAATATTTAGGGAAAGATCCACCTATATATATATATATATATAAGTTCATTTCCCACCATTTCATAAGATAAGAATTATAGTGAAGAAGTGCAAAAGAACATCTACTTATTAACCATTATACTTGAGGAATAAAGCTTAAGGTTCCATACTTTATTTGTAGAAAAAGATCTTATCTTATGGAGAAGTATTTTGGATGCTTAGATAGATTGTGTATCCTAAAGCTAATTTATCTTGGTTATCTTTACATACCACAATAATCTCTTGTGAAGTACCTTGGCCAAGGGAGAGATTGAGGCTCGATAGGTTCATCTTCAAAGGTAAGTATTCCTAACTTTATTTTTCCTTTGTAATAGTAGATATATAATTCATTTTTATTTTTATCCCATGTATTAGGATTTTGTATACATTAACATGAGTATATGTCTTCTAATACATGTTTCGTTTAGTTATTTTTTCCCCACTCTATGCCACAAATTTTGGTGTGCACTAGATTAGATTTACTTTCCTTTTATTAGAATAGGTGAATGTTTAAAATTTAAGACTCTATTAGGGTTGTTGTGTTATTGTGTTAGACTATAGGCTTTGAAACCCTTACTAGCATGATATGTTATGAAAAATGATCCGCTAATTAGGTCTAGAAGATCCCCATATTGGTCATGCTCCTGTTTAATAAGTGTATCCCAATTAGAAGTGTAGGTATTCTCTATCTTCTCCAAGCCAAGATTGATTTATAGATATGATGCATTTCTAATTGCATATAATAATAATTATTCTTGATTTAAGGATTTCCAGTTATTCCTCACCATCTAGTTCTCAAAAACATAGGAAATAACATATAGATTTTATAAATGTGGTGATATTGGCCAGCTTATTGATGTATGTCCTTCTTGAAAACTAATCTCCACACAAAGAAAGAAGGCTAAAGAAAATTACATTGGTTGTTCTAGTGGAGATTATTCGGGATACTCTAGCTACTCTGGGTACTGTGACACTTCATATGATCATGAGGCATCCTACATGATTGAGGTATATGTTCTTGATGGACCTAAAAATATTTTTGATTGTATAAAAATTCACCCATTTTGAACGAGATGATAACTTAGAGATAGGGTTTTGATATAGTGGTAGTTTTGGCTTGGATTTTATTATTTTCAGTTCAGTTTAAATTTTTTTTAGTTCATTAATATTCTCAATGAGGAGTAGACATAGTTGTTTGGATTGGTATTTTTAATACATCCTTCTCACATCTCATCTGTTAGGGAAAGATATTGTATGACCTTTGATTAGTCATTAGTGGTTATATCAATGAGTTTCTATGTGATATCTTATGTGGATAGATGTATTTGAAAAGGACTTGAGTGTGTTTTACTTCAATATGGTAAAAAATGGTCAAAGGGGATGAAAATACCTTTATCATGTTCATCATTCATGCCATTACTCAAAGGGTGGGAGTGTTTTAGGAAGCAACATCAGTTTATCATTACCACAATGTAAGTGCACTAATTTATAGATGCAAAAAAGACTTTTGACTACTTCATAGTCATAGCTCCAGATCATATTCTTCTATACCCATTTGGATCAAGAGGGGTTTCTTGGTTCGATTGATCCAATGTCATATTTTCTTATGTTTAGATTTTAGTGATTGGTTTTCTAGTATGTGGTACATACAGACCTTTCATATTATTAGTTTTGTTAGCAAATAGTAAAAATAAAAATTAAGTTATTTTATGTTTGGGTTGGTTGAACCCATTGGGTGGTTTGGTAATAAAATACAAATACCTTTCGTAAATTTTATAAGAGTTTATGGTACAAGGTAAATACCAAGGTTTAATATTGAATATATTTTATATTATTTTGGCTATATTTACCTTCCATTAATAGTTATAGTAATTTTCCCTATGGCCTTCAATATTGATCTTGTACGGCCCCAAACTAGCATCTTCAACCTATTATATAACACAGTATGCCAAAAATTCATCTCTATTTTATTTGAGAATAAAATTAAACATGGATCTAACTAGGAAAAATTCACAGTCCTATCCATCCTCACAATGATATAAAATGATGCATTCAATATTGAATATTGTGCACTTGAAACCCTCTAAACCAATTCTTCACTTGCTTTGAAAAAATATGGGAAAGAACTAATGAGAAACAAACTGCCAACACTAATTGTGAGATAGTAACATTAATCAATCCTTCAGTCACCTATTTTTTGAAAGCACAAAATATTTTAAAATCAAATATCCATTGTAATCCAAATGTTTTACCATGGATTAAAAGGGTTTGCAGTATAAAAATTTTGTCATTCCAATCATATTAATGATTACAAATCCTTTCAAAGGGGTAGATGGAAAAGGCAAGGAGGAAGCATAGTCCAAAATGTAACTTCACTCTATCACCTTTTTTAAGTGATCCCATCCATTGACCTAGTTTTTGACCACTAATTTGACCCTTTGGTTAATACCTTGCTTGGCCAAGAAGTCAAGCAATATGTTTTCTTATTGAAAATAATGCATTGTTGTCAAATCTATGAAGAAGTTTAGGAGTTTCTAGAATCAACCAATGATGTTTTTAATGTTCCAAGACTTCACTTTCTAATTTGTAAGGAATAAATTCATGACCATTAAATCCCTTACATTCTAAATATTCTAAATTCCACATTGATTTATAAGGTTGAGGCCTAGTTCCAAGGCCTAAGCTTCAACAACTTCATTGTTCATTCAATCTACTAGCGATTTTGAAGATACTAATCCTAGAAGATGTAGTCCAAATCTTGATACACTTAGATTATCATGAGCAACCCCATCATAATTCAACTTGAATAAATTGGGGAGGGGCACATAATTCACATGATATTCCATTCTCATAGAGGAGGAACCTACTAGTGACCCATTAATAGGGGGAAATTTAAATAAGATCAAAATTGGTCTTTTTCATATCTCAATCAAATAACTAGGGTTTGCTTCTTTTAGCATGCAAGGAAACCAACTCCAAGATAGTAATTTTAGTTTTACTCAATACCTCCTCCAAATTATTATTTTCCCTAAAAAATTATGATTATTTCATTCTTTCCAAATATTCCATATGAGGATTTCATGGCTTGCTTTCCATAACCTAGAAATGGAGTCCTTTGTCAAGCCAAAAAAGCACAAGAAAAATGCTTGTAATAAGGTTGAGGATTCAGCCTAATGATAAATGAGTTTTTTACACAACCAGTCCAAAAATTGGGTTGTAAAAGGACATGAGAAAATAATATGGTTGGTTGTCTCAGAATCCTCCAAACACTAGTAGCATCGAAAGGTCCCAAAGAAACTAATTCTTTGTAGCCAAGCAAATGCTCAAGATTTTGGTAGATCAATTTTATTCCATCATAGGCTATTGGATGAAATAAAAGATGGATCTGAAACTTTAACCTTTTTATATCTAAGTTTTATTGAATAACTTCCTAATTTTTCTCCCATCCACTATATGTAGATATGTCCTTGATTGATGAATAACCTTCTAGATGCAAGAATAGATGATATCTATTTAACTCTTTTTGAAAATAAGGATTAAAGGAAAGAGAGTAGGTTAATCAAACAAGGAGTAAGATACTCTAAAAAGTAGGTAATTAATGAATTTATATCCACTAACATTTTGATGAGAAATACTAAATCTAAACATGTGCCAAATATATAAATTACAACATTTAATATTCTGATGATAGAAATATGAAGGATAAATTGTACTTAGATCATACACAATATCTATGAGAGGATAAACACCAATGAAAGGGAGAGGAGAAAGGGAAATGATAAAGGGATGAAAATGAATAGGATAAATTGACACCAAAAAATATCAAAGAGGAGGAAAAAATAATGGCATACCAACATATTTGTATATGAAAATTCAGACCTCCTTTATAACCAAGACCTTCAGTGCTAATAGAATAAAAAGAAGAAGACTATGTGAAGCCTATGTAAAATCTTAGATTGTAGGTATGTAGATTTTTTACCTAATTTTGATGAAAATTTATGTAAACCTCAGGAAATAAAATGTTGAATTTATAAGAAATAAACTCTAAGATAAAATGTAAAACCCCTAGGATAATCTATGTAAGCCCTATAATAAATTTTTAAAAAACCTAAGATAAATTATGTAAACCTTAGGATATATTTTAGGAAATAAATCCTAGTTCTACTTGGAAACCCATTAACAAACCCTTGTCGTAATAAAAAATAAATTAATTAGGCTGAATGGATTTTGGAAATTGCATTTTATTAAATACCCTAAAATTTCATTAGATTTTTTAAAAAAACTAATAAATTTTGTGCATACCGTGAAATCAATGCATTCAATAAATTATTTTTTTGGGGAATTTTTAGATAGTTATTGTGTGACATTTTACAG